>CM073125.1:31294406-31624406 GCA_037039145.1 Fundulus diaphanus | reverse complement strand
TTGTGATATATAAATAAAATTGAATTGAACTTGTAATGATTTTGAGCATCATTCAAGAATAATGCAATTCTAGCCAACCAGAATAGTTATTTTTTTATTTTTTGTTTTTTTCAATTTGAACTCATGTCAAATTGCATCACAAATATCCAGAGGCCTTTGCTCAAAAGCGGATCATTCATTAAACGTGGCTGTATACAGCAAGCGTTTTCAAAAAGTGATCCCTGTCCCGTTCCGGAGCAGACTGAAAACAATTTCCAACACAAACTAAAAAAACATTTGAGATCATATTGGACAGTTTATAGCAACCAGGAAGGAATCCAAACACCCTGGTGTTATTGTGGGATAGCTAATCAATTGTTCAGCAGAAATGTCCATACGGCGATAATGGGGGTGGTGAACATGCAGTAGCTGCCTGCCACCCAAGCAGTTTGCCTGCTTTGTTGTGTAGGTTATTGCACAACATTATGTTGTGCACATAATTGTGCTGCTGTTTTAGGACTGACTCCAAACAGACTAATACAAACAGGCAGACACAAGCAACTTTCAACAGAAGCACCCATCTGGTTGAGCACAGAGGAACTGGTAGAGGCAGAGCACATCACAAGAGACAAGATGTTCTGGCAGTGAGTGGATGACTGACACAGGTAAATGTAGGCAGGTGAACAGGTGAGCGGAGTTGGCAGTAATTACAGGCAGCAGGTGGAGCTGATCTGGGCTGACTGACTGGTGGCTGAGAGGTGACAGGCTGAAACTAGAAAAAGTCCAAACCAAACAAACAAAAACCTAAATCATGACAAAAGCAGCCTGAGTTTTCAGCTACACTGCTGTGAAACAAAATAAGTATATTTTACTTTCACAAACTCATGACTTCCCCTTTTCTTTTATTTACATCTAAAAACACACACGTTGTTCATAGATGTATTTATAGACGACTGGTAACACGGTGGTTGTTAGAGAACAACTTTGTACACCAATTGTTACATTCACGCCACAGCTAAAGCAGATATGGCAACCCAAACCCTGGCCAAGTCGGTGCAGCAGCTAGGAGTGCTCTGATGTTGGTGATGGGTGGATTTAATCAGTGTAATACAACCAAGTCTCTCAGCAATTTCTACCAGCATGTCACTCTCCCAACCTGTCATTCCAAGTGTTTGGTTCTTTGTTTTTGGACCATTAAGGGGAGGAGGGGCATATAAATCCCCCTTTGCAGAGCACCTCTGGGTACATAAGACCACAGTAGACTGTGTGGAAAAGAAATCTCACCAGCGTACGCGCCTTTGTTGCGAGTCCCGTATTTTTAATGTCGGCCGTGTTTTCATGAAGACGTTCCATTCCTGTTTTATTGAATCCATTTTTACTTCTGCTTTTATTTGTTGACATGGGTCACTTTCCATCAACAATAAGAACCGGTTATTCTGGTTGCTCATGCAACCTTTTCTGACATTCTTTTTCCTTCCACTTAACTTTCCATTACTATGCTTGGATACAGGTCTCTGTGTTACGGTGTAGCACTCCTTTTGTGGCAACAATGTATAAAACAAATCTATGTAATATGAACATTTTTGGAGTAATTGAATTGTAGGTTTTCATTAGCTGTGAACCATTATCAAGTTATATCAAATATTATATCCTAAGCTCCCTCTGTGAGCGGGATTCTCCCTTTTACCATCAGGGCGGAGATACAAAAGGCCGTATACTGTGAGATGAACAGACTAAAAAAAATCCTGGATCCCCGCTGATGCTATTAGCCTGGAAGATTGCAGGTCTACATCGTAAGGTTGTTGTTGTTTTTATGTTTTTCACTGCTGTCTGCACAACAACTTGTCCCTTGGGAATAATTACGTTTTCTTGACTTGACCTGCATACCTAATGTCTGTACGCTGTGCTGAAACCGAAGTCAAACTCCTTGACTGTGCACGTTCATGGCTGCAAAAAACATGATTCTGATTCTAAAATAAATAAACTATGAAACACTCTATGTATTCAAGTTTGCAGTCGTAATCTTGAAAAATGTAAAAAGAGAGCAATTTGTGTATTTTTGCAACACACTCCACCCAAACCTTAACAAAAAAGCCAGCAGCAAAAAACAAAACAAAACTGAAAACAGTGAATCTGGATTTTTTTTAAGGTAGGCGTAGAAGAGAAGAACAAAAACATGAAGAACTTTACAGGCAGGAGGAAGTAGCCTGAAATTGGCAGCATGAGCTGGAGTTTCACATGTCAACAATCTGTGAGCCTGTTTATCACACATCAGCAGTTTTAGGGGCTATTTAGTGCTTTAGAGCTGAGATTGTCAGCCTTCCTGCTCTTGGAGGAACTGAGGCTTCATCCTGAAACCCGCTCACCATCAGAACCAGAGCTCCTGGGGGTCAGAGCAGGAGGTAAACAAGAAGACAGTTTTTACTCACTACTCTCTCCAACTGAAAGTAGAGTTTTCAAAATAACCTTCTGTAAAAGTTGGGCCTTTTTCATTTTTGCTCATTATGTTCCTTTCAGATCAAACAAAAGTGCAGCCGCACCTTTTGAAGGTTTTTGTTCCAACGCCCTGGTCCTCTAAGTAACAGGAAAATACCCCAGAATTCAAAGGACAACTTTCATCCCTTTGTGAAATCTTCAGATTAATTTGTGCGGGAGTGTGCTTTAGTATTCACACTGCAGTAACCTTTCATCCAGTCTCTGTTAAAAAGGAGAACATTATTGCTCCCTTTTCAATTGGTCAAAACAAAAAAAAAACATCCAGGATGTTGATTGTTTCTTTGTAAACTAATCTGTTGAAATTAGGGGGGAAAAAAGAACAATATTGGAATCCACATGAAACAACAAAACGCTTTAACATTGCAATTTTCCCACGGTTGTGTTCAGTTCCTGGTTGGTAATTCTCACAGAGGAACAACAAAAGTTTTCACCCACAAAACCGCTTGAATGTTGTCTGATGAGAAGACCGCTCTCTGCACCAGAAGGGAGGCAAAAGGCTGGGTTTGGGTTCAAACACGTCATGGGTTTTTGTCATTTTATGTCCTGAGTCGTTTACAGTAGCAGCAACAAGTGAAATTGTGGAGAAAAATGGTGAATGCAGCCATGTCAACCAGGAGTTTCATGTTTCAGCCACAAGCTCACAATTGTGAGATTGGAAAAAAAATACATGTGGTTTTAAATGATTCTACAGGTTAAACCCTGGAAAGAGTCCAGTGTGTGTGTGTATATATATATATATATATATATATATATATATATATATATATATATATATATATATATATATATAGCCTATAGAAAGATATAGATATATAGATATATATACACCACTGTCAAAATGACTCTTTCATTGACTTCATTGAAACTGAAGACCAAAGAGCATAGGACAAACCCCCAGAGCCTTCAAGTTTTGAAGACAGTTTGTGTGGGAGAATGGGTCCAAATCCTACTTGAGCTATACACGAGACTGGTTCTTTCATTCAGGGTATGTCTTAGGGTTTTGCAAACCAAATAAAAGGTATTTAATATGTTTCTGCATTTGTGTTTAATGCTTATTCCCTGTGTCATTCCAACAAATGTATATGACAAATTGGCTTTAATTTCCTTACATGTGGAATACATGGGTTGTTAAAAATGTGCCCAGTAGATGAAAAAGAGGGGAAAGAGGGAAATGCATTTCCCTCAGCCAAGTATGCATTGATAAAAAAATGATTTATTGTCTAGTGTCTAGTTTGTTTTAACTCCATTTATAATATTATTGTCATTCTTTTCTTTTTTCTCCAGCTGCATGTTCCCAGTTGATTTAGTTCATGGAATAGAGTATCTTTTTGGATATTTTTCTTGTAAACCATTCAAAGAAACATGCATGCAGATGCACGCAGACACATATCCAAAATAAGAGGTTTTACAGCCCCAAACTGAGTCAGGATAAAAAGTCCAGAAGGTCACATTTCTTTCAGAACAGCTGGATTGCAAAACTTTAAAACAATATTAGGTTTTTGTTTGTTTTGTTTTGGACTTTGCTTGAATGAGCCACTCAGTCAATTAGCCCAGATCAGCTCCACCTGCTGCCAGTAATTACTTCCAACTCTGCTCACCTGTTTCCCATAAATACCAGCCTCAGTCAACTCATCCCTGCCAGAACGTCTCTTCACATCTCATGTCGTCTAGCGTGACGTGCTCTGCATCTACCAATTCCTGTGTGCTCTGCCAGATGGACTCTTCTTTTAAAACTTGCCTATGTCTGCATGCTGCTGTTCTGCCTGTTTCCCCGTGAGTTCCAGCCGCTCACTCTGCCCGTTCTGGTGGTTCTCCGGTCCACATCGTCTGTTCTGGTCTGTTCACTACCTGCATCCTCTGGTCTCCTGCTCATTCCTGCCTGCCTCCACCATCAGCCATTAAATCACCTGTCAAGTCTGGTTCTGCTTGCCTGCCTCAGTTGTCACTATTCATCCTCACAATAAACTTTTTCAAAACATAACTCTGTGTGTGTGTGTGTGTGTGTGTGTGTGTGTGTGTGTGTGTGTGTGTGTGTATGCCAGCCCCCTTTACTCTCATCCTCCTAAATAAAATCCCCTGCAAACAGTCACTTAAGACATATATAGAAAGCCACATGTATTTATTTTCATTCTTGCTTTAGAGGTTTGTTCAAGAACATTAATGGACAAAACAGCTTCATGGAGACCTAGGAACACAGAAGGCAGGTCAGTGTGAACATTGTAGACTAGTTTAAAACACTGTTAAGTTACTAAACAATATCCAAAGCTCTCTTACATACCATTGTTTAATCTGTTATATGAAAATGGAAAGAGTAGGGTACAACTAAACAACCAAGAGATGACTGTCCTCCCAGATTGACAATGAGAGTATTAATCAGAGATGCAGCAAAGAGGCTAATGGTATCTCTGGAGGAGCTGCAGAGATATATAGCTCATCATGCAGGATCATTTCTTGACAGGAAATGACCTCACAAATAAATAAACTAAAACGGAACGTCACGTCACTGTGAGCACACTATCCCACTGTGAACCATGTTCTCATGGAGATCCTATTCTGCTACAGGCTGAGGGACGCTGGTCAGCAAGCGTAAATGTGTTAGAATGGTCCAATCAAAGTCTAGACCTAAATGCTATTGACAACTTGTGGCACGACTGGCACAAACATATGCGAACCCTCCAGTCTGACCGAGCTAATTCTTAAAGAGAAATGAGCAGAAATTTCAGTCGCTATGGGTAAAGCTGGTAGAGAGATACTCCAAAAGACTTGCCTCGTGAAAGAATACAAAAGCACGACAAACTTTTCAGTTTTATTTGTAACATTTTTACCAACCATGTAGGCCTTTCCTTCCAGGTCACAGCTATACGTTACGTACTACTGATCACTCTAAATATTCTCAAAGTTTATCACCATCTGATACTTAAGCGTCTTAAACAGGGGCGTGCATACATAGACACTAGGTGGTGCTAAAGCACTAGGAAGTTCGCCCTTTATCAACGAAAATGCCCTTTTGAAACTCTTTTTTTTTTTTTTTTTTTTTTATGATTAATATTCAGGGCAGTCAAAAGTAGCCGGTCAACGGCGGCAAATCGCCGTCTATAGCAGCTCTTGCCGCCGCCTACATTTCCCCGATTATATAATGGAGCGATATTTGTGCCTTCTGGTTGAGCGCGGAGCAGACCCTGGACTGGAAGCCGTCTTCTATTTTTTTTTCTTTTTTTTAACCTCGGAGTGGCTATCTTTGATGTGTCAATCATACAATTTAACCAATCAAATCAGGCAAATATTCTTGTCCGTAAATTTGGATTCTGTTCGGATGAAGTAAAGTTGAACTTGTTTAGATCATATTGTACATCACTGTATACTGCACATTTGTGGTGCAATTTTAAAAAAGCCAGTCTTCAAAAATTGAAGGTGGCTTACAATGATGCACTTAGACTTTTGTTAAATAAACCCAGATGGTCCAGTGCCAGTGAACTGTTTGTATCTGCCCGAGTCAGCACTTTGATGGCTGTCTTGAGAAAACTTATGTATAGATTTATTTGTCGCTTGAATGAATCTAATAATAAAATCATACTACTGCTGGCAAATGTTAAATATAGTGCAATAAAGTACTCTTCTGTACTCTGGAGACATTGGTATGATTGCCTCTTGTAAGGCTAGAAGTCATGTGTTTGTATAGTTTATTTTTTGTACTTTTTATTCTTATTTTGTCTTTGTATTCTCTTTGTATGTAATCTGGACTCTGAGTTTGTAATAAAAATCTAAATCTAAATCAAATCAACGACTGAAGGCAACATGCTAGCCAATCACAGCTGGAGAGGGGCGGGACACCGAGTCATAGCCTTCAGTCGCCCCGCAGTTCGGCTGTGGTGTGGTCACCGTGGTGTCGGTAGAGCGGGATGGAAATTTGGTCTGATTACCAAACAATTACAAGAAGTGACAACAAAGCAGAGAGCGAGCTGGAAGGAGCGCTATTAATTTCTGTTTGAAATGTCAGCACTGAAGTCTAAACTGGAGTAAACATTCACGCTAGGAGGGTTAGCTAGGACAGCTAGCAGGGTTAGCTAGGACAGCTAGGAGCCCAAGGAGCAGAATCAAGCACTAAAGCTGCCAAACTGAAGAGACTTGAGTTACTTGCAGGTAGAAGGGAACTCTGCTTTGTTCTGCTCCTTGTTCTCATAGCTGCTGTAATTACAGAACCTGTTCTAGTCAGAATTGTTACTTTAGTCAGTGTTCAGCCTGACACCAGCGCTCATGTTTATTAGCGTGTAGCTTATGCTGGACTTTTGAGTTAAGACACAGCGCTACAGGTTACCCTATGTCACTGTTAGTCCAAAGGCCAAATCTCAAACTCTCTCATGTTAAAAGCACAGAACTATTAAACACATAAGAACATGCCATTAGCACACAACTGAGCTGAAGCAAAGAAAAAAAAACTGCCCATATGGGCTCCAAACAAAATGTACAATCAGACAACCAAATAACACACAAGATCTCTTTAATAATCAGGATATTTCACCCAGAAAAAATAAGTTATAAATAGCTTCCCAACATGAGTTGTAAATATACCTTAATATAAACTTAATTTCTCTCAGTATAGCTCAATTAAACATTTCTCTTACACGCAGTCATGAAATATTTTTAAGTAGAACTCAACCCCTCTTGGGCATTTACATTGACCAAACACTTGATTAACCATTAGTCTTTTCTTGTTTTATTATAACAATCAATATTATTCCTTATAACTATTATTCATTGATGATGTCAGATCGACAGATTCAACTTATTTAAAAAATAAATAATGACTATTTTGATATATTTTGTTAGTAATTCTTTCTAAAAGCCCAACAAATGTTATGAAAAGCTTCGGAATTTTTTTACAATCTGCCCATAAGCTATTTTTTTCCAGCTCAATGTGTTCAAAAGACTAATTGGTTGGAAACCTGCCTAATTTGGCAACACCGACTACGCTATTGCTATTTGTTTGTTCGTTACAGTAGTCACAGAGCCACTGTTTAGTCTGAAGTATATATCTATATATAGATATATAGATATATATCTATATATAAGTGCACCCTCCTACCTGATAGTGTGTAGCCTGCTACTGTAAAAAAGTTTGACTGCCCTGAATATTATTAAGATTTTACTGAGGTCGGTTTTGAAATGATCTTTTGAAAACCTGAGCCATTAAAAACCACTGAAACAATGCCCCGAAATGAGCCACCTCCTTGCGCACGCTAAAAAGTGCCCTCCCACCCCCTCCTGAGCACCTGCCCCCTAAAATGTCTGTGCACGCCACAGGTCTTAAAGCGACCTTAAAATCTCAGCTAGGGGCTTTCTGCTATCCCTTCTCAGGCCCCATGGGAACGCAGCGGTTCCTGTCAACCGTGTTTACACACCACGCAGGCTTAAACTTGCTCACCAGGTTCCCATCACTGAGTGGCGGAACAGCTGGATTCTTACGGGAGTGAGGACACGCGTTTGCTGAACACAAGAGGACGTTTGTGTCTTGGGAAAATAACTGGCATTTTTCATGCCGGTGCCGAAGCGTCACATGACGCAATGTGTGGGATAGGAGAAGTAGAGGCAGGTTCAAATTGTTCGGCCACTCCTTTGTTGACTCATGAACTCTTTCCTCTGTTCAACTGTCCTCAGTTTGCAACATGGCATTTGCAGGGAAATACCAGCTTGAGAGTCAGGAGAACTACGATGAGTTCTTGGAAGCAACCGGTACGCAGATGTTGTCATCTAGACATTGCTACAGTAAGCAGTCATTCATTCAAACACAGTGGGGTTATGTTTTTTAATTGGAGGTTGTATTTTTCCACCACAGGGCTCCAGATGGCTAAGACGGACCACAAAGTGGTGACCGAGGTGGTTCAGGATGGGGACAGCTTCACCTGGACACAAAGCATCCCCGGCTGGAGCTGGAGCATCAAGTTCACGCTGGGTCAGGAGTGTGAGCTGGAGTCCATGAAAGGCGTCAAATTTAGGGTGAGCCACTACCGCTGGACCGAAGAATTGCAGAGTACTGATCCTTTAACTTGAGAAGGTTTGATCTCTGTCGCCCACAGGGCACCGTAACCATGAAAGATGGAAAGATTGCTCTGCAGTTTCCAGAATATTTCTTCACAGCAGAGATGGCTGATGATAAACTAGTAATGGTAAGATGAGGCTTTGAAGCTGTAAGGGCGATTCAGACCTTCAGTTAGCCGAACATTAGTTATAAACCCCTGACCCTCTCTACTTCTGTTTTCCACTGTGTGCGCCGCGCAGATTTGCGTAACTCCCGGAGAGAAGGGTGTGGCTTTCAAGAGAGTGAGCGGGAGGATCTAGTGCTGCAGGACCCAACACGCTTCCCTGGAAAAAGAAAAGACGGGCAATGCTTGCTCCTACCTCTGAACGCAAGAGAAAGAATGTGATCATATAGATTAAGTTACTGGCAGATTGTCTGGCAGTATCACTAAATTGAGCCGGTCACCAGTTTTGGGTTTCATTTTGCAGAGGTGATGAAAATACACATCATATTGTTGTCAGAAATTCCTCAGCTTCTGCAGGATTTACTTAAACTAATGAAAAGAAAAGGCACAACCTGCTTTCTAAGTCTGTTTCTGATCAATTCTTTGCTTATATAATCAGTCTTATGTTTTAGCACAATTTCAATGTTGACTGTGTACACATAGTTCACCTATCTGTGTCTGATAAGTAAAAGTAAAGAGCATTCTCCAGAAGATTTTCATCTCAGTTGATCTCTTTGTCACTTTGATCACAGCACTGATTGTGTCCCATTAGTTTATATCAATAAAAACACACTTTGACACTAAGACAGATAACATTGTGCAAAGTTTTTGTCTGTGATGGGTTGTTACTTATCTTGTATTATTTAAAATTAAAGTATTTCAAAGCAATTTCCTAACAGTAAAAAGCTCTCATTCATTCATTCATTACTTCATGATATGTACAACCATCAGAAGAGGGGTTTCATATGAATAATGTGGCTTTCTTTCAGGGTGGCACACTGTGGCCCCCATGCTGTCTTTTTTTTTTCTTTTTTTGCTAATAAACTGCATACATAGATGTCTTATAGTGCCGTCTACATGTCCCACTCATTATTTTTACTAATTACGGCACTTTTGTTGAAATGTTTTGTCTAAAACCACCTGTGTGACACCCTCCTCAATTAATATTGGCCCAAAAGATATAGTGACGTCACCCAGAAAAACTGACAGCAGCAGTGCTGCCGCTGTGAGGTATAAAAGCCGCTTCATCTCATACCTCTCTGTAGTGAGTTTGGAGCTGGAATAGTGAGTTATGTGATCTTTCAATTTTCAGGTTAGCTATTTATTAGATTAGCACTCAGTTAGCTTATTTAGCATTTATTTACATTTTTGTAGTGGCCCAGACCAAGGCCAGCCCCCTGATTTGGTAGTTAAGCTATATATATATATATTACATCTAATATTATATGTTTAGAGAGGTTAGACCTCAGTTATAAATTTGTTCATTTAGCAGAGATTAAAAACATCATTTAATGCTTTTTTAAAAAAGCAGGGAAAAAAATTTATTTCAAGGCTTTTAATGGCATCATGACCAATTCAGATTCAGTAAGAATAACAAATCTGGACTGAATTGTTCTGCAGATGCTTTTAAAAAGAGTTTGTGAGTTGTGAAGCTTCTATGTAAAAAAACAGGAGACTGAATTTTCAAAAGATGTTAAAAGATACACTGCTCAAAAAACTAAAAGGAGCAATTAAATAACACAATGTCACCCCAAGTCAGTCCACTTAAGAAGCAACACTGACTGACAATCAGTTTCAGCTGCTGTTGTGCAAATGGAACAACAATGAAGGAGAGGTTCTGCAGGTGGAGACCACAGACCACTTCTCAGTTTCTCTGCTCTCTGGCTGATGTGTTTGTCCCTTTTGAATGCTGCCGATGCTTTCACTCTAGTGGTAGCATCATGAGTCTACAACCCACACAAGTGGCTCAGGTAGTGCAGCTCATCCAGGATGGCACATCAATGCGAGCTTTGGCAAGAAGGTTACTGTCTGTCAGACAGCAAACCTCGTGTCCAGACCATGGAGGAGCCACCAGAAGACGTGGAGGAGGCCGTAGGATGGCAACAATCCTGCAGCAGGACCGCTACCTCCGCCTTTGTGCAAGGAGGAACAGGAGGAGCTCTGCCAGAGCCCTGCAAAGGTATTTGCCAGAGAACACCAATATTGGCAAATTCACCACTGGCACCCTGTGCTCTTCACAGATGAAAGCAGGTTCACACTGAGCATGTGACAGACTGGACAAAGTCTGGAGACGCCGTGGAGAACGTTCTGCTGCCTGCAGCATCCTCCAGCATGACCGGTGTGGCAGTGGGTCAGTAATGGTGTGGAGTGGCATTTCTTTGGGGGGGGGGGGGGGCACAGCCCTCCATGTGCTCGCCAGGGGTAGTCTGACTGCCATTAGGTACAGAGATGAAATCCTCAAACCCATTGTGAGAGCATATGCTGGTGTGGTTGGCCCTGGGTTCCTCCTAATGCAAGACAATGCTAGACCTCATGTGGCTGGAGTGTGTCAGCAGTTCCTGTAAGATGAAGGCATTGATGCTATGGACCGGCCCGGCCGTTCCCCAGACCTGAATCCCACTGAGCACATCTGGGACATCATGTCTTACTCCATCTACCAATGCCACGTTGCATCACAGACTGTCTAGGAGTTGGTGGATGTGTTAGTCCAGTTCTAGGAGGAGATCCCTCAGGAGAACATCCACCACCTCATCAGGAGCTGCCTAGATGTTGTAGGGAGGTCATACAGACACATGGAGGCCACACATGCTACTGAGGCTCATTTCGACTTGTTTTAAGGACATTATATCAACGTTGGATCTGCCTGTAGCGTGTTTTTCCACTTTAACTTTGAGTGTGGCTCCAAATTCAGACCTCTATAGGTTAATAAATTTGATTTCCATTGATCATTTTTATATGATTTTGTTGTCAGCGCATTCAACAGGCAGAAGATGGCAATTTAAAAGGGTAAGATTTAAGCCTGGACTAAAAGACAAACAGGTATAGACAGAGCAGAGTTGTTTCCTTAGCGGTGGAGTGGGAACAGAAAGCACTCTCACTCCTTCATGCTCGTACCCCCAGGGGTATAATAAAAAGCAATAAAAAGGGTTGGCTGCTGATCTGATTGCTGTGGGTGCCGACAGTCATTCAAAAGTCCACTAAAAAGGATAGGACCTGCTCATTTAACGCCATACATCCATTTAGCAGATTCTAAAAGTGAATTCAGAAATAATAATAGAGCCAGCGCAAACAAGCTAAAACTAGAGTGATGTTTTAGTACCAGGAAGCAGTTTTAGCGGCAGCATTTTAAACGAAGTGGAGATGTGACAGCTGAGACTGAGCGAGTCCCAGGCAGACCGAGTTCTAATGGTCGAACCTGAAAGTAGGAATGACCACTGAAGATCACGAGATGTTAGAAAGGATCTCAGTTTTGTGATGATTAGTGGTTGATGCAAACAGCTTTTAACACGTGTGCCGATCCGTTTTTCTAAAAGGAGATCTGACAACTTAGGAACCTCCAGTCATCACATGGTTCAGGTAGGAGGTGCAGCATGAGCCAAATGGTTCATGTTGGAGGCATCCCACAGCTACAGTCAGTTACAAGGAGGAGCAACAAAGTCAATGTCTGGAGAGGCCATTGCAAAGCCCTGATCTCAGTCCCATCGGAAATTAACGAGCAGAGCCGATAAAATGCAAACCTGGCTCAGTCATTCCAGTTCTGTCAGGAGGAATGCATCAAAATCCCAGCAAGCTACTTTTTTAGAAGCCTCCGAAGAAATATCCTTAACATTTTACCCAAGTCATAAAGTTTAAAAGCAATTCCACCAAATATAAAGAAGTAGTCTGTCATTTTCTGAGTTTGAAGTAAGTAATAAAAGCATGGCTTACTGCTGATCTGTTCCTGAGCTTCTGATCAATACTTGAAACAGGAATTTTGAGAATGGATTATCCTGCGGACATCAGGGAAGAAAACCTAGCCTGAACAAATTAATCTAAATTACTTAAAGTGCTTAAAGAGGAAAAGTCGAAAATGATGCGCTTCTAAGCAGGCTGGCCCTTAAGAAGTAGCTAAGTAAAATTAATTAAGAGTCAAGAATTTTGTACTGATTCACTAGAATATTTTATACTTTTTTATAATACATTTTTTCTTCTGTCCAACAGGCCCGAATGGGCAGAAAACAAAATGTTAACAAAAGTATTAGTGATCTAGAAGACAAACTACAGTGAGGGCATCATTTCATCATCTCCATACTTTTGTCACTAGTAAACTAAATTTGTTTAACTAAATTGAACTAAATATTTCTTACATTTTTAAATCAGTAAACATTTTTAAAGTAGCCAAAGTTTAATGAATGATTAAAATCAATCACAATAGATGTACTTCTCCATAACTGCCACTGGGAGGCGCCCTTGCCTCTCTTACAAAAACACCTCTTAACTGTTTCACTTTGTCAGGGGAAAAAATGTAAACATTTAAGACATTTGCTGTATTAGATTACTTCGATGCATTGTTTCATATTGAGCAGATAGTAGACAAAGAATCATCAAGAAAATGTAAGAAGTCACGTCCATATAATCTCAAAATATCTTAGAATATATGTGACAGAGGAATAATGCGCAGCTCTGACGCCACAAATAAGTTTTCAGCCACCTTGAGTCAATACCAAGTTTTGCTGCAGTTCCAGCTGTAAGACCCGTGGGACATGTGTCTGTAAGCTTCCCACATCTAGAGACTGGAGGGATTTTTGCCCATTCTTCTTTGTAACATAACTCAGGCAGGTTGAACAGGGAGCATCTTTAAAATTGTTCAGGTTTTAAGCATTTTTCAGGATTTTCGACTGGATATAAGTCGGCATTTTGATCAGGCCGTTTTTACACACGTCATGCTTTGGTTTGATCCCTTCTGCTGTAATTCTGGCTATATGTGCTTAGGGTTGCTGACCTGCTGGGAGGTTGAGACATCTCCACATGCAGTGCTTTGCCCAAGGTTACTGCTTTTTCAACTGGGGGTTTCACCCCCAGCCAGCACTTTGACCACAAAACCTGGACAAGTGAGAACTCACACAGTTAGGAGGAGGTGGCCATGAGCAACAAGACACAAGCAGAACACGTGCATCCACGGTCTTCAGGAGATCCAGACCCCACACATTTAGTTATGAACTGCTTTTTCATAAGTCAATCAGTCGTTTGATTCATAGTCATTTGCTTTAGCACATGCAGTGTCTATAAAAATCATTTAATGATGGCATTGATCTAATTTTGCTACACTGAACCCTTTAGATCAAATGGATATCAGTCTAAATTGTGTCTAGGTAATCAAAAAGAGCAAAAACATCGTGCCTGCATTGGTTTTATTACACACACACACACAGATATATATATATATATATATATAGTACAGACATCAGTTTCTTTGGATATGTCTCTACACTGTAAATTTGGCACATCGGTCAAGGAGATCAGGGCTTTGACAAGGCAGGTCAAAGCCCCACAGCAGGTCATTACAACTTGCAGAAAGACTCACACAGAGTTTTTAAAGCAGATGTCCTGACACAGCCGACATTCAAACCCAGGTCCCCCGTTATAAAAAGACCCAGATGTAGCCTCTAAACCACAGCAGGACCAGTTTGAGCAATGCCGAAGCTTCCTATAAAGCCAGTTGTGGGTTGCTTTACTGGCACACTGAGGGTCATTTTCATTCTAGATAATTCAGTTAAATTTTATCTATATAGCACCATTTCACAACACTTGTCATATCAAGGCACTTCATAACGTCAAATTTAATCGACTCATACAGACAGATTGGTCTAAAAAGATTCCTGTCTAAGAAAACCCAGCAGATTGCATCAAGTCTTGACAAGCAGCATTCACTCCTCCTGAAAGAGCGTAGAGCCACAGTGGACAGTCGTCTGCATTGTCCATGGCTTTGCAGCAATCCCTCATGCCAAGCATTTATGTAGTCTGAACTCAAACTCAATGATTCTGAACTCTCGCGAAGACTAAAATAGGTCTTCCTCAAACAATTTCACCAGAGTTGATGGTAATCAACATCATAATGATGCCATGGCCACCGTGCTTCCCACTGGGCATATTCCTTGTAGGGTGATGAGCTTGTATCGCGGATAGATTTCACTGTACAAGCTTTGTGAACCATCGCTATCTAAATACTTCTTCACCTGTGTTAAATAATGAATGTGAATACAAGCTCCATTTTTAAGACCTCAAGACGAATGTTGTGGTATCCAGCGTTATAAAGCCTTTCCTGTGTCCCACCAGTGTTTCTAACTCAAATTGTTTCAGGAAGCGCTCGTCAAAGGAAGCCAGCGGTGTGTCTTTATGTCCGAACACAAAGGCTTACAGCAGGATGGCCCGGAGCATGACCATCCCCTCCGTCTGCACCTCAACCTCTTTACAGATGGGCCACTGAACACCGAGCATCTGGAACCCCCCACCCCACCCCAAGCATTTCCACTGTTTTGTCCCTTCGGCCGCTGTTTATGTGTGCTTTACTATTATGCTGACTCTTTCATTACAGCACCACCACACAATGACGCGCAAAGGTCTGGACATGCCTGGGTAAATGCTACTAAAATGACGCTTTTATAACATTCCAAGGAAGATTAGTGTGTTGTTGTTTTTTGGTAATAGGCTTTCCTAATAAGTGTAACTCACTGAAGGCCACAGAGCAGGAAGGGAGAGTGAGCGCTTAGTTTATGATGTCATTCTGAAAGAGCGGAGAGACAGGATCTGGAATAAATAGTGGAGTTAAGTAGGATTTTCTTTACAAAAAAGGTGCTTAATCTTCTGCAAAGAGCATTTATCTAAGGCAGAGTTTCCACATGTTGCAAAGGGAACATTTTATTCCTAGATATAATATGGCTCATCTTTATTTGATCATGATAGTATGCTCAATAAAAGAATTTAACCAAAGCCAACGTCCTTGATTGTGCACACAATCAAGGCCAAACAAGGATGATACTGAACAAATGAATAAAAAATTGTAAAGGGAAACATGATGTCGCTTGTAAAACAATCACCAAAAAAGTGTCCATGCCTTCATAAAGATTCCCCACTGCAAAAAGGGAACTAAAAGTATGTAAATTTGTCTTGAAATTAGTGTATTTGTCCTTGATTTGAGCAATTTACAGAAAAAATTACCTACTTTTAGTTCCCCTTTTGCAGTGCAAATGCTCAGCGAACATCTGTTCAGCCTATCCCGGTGCTCAAATGCCAGATGGGTGGTCTGTCTTGTCCTGCTCAGTCCTGGCACCTTAAATATAAAGTCCTTTCCAAAGCTAGTCATACCCCTTAAACTTGTTCACACATCCTATGGTGAATTTTATTTTATTATCATTATCACTTACTCACCTTCATGTAAACAGGTAACGCTCTTTGTAACCTGTTTTAAAAAGAAATACAAAACAAGTTAAAACAATGTCTAACCCGTAGGAGTGTAACAAAACATCAAGCCACAGCAATATATCGATTGAATGACTAGCAATCCAATGACATCGAAGCAAAATGAAAGTATGGATACATTTCGTCATTTTTTAAGATACACCTTTATTTTGAAATTCACAAGGCATGAGACTATAGTAAACATTGGATATTATCCAGTTCAATATTATTTATATTTTAAAACTAGAAGAGTGCTGTTATTGATTTAGACGCTTGATGTCTGTAAGAGCTTAGAAATAAAATGGTCAGATCATATTTTGGTTTTGTTGGGAGTTAATATCAATGTAAATAATAGTGTTAGATGGACAGATGATATCGTATCATTGCGATTGCATCGATTTTAAATTGTAGCAGACTTTGTTATATCGCCAAATATCGTATTGTTATCCAAACAAATCGATATAATATCATATCGTGATAAAACCGGTGATTTACACCCCCAACAACCAGCACAAGTCATACAGCCACTCAACTGGAAAAAGGCAACATAAAGTAAAATTTGACAGTAGCAAAAAAACACTTAAGAACAGGAAGAGTCAAGCAGTGACGCTTTCTACATTGTCCTTAAAACAGGTTTGAAACCCTCCAGTCCACTGAAGCTGCACGGCTGCAGGTCCTGTAGTTTGTTCCTGCCAGTCGAAGCGATGAAACAAAAAGCCGTTTTCCCATCTATGTGATAGAACAGCACAAAGTTGGGTTTAATTGTGAAGAGGAGAGAGCAATATTACTGATTTCTATGAGAAATAGGATTTTTGTTAAAAATCTGAAAAGGGTGGCTAGCTCATGTATTCAGGCCCGCTGGATCAATACTTTCACGTTTTGATGCGGTCACAGCTAGAGGTGTTTTGGGCTCTCCGCCAGCGTTATACACCAACAGAATAAACATTTTGGTCGTTCTTATACAGAAATAGCTCAATTTCAGTCATATTGGATGAAGCGTGAAGATCAATTTCAGACTCGCCACAGATTCTCAGGTTTTGTTCCAGGATCCCTCCAGCATTTTGTTCCACCCACCCTACCATCTTGTTTTCCTTGAAGGCCAAAAAGCAACTTGTTCCATCCGTTTGCCTTCCCCTACACGCCTGGCTGCAAGCCGCTCTGTTTACTATTTAGGTGACTTCTGGCAATTGGTTGCAAGGTTAAATACACTTACAAGGCACTGCCATATAATAACGACTTCAGGAGACTTCAAATAGTGTGTTTTTAAAACACAACAAAGACCAACAGAAGACAAGGAGGTTTGGGTTGAAATAAAACGAGGGAAATCCCTAAAAGAGTAAAGGGGGAAAATCCTAGCTGCACCAAAACTGTTGACAGTTTTCTGATATTAGCAGAAGGGGATGTGACTACTGAGCCTGCAGCATAACTACACTCACAGGTGGGTAGTGTAGCCAAAAAATGGACTCAAGAAAGAGTAGCACTATTTCAATTTTTTTTACTCAAGTGAAAAGAAGTCAGCCTAGAAATTACTCAAGTAAAAAAGTATTCAGTAAGAAGGCTAGTCAAGTACTGAGTAACTAATCATAACAGCTGATGATTTAATATTTAAAAAAATACGCAATCGGACAGAGAAATATAAGGTTATGTGCAAATTCTGGTATTTTAAAGATGAAAAGGAAAAATACACAAAGAATAACATAATTACAAAACAACAAATTCAGGTATAAGAAACACTTTTCTAAATCGTTGATTTTCAACATTAAACTTGAAAGCAATACTTACAGCAGTTAATGTATAAACAGTTTGGTAAAATACTACTTCCAATGATAATATCTACTGTTTACTGCACGTTTAGTAGACCATCAAATGGCTCAATGAGCTCAGCAGATAGAAAATAACATTAAAATAATAAAGCTTGTGTAAAAATAAGAAGTCTTACTTTAACATAAACTAAGTTTTTGTCTCTCTTGTGTATTTCTGGTTAAATCGAGTTTGTTCTTTATTCGTGAACTTACTCACAGTAGGTAGAGTAGCCAGAAATCTTACTCAAGAGTAGCAATACTTGATTAATAAGTATCGCATACAAAGTAAAAAGTACAGTGCAGTAAAAGTACATTTTGTTCAAAACGTTACTCAAGTAAATGTAACTAGTTACTAGCCACCTCTGACTGCCCTTTTGTCTTTTGTTCATGATCTGTAAAGAAATGCACCATGGATGTAATCTTTATCACTATGCAGGTGGTAAATGCAGTCTTTTGTCACTTGGTTCTGAACAATTCATTGTTACCAGGAGGAGTCCCCACTGTGCTCTGCTGTGCTGCCAACCCAGTAGTGTCTGTGGTTTCACTCTGTGTCCAGCGTGAGGACGAAGGCGGTGAGGGCAGCATTGTATCGGAGCATAATGTGCCGTGTGTAGCAGGGCGTCTCGTCACTGAGTGGGCCGAACGCTTTGCAACACAGAAAGCTGCGGAGGCGAAGTCTAGATGAAGCAGGTCAGAGGCTGGACCATGACAACCCGGTTAGAAGTCTGGAGATTGACGTGGCTCATGAGTTTAATACTAGACCCGTCAGTGAGAAAGGAACTGGTCCAAAATGTCTGGTTCAGATCAAACTTCAGAAATGACGCTGGAGGGAAGGAGTGCCTAGAGAGGCGGCACAGCAATACAACATATGATGACGATAAATATCAGAAACCGCATTCCACTCATAAATACAACCAGCTGCATACTGCCGTGGTGCAGGTTGGCTTTGACCTGCTTATCTGGTCAGAAAATTGGCTTTTTAAGTTAAGGATTGAACTGAAGCGATAGAAAGTTACAGCACTGCACGTTTGTTTGCACCACCGTTAAAGATGTGTAAAAATCCCTGAAATATTTTACGCTGAGAGGTTGATAAAAAAAATCTAACTCTTGAGTTCATTTATTCTGTTGGAATTAATCAAAAGGAATTCATCAAAATCAACGCCAGAAAACCTTTTGGCAAAAACATTCCCGAAAAACGTTTTGAATTTATATTCTATTTTATTTAATCAAAGTGACTTCATTAGTAATCGATGGCTTCCCATCACCCGGAGGTCAAAATAAGGCACACAGGTTTATTTCTCTAAGCCACTGGTCACCAGGCTCCCTGAGGAGCCATTTTTTATCTTGCTTCTATGCAACGTGAGCATTGCTGGTGAGGGAAGATCTCAAAGGTTCTCGGTTAGAGAACACCACAGTTGGTCTGAGGTTCCTTTCCTGGAATGTGGTGTCGGGTTTACACCAAACGTGTCCTCTGTTCTGGTGTCCAGATAAATCAATTACAGGCTCTTCTGGCGGGCTTCAATCTGGTCTTTGTGGTTTTTCACAGAGAGTTGAAGTTTCCTCTTTGCACAACTCCGATGAAAGTTCAACTTGCTGCCTCTGTTCTGCATCCCACCACGTTGGATTTGAAATGAAACAACTACAATGTAACTGAAGTGCAGACTATGAGGTTTAATTCAAGGGGTTGAACAAAAATCTGTGATTAAACATGTAGGAATTGTAGTTATTTTCATACAAACGCTCTTCATTTCAGGGGCTCAAAAGTAATTGGACAAATAAACATAACCCTAAGTAAAATGTTAGTTTTCAGTATTTTGTTGAGAGTCCTTTGCAGGCAATGACTGCCTGAAGTCTGGAACCCACCAAACGCTGGCTTTCCTCCTTTGTGATGCTCTGCTGGGCCTGTACTGCAGCTGTCTTCGGTTGGTGCTTGTTTGTGGTTCTTTCTGCCTTAAGTTTTGTCTTGAGCAAATTAAATGCATGCTTGATTGGGTTGAGATCTGGTAACTGACGTTGCCATTGCAGAATATTCCACTTCTTTGCTTTAAAAACATCCTGGGTTGCTTTTGCAGAATGTTTTGGATCATAGTTCATCTATACTGTGAAGTACCATCCAATCAACTTTGCTGCATTTGGCTGAATCTGAGCAGAAAGTTTATGCATATATACTTCAGAATTCATCCAGCTGCTTCTGTCTTTTGTCACATCATCAATAAACACAAGTGACCCAGCGCCATTGGAAGCCATGCATGCCCACGCCATCAAACTGCCTCCTCCATGTTTTACAGAAGATGTGGTGTGTTTTGGATCATTAGCTGTTCCAACTCTTCTCCAAACATTCTTCTTCCCATCATTCTGGTCCAGGTTGATCTTAGTCTCATCTGTCCAAAGAATGCTGTGCCTGAACTGGGCTGGCCTCTTCAGGTGTCTTTTGACAAAGTCAATTCTGGCCTTTCTATTTTTGAGGCTGATTAATGGTTTGCACCTTGTGGTGAATCCTTATTTACTCTCATGAAGTCTTCTTTTTACGGTAGACTTAGATACTAATACGCCTACTTCCTGCAGAGTGTTCTTCACTTGAGTGGATGTTGTGAATGGTTTTTCTTCACCATGGAAAGGATTCTACAATCATCCACCACTGTTGTCTTCCGTGGACCTCCAGGCCTCTTTGGGTTCCCAAGCTCACCAGTGCTCTCATTTTTACTCAGAATATACCAAACTGTTGATTTGGCCATTCCTGCTTTCTCTCTGATGAATTTTTGGTGCGTTCACAGCAACAGCTTCCAAATGCAAACTCCACACCTGGAATCAACTCCAGACCTTTAAACTGCTTGATTGATGACAGGTTAACGGGGGAAGAGCCCATGCAGCCTTATTTATTTTGCAGTCTTCTGAGTCAATTGTCCAATTACCTTTGGTCCCTTGAAAAAGAGGCGGCTACGTATTATAGAGCTGTAATTCCTAAACCATGTGCTGCGATATAACTACGTAATTTTAACCATTTCAAAAGGCAATGAATATGAGTGTTTGGTTATATAGAATTTTCCAGAATTACTGAAATTGATAAATATTCAAATATGTCAGGAAAGGGCTTTTTCTCCCTCACACGGCTGTTGATGCTACTGTGATATTTTTTGAAATGAGGCAATTTTAAATAAAAGTTTGATGGCCAAAACAAATGACCACAGAAATATTTCCCCACATCCCCATGAAAGAAGCAGGAGTGTTGTCATATTCACACAGAGGTGTGCAACGTATTAACAGCAGGAGTACCTAAAGCTCTTCATAAGTTATTAAAATAGTTTTTGACCCCATGGACTCTTTTTAAAGGTAGTTTTTTTTAACGTGTGAGACGATATTACTGCAAACAACACTTTCAGTGTTAATGGATTTGAACAAATCTTTACCAGGCATGCCAATAATCGTGTGGACTCTAAATGTTTAAGAACCAGAAACAGCAAGATTTGACTGAACTAGTTCATTTCCTTGGAAAGCTGCAGAAATTTCAACAAAAACTCTTCAAGGAGATAGAAAACACATCTCAGAAATCAACTCAAATGTGGGTTTATTTTGTCGTGGCACAATGATAAGACCTTTTATCATTCAGTGTCGAATAAACCAAGACTACAGGTCGGTATAGAGAAATAAAAATAAATGTCTGCGGTGTCATTTCATCACTATTACAAAGAAGACGTGTTGACTGGTGAGGTGAGCGGCGTCAGCACCCGTCATGGTCAGGACGTGGGGAAACAAAAAACATTTCAAAACTCAAAGCTTTATGGAATATTTATCACTGGTAGCATATGGCTGCAATATGCAACATATTCAGGTGTTCAGAGCCTAATGCCCTCTAGTGGAGATCAACTCAAGCTACATTTTATTAGTAAGTAAATAAAAAAAAAATACTAGAATAAGTTAACGTTGAACCAGTGGTATACATGAGTCAGTGATGGCTGTGATCAGCAGAAACCCAAAGACAACTTATTGCACCTTTTGACACCTCAACAAGAAGTTGCAAGCAGAAAACTAACAAAACAAAAACAAATCTAGTCCACACCAACAGCAGAAACAAATTAAAACATTATTCAAATACATGGAATGTAAAAAAAATACAAGAAAATGGTACACAAAGTAAGAAAAATAAAGGGCAGAGGATCGTTCCCCTCAGACATAAACATTGAAAGCTGTTTTCAGTGAATGGAGCAAACACAGCGGGCTGATTGAGCGCTCAGAGCTGCGGCTGCCCGACATTTCAACAATGTCGCCGGGGGGGGGGAAGCTGCTGGCACACGGTCAGCAACTTCATGGCAAGCACAACAACTGCACCCTTAAAGCCAAAACATTAAACCTACAGACAGTTTGAACATTAGTTTATTTCACCTTTAGTGTCTCCAATGCAGGGAATCAGCAGTACTCCAAAAATAACCCGGCAGTTTAATTATCATCTAGATTTGGTGCCATTAACTGAAATGTTTACTTTTCCGCCCATAACAAAAAAAAAAAAAAAAAAAAACTACACAGAAGATTAATTATGTTAACGAGATTTGAAGTGTTTTTCTATTAGGTTATCAGCAGCCGTTCCCTTACCTGACAAACAAAGAACAAACTTGGATTTTTTTTGGTTTAAAAACAAAATGCTGTAAGATGCACCCGCAGCATTTTACCCTAAATAAGCCGTTATGGAAACAAACAGGTCTGACTGCTTCACTTAGTGTGTTAATCTGCTAGCCGACCATATTAATTCCCTTCATCCCGTTATATTTGACCACAGCACCCACACACGAACACGCCATCCCTACGGGAAACATAGCAGTGGCAGCTTCATGCTGTGGCATACTCTTCTCACGCTGTGATTTGTCTAAATTAGCTGTTTAGTTGTCGAACAATGATTTCTGAAAACAGGCTGAAAGTTCAACTTCAAGGGACGGATCAGATTTTAGTGAGGTTTTGTGTTTTTTTTTTATAATTTTCCTGTAGAAGATGATCTTATTTTGCAGTTCTACAAAGAAGACGTCGTCAGAGTGAGACGGACCCATTTTAGCCGATTTATCTAATTCAAAACAACAAAAAATCTTCACACCTACGGAATAAACCAATTTAGCAGCAAAGAAGAGACCAATGAGAAGTTTGTTGTTGAGGTTATAGCCTCGTCAGTCTCCACGTCTGTCAGGACTGCCTCCAGCCTCCAGGTAAACCCACAGTGAGCTCATTAGATGAGCTGAGGCCGACTGACGCACAATGCCACTTTGCTTAGTAAAAGCGTAAACCTTTGGGCTGAAAATACAGCAACAAGCTCAACAACGGTGCTTTTAGAAATTGTAGACTGTTAATATTTGCCAAAACGGTGTTGCACGTTATTAACATTTACCTAACTTTCTAAAATCAGCAAAAACAGCGACGTGTCTGTCCAGCTGTTAGCTTTCCACCACTCTGAGGATCTATTCACTTTTCTATAACCTCAGCAGTATCACATCTTTCTATTAGAGCTCATTTCTACCGAGGATATATTCACAGAATTTTACTTTCCCTTCGGGTTGAATCGTCAGAGGATAATTAGGAAATCCTAATTTAGAGCAAAAAGAGCCACTAAACATGTGAAGTTGCAGCATGGTGACCGGCGGTCAAACCCTTGTGATCCGCTCTGGGAATCAGGGAACGTGTTTACACTTCAACAGGAAGTGGGAGATGGAGGGTCGCAGCTTTACAAATGTGGGAAGCAATTACAGGCGACCGGCTGCAGATGTTCAAATGTGAAACCAGCCACTACCGAACAGGTCTGATCCTTTATGCGGCGAATGCATCCAGTCAGTCAGATACGGAGTATGATCCAGTGATAAGGAGGGCAAAGATGCTAAATCGGCATCCACTTCAAAGCACAGAATGCAAAGAAAAAAATGCAGCTTTAGCCTTAAAACCTGAGCCTGAATATACAAAAAAGAAAAAGAAAAAGGAAACTACACTCTCACGCAATGGTGGATTTCTACGTTGGTATAAAAAGCTACGCTACATTAAACAAAACGAGAGAAAAATAAAAAGAGAACAAAAAGTTATAAATAAAAGCTATAACATGTTTCAATGGCATCATATTCAAGTAATCTTGATAAAGTCCCTGATAGTGGTTCATGTAAACATTGGGAGTCTTCAACCCAGACAGAACAAGAAGGCAGCAGCATTTCATATGTACAACACAACAAAGCCCCGCGCCATCTTCACCAGGCGGGTCCGGTCCATTCACTCCGAGTTGAGTTCAGACTTCGGCGTGAGAAAGCTGGCGGGACAGCCGCGGTTCCACCTGCGTGTGTGTGAGGGCTCAACTTTTGGAGACGGAGGGGGGGGGGGGGGGGAGAAAAGCGAACGCTGCGGGCCGGTCTGGGCCAATCAGCGCCGCCTGCTGTGCACTAAACAATGAGTTCTTGGTCTCCTCTGAGGTCCTGAGTTGTTAGGAAATCTCAGAGAAGCCTTTCAGCTCTTTACATCAAATGTTGGCTGATTTAGGAGGGGAGAAAAAAAACAACTTCAAAAGGCATTAACAACCTTTTTATGCTCTTCCAGTAAAGCAATAGGCCTCCATTTATTTCATCCTATATTTAGTCTAACGTTGGCTTGCATAAAAATATAATCAGCCAGATTTCCTATGAAATGTTATATTTTTGGGATTAGAAGTGAAAAAAAAAAAAAAAAAAACTGTTGAGCAGCGAGACGCATTTACCACAGACACGTCGTGTTCTGTGCACTTCTAAAATTGGCTCAGCTATCACACACACAACTGAG
Source organism: Fundulus diaphanus (assembly GCA_037039145.1). Taxonomy (NCBI): domain Eukaryota; kingdom Metazoa; phylum Chordata; class Actinopteri; order Cyprinodontiformes; family Fundulidae; genus Fundulus; species Fundulus diaphanus. The sequence goes on along the minus strand of CM073125.1, from coordinate 31,599,901 downwards.
AGCAGGCACTGAATGAGGTGGGTGTTTGATCACGCTGCTGCTGCTGCTGCTGCTGCTTTCATCTCATTCACAGTGATGACAGTCTCATAATAACACACATTCAGAGATCCAGTTCAGAATGTGGCAGAACCATTTCTGCAGCACCTCGAGGTTCAACCCGAAGCAGAGGAGCGTTCGTCACGTCAGCGTGATGACTTCCACCGGGTCCGCCGCGCCTTTGGCCCTCTGCTTACGTTTGAGGCGTCTGTGTGAGAGCGGCGGGGACGCCGGGGTAGCTGAAGGCGTTGGCGTGCTGACGGAGAGGGCGAGGAGGTCTGTAAATGGGTATTTTGGGGTGGGGATGTGGGGCGGTAGCACCGCGGTGGACTCCCGTAGGGGTTTGTGCTCCCTCTCCGTCTCCTGGCGTCACCTGTCAAAGCAGCCGGCTGTGAACGTGTGATGGGCCCCCAGGTAGCCCCCACCGTAGGCCACGCTCAGACAGTGTCGCGGTTCTCCGGCGAGAGCCATCTGCACAGAGATGGGGCTCTGAAGAGGCAGCGCACGGGCCGCAGGCTGGAGACCTGAGGTTAGGCTTGGGTAGGAGGGGAACGCTCCTCCAGCAGTGATGGAGGGGGCCGCTGTTAGCAGGCCCACCCTGCTGCTCTGAAGGAAATCCTGAGACATGTTCACCATTGGGCCAAAAGCCTGAGAGTCAGCTAGTGCTTGCAGCTGGGACAGAGAGGGGGAATGCTGAGAGAGGTGCGTGAAGCTGTCTGGCTGGAAGAGCAACTGTGGTGTGGAGGAGGAGGAGGAGGAGGAGGAGGAAGAGGAGGAGGCTGGTCTCTGGATGGCAGAAAGTGGGGAGAGGTGAGAAGTCTGGGGTTGGGATTGCAGAGAGGAGGGCCGATGAGGAGGAGTGGTTTTGGTTTTATTGGCCTCCTTCACATCGTTGTCATGAGCCCTGTTATTAGCACAACAAACAGGAAAAAATACGTCAGTGACGCCGTTCCTGCTCAGAAAGTCTGTGAAGGCTTCAATAAAAGGACATTTTCCACAACATCTGTTTAAACAGAACCATTAAAAGCACAAAGTAAAAGTATTCGTACTCCTCCATGAACTTTATTCACATTTTGTCATTATACAGACTATTATATATAGACCAACACGCAGTGGTGCGTGACTGAAGTGGAAGCCCCTTTACTGTGATACAATCATATTAAAAATCATATTAGGATAGCTAGGAAGGGGGAGAAGGTGCGCTGGTACGACAGGACCAAAACAAACTGCTTGGCCTACTAGCAGACCTCTGTTCATGGAGGAAACGAGCTCTGCACTTAACCCTGAACACAGCATCCCAGAGCGAAACAGTGGGGATGCTTTTCTCCATTCAGCAAAGATCTGAAGATGAATGGAGCTAAAAACAGAGGGCAGAGTCCACCTAATGATCCTGTACATATGGCCGGAGCTACAATGGATGGTTTAGATCAGTGCTCCTCCATTCTGGTCCTGCGACTTTTATTTGTCACTCTGCTTCAACACACCAGAGTCAACTAATCAGGCAAATTAAAGCATCTTAATGTGTTGGTTAAAGTCCTGACCTAACCGTAACTGTGAAAGCTGCTGTTCACAAACCTCCTCCATGCCATCCGACTGCAAGTCTATTTAAAACATCGGTGACGTGACGTGAGGAGGTTGAAAGGCTGCGAGTGTTTCTGCACCGCATTCACATATTTACACCAATCAACTCAACTAGCTAAGCTCTACTTGTGCAACTTGTTGTTTTGTTAAACTTAAAAAAAAAACTTTACAACAGAACCGGTAATAATGCTCTTCTGGTCCCGGAAAGGCAGTTTGTAAGTCAACAACAGGGACAAAAAAAAAAAAAAACATAAAACCTCATGGAAATAAACTGCCCTCATCTCAACATGCCGTCACACCTCGAGCAGATTCTCTGTGAGCCCTGATCCAGTTTTAGCTTGTTTGACGCGCATGCGTGTGTGTGTGTGTGTGTGTGTGTGTGTGTGTGTGTGTGTGTCTCTTACAGCAGCATTAGCTCAATACATGGGGTGAGGTGGTCCCAGGAGTACCCTGTTAGCAGATGGAGACCAGTCGTCCAGCTTGGGGCAATTTGAAGGCAAACGCGGGATGCTGCAACGCAAGCGGCAGCGACCTGAGAGGGTCTAAAATTCAGGAAGGCGTGATCTACAAGAAAAAGAAATAAAATGTTAAATCAATCTTTGATAACTAGGAATTTTGCCACTAGTAAACGAGCCCCGCTCCTCTTAAAGTCACCTTGCAGTGAAACCTCCAGGAAGTAGTGAGTGTATTTGTCCATGAAAGCCTTGGTCTTGGACAGAGAGGACAGCGGCCAGCCGTTGTAGAGGTCGCCCTCCTGCACGGCGGCGTGGAGGTAGTAGTCGATAAAGTGGGCGGGCGTGGGCATGCACAGATTCCAGCTGAAGGTCTCCAGCAGCAGCAGCTCCATTTTGATCAGGTCCCTCTTGTTCAGAACAAGGTTCAGGCTGCACATAAAACCAAGGGAGTTCAGCTGCTCCAGTTTAGGGACCCGGTCCTCCTTCTCCTCAAATTTACCTGCAGAAAGAAGAAGTTAAAAGCATCCCATTTAGCCACAGGAAATTTATTTAATTGAAAGCTCTAAAAAAAAAAAAAAGTCAAATACAGATATTAGATTCTTCAGAATTATCTTGTTATAACATTCAAATGTGTTTTAGGCATTAAGAATAACTGTTTTTACTTTAAAAAAAATCCATCCATCCACAGAAATACTACAGCTTTAGGAAAACAGTTTTCAATTGTTTTGTTTTGCATTATTAGGAAGAAAATTGAATAATAACGTCATTGAAACAATGAAACGAATAAACATACAATGAGCAAACAGAAAATTAAATAGTAATTGCAGTACTTAAAAGACAGTCAGCAGAATTTCACACTATATTAAATTTGCAGATTGTTTAGTAATTTATTATTACCAATTCATCAGCACAATATTGGAAAATTATGTTAATATAGTGTGATGACAATATCATGTGTTTTAATGTAAATATTACATTCCCAACAATCTTATGATATTAATCATCCACATCCTGGTACTGAGAGGATATGAGCTGCAATATTTGATGCAGCCCTAATTACTGGGACGGAATAAAAATTATAAATGGATCAGTAAAAAAGTAAAAGCAGAGTGATGTTTTTTAGATTATAAACAAATCAGTAAAAAAAGATCAGCCTTTAAATACTAAAAAGAAAAACATTGTAAATGACAAAGAAATATATTTCACCCAGATCCTCACAGCCGTAACAGCAACGCCACTCTAGTCAGCCTCCTCCCAATTTAAAGTACGTCTTTAAATTGGGAGGCTGCCTCCCAATTTAAAGACGTACTTTTTTTTCTCCATAGCAACAGCCCCGAGGCCTCGGGGGTCCTTATGACCAATGAAGAGGCTTGTTCCTGCCTTTAATCCGAGGCTCCAAGAGGCCTCCTCTCCAAAAAAAAATTAGGAATGAGGGTGAGGGGGTGTCAGGTTACTCTGATACAGACCGGCATAGAACTGCACACGGCTTCCAGCGAGGCCTTTAAACGAAACCAACATTGTCTGTTATTGTTCTGGATGCTGCTGTAGGACAAAAAAGCCTAAAGGTGCACAAATATAAAAAAGCCAGTTATTCCTAAAAGTACACAACTATTTAAAGAAGGAAACCTATGCCCTCACTATTTATGCAACATAAAAACACACTTAAGCACCGCTCCATGGATCTGTTAGAGGCAGTAGGTTTTATACGGCCCCTGTAAGGATTAAAATATTGCGCTACAAGCTGGGAACAACAAAAAAAAGACCTCGGTGGAGTTAATCTTCTGATCTAAAACCATGGCAACCAAAGACTGAAAATAGGGGTGTTTATTGACAATACTGAGCGAGAGTTACAGGGGAAGCACAGAGGCACGGTCGTCTGACATGCCCTAGACCTCATTAATCCCTTTATCCTCGAGTCCAAGGGAGCATCTTCCTACACGGCGCAAGTTTTATCGCCAAAGTTGCGAGCTATCATTAAACAGGGCAGGAGGGAGGACGCGGGAAGGCGGGGGATCTGCAGCCCGGCGCGCGGGGAGGTGGGAGTAATGTGTAATTAGCAGGGAGGCAGTAATGGCGCTGCTCCAGCAGGAACAGGAAGCACAATAAGAAACCGAGCCGTTTACAGCCAGCCCGACCCGCTCCATGACTCAGTGCACACTTGCCACATTCTCTCACCCTCATATCCTCGAGATCAGTGCTCGGCCCGCTGCTAGACGGCCGTGTCCACAAAAACACAGCCGTAAAAAGCCATCAGCTCCCCCAATCTGTCCAGAACACCGGCCTCTTTGAAGCTGAGAGCCGTATTGCAACCAGTCTCTCCTTGATTGTGCTCCACAGCTATGACTCCGCGTTACTGCTGTGGACGAACTAACACGAGGAGAACTGCTGCACATATATATTTAACAACAACAACGAAAAGACACAGCAAATAACTCCAGCCAGCTGCAACAGAATGACAGCCGAGTGAAACAGTGCTCACTTTGGTTTGTGACTGGATCCACACCAAAGATGCTCATTTTGCAGCATCAGAAGAAAAACAGAACAAACTGCTTATAACTTTAACAAGAAAATATGCAACAAGTCATCTAAATCCTATAAAGTTTGAATTATGGCTCCACTTTGTCAAACGTTTTTTGTTTTGTTACTGATATCAGTTAAAAGGCTCAATGTATCTAAAAAACAACAACCTACACCAAGGATTTAGTGAGTTGAGTTGCTCCAACGCTGATAGCGGACTGTGTCTCTCAGACAGAAAGCACTGGAGACCTTGTCGTTTTTTTTTTGTTTTGTTGTTGTTTTTTAATCTCTTCAAACTTGGGAGCATCTAATGTATATTTTAGGAGTCTGGAGGCAAGGTTTGGAGATGCCTGCGCAAATTCTCAGTTATCCGGGTCATGGCAACAGCGAACGGGCTTAAATCGAAGGCAATCAGACCTTCGCTCAGCTTTCCTGACCTCAGAGTTGTGGCGATGTTTGAAAGTCCTGATACTGTAACCTTCCCTCCTTATCATCAGATTTATTATTATCGATAAAAAAACACAGCCTCAAACAAACTACTTTAAATAGGCTATTGCCATTAGTTTGTTTCATTAAAAATACCGAATATACCATTTCATGGTTAAATGCATAGTTTTCACCTGCAGCTTTAGAACCAACCAGCATGTTTATCAGAAAATGTAAGAGACATTTTTATTGTTTTAATTACATTTTTTGATTGACGATAAATGGACCATTAACTGTTACAAAAATCAATCACTGCCAAGACGGAAACAGGAAGAATGCTTCTTCTTAAATTTGGGATAAACATTAACTTTTCCCAAGTTTTCTTTCTTTTTCTGTTTTTTACTTCAAGGCAAGACAAGCATCAAATTAATCCAGCTCAATTTAAGATACTAGCCTTTAATTCAATCATCATGCCGGCCTCGTCCTGTTAGGGATTGTGGGATGGAGGCGGACAGCCCGCAGGCAAGGGCGCATTCAGGACTGACCCTCACAGAGTGAAAGCAACAAAATAAATAAAAACCATCCTCCCCATTAGCTATAATTTTTGCTATTTTGATTTTAAAATATTGTAAATATCAAAATGGATTACCAAGCTCCAGAGTCAAAACAAGCTTTTCCATCAGGGAGAAATTTAGCAATCTTTAAATATACATTGATGCTAAATACAACAGAGACAGACTATATTTAGGTGAGTCAATTTGTCAATAACCTTAAGATTTATCAAATTGGACTTTGTGGTGTCTATTTCATACTCGGTCACCCGTTTGGCACCAAGCGGAGCCCACCAGAGCCCCCATCAGGTCTCTCTGCTCAGTCTGAGCGCTGGCTGAAAGAGATGCTGCATTCCTCTCCGGTGAGTTCAGCTCACCTGGAATCCAGGCAGCAAACTGATCCCATCTCCTCTCAGCGAGCAGGAAGAGACAGATGAGCAGTTAAAAAAAAAAAAAAAAAAAAACTTCTTATCTGCAAGAACCTCCTTCTCCATCTGCAGCAAACTCAAGCAACCCCTCATTTCTCCCAGCACCTACATGTGATGGTGAGTCAACAGACAGAGCCGAGGTTAAAGGTCAGGAAGAGGCAAGACCAGGATGCTGAGGCTGGTCCCAGGTGGGCTGTTTGGGGGGAAAAGGGTCGAGGTGGAAATGGGTTGGAACGGATCCTGAGAGACGTTGTTCTCTAACAGCGGATATTCCTTAAAGGCAGAAAAAAAGCTGCTTGAGGAGCTTTTATACCAGGACAGTCTGGTGGGTTCTGGTCATCAGGACAAGAAACAACGACATATTTCACACTTTCATGTGGTTTTGGTTACGTTCACAATGCCCTTTGGAAAATGGACCGAAGCGCCTGGAAAACGTTACACTGCTGGAGCAGCTCCTGGTTGTATTGCCCGAACCAAGCGGAGGGCTGAGGTAAAGGAAACGGCACGAAGAAGAAGACAACTTCTTCTTCTATGCAGATTTACGCAGACCTGAGGTTCCTGTTTTTACCTCCGTGTCCTGAGCCGGGTTATCAGCGCGTTACTCCCGTCTGTACCTGGGATGTCTGCAGCTGCTTCACCTCCTCTCTTTGGTCTGCTGGATAGGTCCAGCACACGGTGGGACTATCCAAAGAAACAAACTCTGGTCCGTTTAAAGCAAAGCAAACTGCTCCTGTGTGAAGTGTCCAGACTTAAAAAAGACAAATGGTCCAACAAACATCCCTTTCATGCCTTTCTAGGATTAAAATTATGGTAAATTTGACATATTTGAACTAGTAAAAAACGAGGGAAGGCTGTTGGAGAAGTAGTAGGTAAGTTGCCTTTGGCTTTTTTATGGTTTAAAAAGACACTAAATGGACACTTTAGACACCCCCAACAATTACTAAATATATAGAAAACTGAAAAACTAAACTATAGAAATGAGGATTTCTTACACTCAGGATCATAAATCTATCTTCTAGTAAATACAGAAGGTGAAGTAAAACCTTTCTGAAGTGCTCTTCAGTATCAGCTCCGATTGTCTCTTTATTTTCTCTTTGACTCGGCAGCCGTGAAGAGACCTCTCCTTCTCCTCCTTAACTATTTTTCTTTTCACTGTGAGAGAGACGTAGGTCACACCTCCGTCACATAAGCTCTGGGTTGCCACCCCTGGTCCTGGAGGCTCTCACATTGTAGGCCCAAGCTGACCTCTGACCCTCAGCGCTGAATGCTTGGGTGACCATAGAGAATTGCAGAACCCCCTGGTCTGTGCTCATGTCGGTCAGAGTTTTAGGTGGGAGTCAACGAGACGGGAGCGCCCTGAATCTTACGTGCCAAGGATGTTTACTCTTCCGCTTTATGCGTCAGGAATGCAGGACAGATTTCAACCAAGACATTATCCTTCATAGCATTTACCTTCAAACCAGTCTGTATATGATTATACGTTTAAGAGCCCTGCATGTGAACACTCTGGCTTTGAGACCGGGATGAAAAGAGAAGTGATATCCCTGTTATTCTGCAGTGCGGGGCACCCAGTTGGGTGGTTCAGTCCTAACATGTTCCTCTCCCGCCCCCCTCTGCCTCTATAGACCCTGTTCAACATCAGCAGCCAACCTGCCTTTGAAGTGCCGCTGCGTTCACTTCCCTGCCCCCGGGGAGGGGAAGTGTGGGGCCGCGTTTACGGGGCGCCGTGTCCCGGGACAGACTCTCGGTGCCCGACCCCGACGAGGTGAGAGGCGCGAGGAGGAAACGGCGCCGGCAGCGGAGCGGTAAAACGACACCAGCGGGAAGGGGCTCAAATGGCCGCTCGGCTCTTTGTGCTGGGGAAACTCAAATGTCCTCTTTTGAAAAATAATCTATAGGTTTTATCACACAGTTGTCATGGCGACCACATCCCTTTATAGTGGCTCGGCTCACGGTGAACCCCGCTCTGTGCGCTCATACACGGCACCCTCCACGCCTCGGAGTGTGCTCCCCTCCCCCCCCCCCCCCTCCCCTCTGTGGGAAGGGTCTAGCTGGCCGGCCTGCTTGCATTGACTGGCTTTTGTTTGAGGCCTGACTCGGAGAGCATATGGCAGGTGCCCCTCAGCACACAGCTCTTCCCCTTCCCCACCCCCGGGCTCAGAGGCCCGTGGATGTGCCCTCTGTGGTCAACATGACTGAGCCTCATGTGCTCGGTCGCTTCAGCTGGATGTTCTTTATTGTTCCTCCTGTTGTTGTTTTCCCCAACTCAAGCGACTCAACGGGGTTTATTCAACGAAACGTATTAAAAATAAGCTTCGGCAGTAAATCCAAACGGGAGCTTTCATCTGGCATAAACAGAGGAGAACAAAAACAGGCTAAAAAAAACAAGCAAATACAATAAAAAATAAAAAAAATGTTTTGCTATGGCTGAGAAACACAGCGCTGGTGTCATCTATGCGTAGAAACAGCTGCTGTATGCAAAGCTGGTTCTCTGTGGACTCAAAGCTGCCAGGAAGACTGATGTGGTCCCCGCAGGACTTCAAGGAATGTAACACAAAGGAAACTTTGTGATTCTGGGATGGCAGGTTGAGCCCAGGACCGCCGTTCCTGATTAATTGTGCTCTCAAAGCTAAGCAGCATCTCTTAATAAGTGGCCGACAGTCAATAACACCCAGTCCTAAAAGGGTTTTAAAAATGGACCATAATCTCTGTCCTGTAAAAGGAAGAGCAGCAAACACACACACACACACACACACACACACGCACACAAAAAAGACACACATACAATAGAGTAACAGGATTAGGCAGTGACTGCTGAGAGGCACAAAAAAGGCTACAGATTAATTAACCAAGCGCGGAAGGCAGGAAAGTTAAAAGAAAGACAATAGCGTGCATCAAAAGGAAGCGGCGAGACCCGGGCAGGTTGTTCAATAATAGGCCAGATTCCAAAGCACCTCAAGACAGATGAAAACCAAAGTCAACTGTGAATCAAACAGCCTTTCAAGCCTTCATCAATCATGACAGAGACCCCCCCCCCCCTCAGTGCTGGAGGAGCACAGGAGAACAGAGAGCCGCAGCAAATGAAAGCCATGATCAGAAGATTCGATGCAAAATCTGGTTAATCTATTAAAAATTCATAAAACAAAACTCCACTCCGGTCTGGACGGTCGGCACGTTTCTTAACTAAGTGAGCAAACCCTAAAATCTATTCTGCGGCTCTCGAGAGATTGTTTTTAAATAAAAACCTCATAAGTCTCGCCACGGAGACTTGTTTCTGATTGAAGACGGTCTGTTTCCACTCACACACACACACACACACACACCGAGCCCTCCCAAGTGAACGTGCTCTCTTCCAGACTCCCATTCTGACAGCATCATTAGTCTAATTATCCATGATGCCAAGGGCTGCATTAATGCATGAAAAAAAAAAAGCTCACAGTCTGCTAATCACCAGACAGACATTGAGACAGTAATAACCACCAGGCAACCTGCAGCAGCGGGGGAAGAATGATTAACACACCTGCTTCAACACAAAGCAAAAAGAAAGGGCAAGATTTCACAGCAGAAGACGCGAGCTGGTTCAGAAATTATTTTGGCTTGAAGAGAGATTTAGTCAGGAAAAAAAAAAAAAACTCTGCAAAACCTGGTATAGGCTAAATGTATTTTAGTGTGCTGGTAGAACACTAAAATACATGAAGTTTTGAGACCTAAATCTCCTTTAAGGCATCTTTTTTTTCTTCCTTTTAATCCATTCAGCATATACCGTAATTTTCAGACTATAAGTCACACTTTTTTTCATATTTGGCCGATCCTGCGAGTTATACTCAGGTGTGACTTATATATCAATTTTAATAGTAATTCATATCGACCAGCATGAACCAAGGAGTAAACATTACCGTCTATAGCCACAAGAGGGCGCTCTAGGCAAGTGAAAACCATCCTGCTCCTGTACCACTTAAAAATGAATTGAAACATTAACTTACAGACAACAAAGGCTGAACACACGTTTGTACGTCGTTTGGCTGTTTAGGCCTGCGTTCACGTTGCGTGGTGCAGCGCATAGAGCCCAGACCGAACCCTGTTACTGGGCTGTCCGTGAAGCTAACAACAGCTAACGCTAGCTAATGGGTATTTTATCCAGGCGGTTTACTGTTAACTTCTCTGACGCACATAGGCTTTATGTTGCTCTGAAACATTTGTGTCGTACCGTTAGCTTAACATGTAGCACCGTTACGCTCACGGTCTAATTTCAGTGTAATTTTGTCAACTTTCAGCTCATTACGCTGAACAAGCCGCTTGCTGGCTTGTTATGCTAATTTACCCCATTCATCCTCCCAGGTATGTTCCATATAATTCAGCCGCTGTGTAATTTAATAAGTTGGTTTACCAGATGAAATGTCAGTTTTTAGTCTTGATTATGTGAAACAAACGTCTAAATAAATGTGAATTATAGTCTGGTGCGACTCAAGTTTTTTTTCCCTCTTTATGACACATTTTTTGACTGGTGTGACTTTTATTCTGGAGCGATTTATAGTCCAAAAAATACGGTAATTATTCTCTTTCTATAAACTGCCACAAGGAGGACAGTTACAGATAAGAGGGGCTCCGTTTGATCATTTAGATGAGCGTGGAACACATTGGATTAGGATATACTTAAAACTTTTAATCACTGGTTAATAGAACAACCTAACAAGAAGGTAACTCTTTTTTCTTCTTTAATATTAAATTGGCCCATTGTTATTTGCAGATGGTGAACTATAATTATCTTTGTGTGGAAACTTCTGTCTCATAACCTGGACATTTAGCATGTGTGAACTCTCAGAGATGTAGTAAAATACAAGTATGACTTTGGGCTGTTTCCGAGATCTAATTGCTTTATTCATTGACAAAAAATGTTTTTTTAAACTCATTCAATCCAGAGAGTAGAGAAAAAATATTTAGTTTTCATATATAGGGAAAAATTCAAATGGTCTTAAAAAATCTGATTGGTGCATCTCTACAACCAGCTCACCAAAAACAGAAATACACTAACACACTTTGTTTTATCAGTTTAAAAGTTGTCACACAAACTGGCTTTAACCACACTGGACGCTGTTCTATTTTAACCCACGTTTCAAACAGCAGATCAGCCTAAAGAGTGAAGCTGGGGCGACAGAAGACGCTCTCTAGGGGGCTGCTTAAATTAGCCCTCTTCCAGGAAGTGCTTTACCTTCAGCCACGGTGCAGAAACCACTGCAGCTCTGGGGCCAAGATGTCCACCTGAACCGCTGGTTTATTTACAGATACAGACTCAGCATTCTTTTCAAGACAATACCAACTACTCAAAAGCCACCGACGGCTAGAAGGGATTTAATATCCCTGCAAGACAAGAAATCGACTTAAAATAAAACAAATGGGACGTTTCTTGAAACAAGGAAGATGCGTTCTCATTTCTGGACTTACTAGCTAGCAGCAAACAGGAGAGGGCGATGATGTAGAGCTGTTTTACTGCAACGTCGTAGTGGTCCATGAACAGGTCGAGCAGGTAGACGGCCAGGTGGCGGGCCGTGGGACACAGATGGTACCGGTTGCTTAGGATGGCCAACAGGTCCGCAAAGTAGCGGCGCATGCCGATCTGCGGAGAGTGGGCCCGGTAGACGGGCAGCTTCAGCTCCTGCGGAGGGACAAGAAAGATGAGAGTGGAAGAGGACAGGGGTCGATAGGAGCAGGGTGGACAGGAAGCGGCGATGAAGAAATGTGGTGGCGGGGGAGCGCATGGTATGCATGATAATAGCGAGCTCTCCATGTCTCCAGATGACTACGTTTAACTGCTCCCAAGAGAGCAGAAAACATTCATACAGGGAGAGAGTTTCCACCTAAGAGACGATTCTTCAGTATGATTCAGCCTTAATTCAGTTTTACTGGATTCAGCAGCGCTGCGGTAAACTGAAACTAATTTGGATCATTGGGGGGGGGGGGTATGAACAATGGTGCTGAGGGTTGGTGAGTGAAGCTTGAGGAGGGGAGGGGTCTTCCTCCAGCAGAGTTCAGCAGCAGATAGGATTAGGTTTCACCCCTAACACATCTCCTATTCATGTTAAATTAGCTGCATGTGTTTCAAAGTGGAAAGAAGACACTCTGGGGCATTAGCATGGAATCAGACCAGGGTATCTTTCTGAATCAGCTTCAGCTAAGCTGGAAAGACACAAAAAAAAAAAGGCTCTGGCTTTGGCTTTGGAAGCCAAAAACATCCAGAACAGCGTGCACGCATTTACACAGCAGCGGTTTTCTGACTTAAAAAAAACACATCGTTTCTTTAAATGTCGAGCTTTTTGTAAATAGCAGCAAACACAGGATGTAATGGGCTGGATTACAGGATGCCAACAGGTATCCTCTGATCAATGCCCCTTGAATGTCAAAATAAGCCTGATTGTATCAGGGTTGTTGTGCAATTTCTCAGCACATTGGCTGTAAAAAGCAGAAATCCTGCAAGATGGCCTTTTTTCATGCTCTAACTATTCCAATATACACCGGTTGCACACATAAAAGCTCTGGAAACAGCTGGTAGATTATTCTACGTGGAGAATATCTGCTTACTGGAGCCTATCCAACTTTTAAGATAAGCTCTCAGGGAAACATGTTTACAGTCAATAGAATTTGCTGCGAGGGCAAAACTGCAAACAGAGTAACACAAACTGCCAAGTACTTATTTTCAGCACAACTAAAAAAAAAAAAAAACTAAAAAAGAAAAACACGCTGATGCTCCGACTGACACTTCAATGGAATCCAAAAATAAACACTGCCCCCCTCCCACTACCCACACCAATGTATAGCAGCGGCACCCACCCCCAGAGCCTGAAACTCCCCGTATCTACAGATCCTCCCAAAATTCTCCTCCCCTCCCACTGCCTCTGGTCCATCTGTCTGTCTAGAGGTGCAAGGGCAGCAGGAAGGGAGGGGGGGTGGAGTGGTGGAAGGGAGGCTGCTGCAGTCTGGAGGGCTGGGGAGGTGGCGGCGGTGGGTGGTGGGGTCTGCGTGGAGCGGAGAAGTGCCTTTGTGGGGGGAACCGCGGCGTAATTAAGGATTCCACAGCTGCCTGCTGATTTGCATGTCTGATAATTTGCCACATGCTACACAGCCCCGCTATCTCCCACATCAGGGCATTATCACTGCAGCAAACGTCATTAAGGCTGGATGAGCCGGTGGGGGGGTGCAGGCGCCGTGCAGCAGGTCTGAACGCCGTGTGAGGCTTGGATAATGACTCCACCATTCTTCTCCGCTGCACTTCGGATATTTTCTGGAACGTGTAATCTCCCAGAAAATATCCAACAATCTCCGCTCATCAGGGAGGGAGGGGGTTGTTTTTAAAAGCACAAACCATGATATTCATTAGATTATATATATATATATATATATATATATATATATATATATATATATATATATATAAAGAAAATGTAATCATACATAAGAAACTTTGATATGTGGCAATATTTAAATTAGGAACTATAGCTATTTTATTGTCACTGAATTAAGTATCAGGTCAGAAATAACAAGTGAGCTTGTTTTGCAGTAAATTCTCTAAAAGCTTCAAGTGTGATCCAGCAGACATCAGCCTCAGCCTTTTAGTAAAACATTTACTAAACCCTCTTGGTTATTTTATAACTCCAGTTGCTTCAAACATCCGTGTTACATCCGCACCGGTCCTCTCTAACCTTGTGTCATTCAGTACTAATTGGACTTAAATGGGACGAGGTTGGAGAATTGTTTGTGTAGCCAGTTTCAGCTTTAAATAGTTTGTGTCCCCATTTCCACGTGCCGTGTTACTGCATAGGAGCGTTCAACAGGTTATATGACATGCCGGTTCATCAGATCGGCTCATCCGCTCAAACTGAAAAACTACAAAAGAAAACAAAGAGGCGAGGCAAAGGAGATGAACCGATAAACCTTTCAGAAAACGCTTTCTCTCTCCCAGCATGTCAACGCATCATAAACTGCACGCATTCTGTACCTGGAAAATCCCAGTGCAGAGCATCCTCACTGCTGGCTGACTCAGCCGAACACATGCGGGTTTAACGGCAGAAAGACGCCGCGCCGTTTCGTAATAAAGGGATCATCTGGTATGTGTAATCTTTATTTCCAACAAAGGCTTTGTACCTTAAGGTAATGTACCTGAGCCTACTGCTTGAGCTCATGCAGTAGAAAATAAAACTATAGAGCAAGCGAAACCCAACGCAGGGCTGACAGTAACTCTCTCTCTCATTATAGTAAATGGAGAAAAAAAAAAAAGTGTGGGTGCTCTGTCAGTTTCTCTGTCTTTCTGAGTCAAACGATGTCCAGCACGAGAAAACTGAATCAAACAACGCCTCCAAATGACTCAAAAACATCTGGTTAGAAATGCCACGCAGACCCCTCCACTCATGAAGACAGTTTATGGCAAATGAAGACGCCTGACATTCACATCCCACTGTGTCTTCACCGCCACAGGGGTCCAAAACGCCACTTCGAGTCACAAAGGTCTCAATCAAAAGTGACGCACACAGAAAGGCAGGATCGTGCCTCGAGGACAATTAACACAACGCCTAATTACTAAACCTTAATCTAGTGACGCAGCTGAATTTAAACCAAGATTAGAAAGTCAACAGAGCCATGAATGTTTTTCGCACTCCATGTTTGCTCAAACACTCCAGAAGGATATCGACACCAGCTTTTATCCTTATGAGACTCTCAGAAAACACATGCAATATTTGTTCTTATGCAGCTGCAGATATAAAGGTTACAATGACGCACAACTGCAAACACAGTTTTTGCCTGTGATAATTTGAGAAGTTTTGTTTGGTCTAAACAGACATTATGCTACGATCAGTTTTGCTCCAACTCCAAGTGATTAGGCTACTGGTTGTGCCCAATATCGCAAAAACTGCTTTATTTATTGCTATTGTTGGCTGCATTTCAAAAATGACTGAAAGTAATGCAAATATACTTTTACTATTCATTATCTCTGGATTCCTGTTCGCAGCACTGCAGAGACGTCGAGCAGTTTACTTATTTACCATAAGATCCGAAGATTGTTTTTGAATCATCAAACGGTTTGTTAATGTTTTCAACCTTGTATGCTAACAATAAACTGATTTGATGTGAACGTGTGATTTATTGGCCCACACAAGGTCCAGATTCCATCAGAAATAAATGATTTACACCTTTATTTCAAGATTTGAACTCTAATGTTTCATTTGAAAAAGAATGCAAGATAAAGGTCTCTGCTTCAAGCAAGGCAGAGTTCTCTGCTGCTGTTTCAATAGGGAAAAGATACATTTACGCGTTAATGACAAAGTCAATTACCTTCCATTTATTCTAATCCCTAGAACGGGCAAGTTTCACTGAAACGTCTAAAAAGATTTGTATTAAGCTGTTTTTGGTCACAACCGTTTCACGTTTCATTGTAAATTTCCTTAAACATGCAGTTGTTAAAACACTGAAAACCAAACACTGTTGTCATTTGTACACAGGATCCTGGTGTCACTCTAAAGGCATTTTTCCCCCCTCTCTCTGGTGAATTTATCCCATGCGACTCTTTTTAAAATGTTTCTAACGTGCGCAGTAGTTTCTTTTTTTGTTTTGTTTTTTCAGGGAAAGTGTTTTCTCTGTAGCAGACGACAGAAATACAAAACAAAAAACTAGCTAACATATATGCATGAAAATATTTCCGTCAAAACAAGGCTGACCCAGACGTGTGACATAAAACTTCCTTTCAGTAATTACAGCTACGTCCATATCAGGGCGCCTGCGGCGGCCTTTTTAGGTCCGATCGCTGGATTTGTGAGTATGCTGCCGTCTGCGCCGTCCCGTCAAAAACCGCTTATTTGCAACAGCAGGCAGCAGTTTCGAAAATCCTTTGGATAACAAACACACCCACAATTCACTTTGTTGTCTATTTGTTTACTTCCTGTAAATGAAATAGCAGGACCATGATTTGAAACTTTTTGGTCCAAATAGTCGGTGAGGTAACCTTTTCAGGTACATGTATACCAAAAAATAAAATAAACAAAATCAACAGTCTTGACAGGTGAGCACGTGCATTTCCCACCTGAGAAAAGGTGAGATTTTGACTCTTTTCCACACATATTTGACATCAACCGTCCCCAATTTTAAACAATTTACAAACCCTTTAGCTTCGTTTCAGAATTTCACCATCAGGTTTACGTCAACAAAAGGAATCAAGCGGACTATCTTTTTGTCTCAGTCCACAACGTTCTCCATTGCTTCTCCGTTGGTTCTAATGGTGAACATAAATTCATCTTCCTTTTGGCTGAATAAACGAATTTTACACTGCAATTAAAAAAAGACTCATTTCTATTCCAGCCCCAGAAAAGAGTAGAACGGCAATATCTTCAATATTGTAAAAATTGAGTCTGTTTTTGTGATGACTAGTCGGTTTCGGGTCACGACTTTTCCATTTTAACCCAAAACGAGGGACATAAACAACAGAACCTCAGATAAAACGAAGCTTAACCTTCTTCGGTTTTAACCCACACAGACACACGATCGCACCGTCATCTGAAAGGTCTTTTAATGCTCCTCCTGATACAACTCTGTGTTGTGGCTCTGACCCACATGTCCATCCATGGAGGCTGACTCACCTTAATGCGCAACGACTGATGGATGTCTGAAGCTAGCTGTCCTTTCCACCACTGCAGCTCCCTCTCCATCCTTCCCATTCAGAGGAGGCGTCCACAGTCAAGGTTTACCTGCTGAGAGGGATGTTTCCCAAAAGTTTAGAGGCTTCAAAGTGCAGGAAACAAGGCTAAAATGTGACAATTAGAGCCTGAATAGAGCTTTACAGGCGACATCCTGGACAGAAAGGCTGGAGGTTTCTCTGTAAATGTCTTAATTACGGAACAAGGAATGATTAATGTACTCAGACTTTTGTGGACATGTTTTTTTTGGACAAATCAATCAGCCTGGACATGGTTGGTGCTAATTAACCAGCAGTGATCTGTTTTGCTAACCCAGGCCATCCTCTCTGCTCGGGAATTTTAAAAGGCTCGTTTAAATGCCCGCTCGGCCACGCTGCAGGTCACATTGTTCACAAAGCCTCTCGGATAATTCTCCCTTTCGGCAAGACCTTCCATTAATCCGGAACCAAGCCGTAACTTCAACATTTAATTCGCTTAGACATCACCGCGACTGGAGACCGAGATGCCCACAGAGCTCCTATATGTTCCCATCGTTTAAAATAAATACAGCACATTCAAACTATAAAAAAAAAAAATGACGCTTCACCTCAAACTAGCGCGCGGTTTTGTCGCAAAACAATAACATGGCTAACTTTTCCCAGCGCTGCTCGCTACATGTGCCACTCACCGCTCCGTCGGGAATGCCCCCCAGACCCTCTTTGTCTCAGTCCGACATCCTGAATGAGAGGACTCCTCTGCGGCTCAACTTTTAAACGGACCTCTCTCTGACGCCGACGAGAACAACTTCAAATCCGCCGGAGAGCTCATCAAACAGCCGCCACCGAGAGAATCCCGCCGAAGGCCCTTCGTTTTGACCAGCTTCCCCCCCACAGCTCACACTTTTTCCAGCCACAATCCGCTCCGCCGTTCCCTCTCCGGTGGCTCGGCTCTAACAAAGTAGCCTCTTCGGCTGCGCCAGCTGCTGCTGCTGGGCTCGTGCGCCGCACGTTAGGGCCCTCCCACGTACAGCTTGGGAGTTGTAGTTTTTACCAGGACACTGTGAAAACTACAACTAGCAAAGGGCTTCAGAAGAAGCTAAAACCCAATAAATGAATAGCTAATTACATACGAATATGAATATGTGATAGCTTCAGTAGAACAAATATACATTACCTACAATTATTCAAACATGTAAGCAATATTTTGTGGAATCATTAATTAAATTAATTGAATTCATTGTCAGTTAAAATCATAAAAAAATCTATATGTATTTAATTATTTCATTCGATTTCAATTAAATTTTATTTATACAGCGCCAATTCATGAAACATGTCATCTCGAGGCACTTTACAAAGTCAAATTCAATCATATTATACAGATTGGTCAAACATTTCCTATATAAGGGAACCCAGTTGATTGCTTCAAAGTCCCGACAAGCAGCATTCACTCCTGGAGAAGCGTAGAGCCACAGGGAGAGTCGTCTGCATTGTACATGGCTTTGCAGCAATCCCTCATACTGAGCAAACATGGAGCGACAGCGGAAAGAAAAACTCCCCATTAACGGGAAGGAAAACCTCCGGCAGAACCGGGCTCAGTATTCTACATTAGATGGTAATAACAGGTGATCTGTCTTCCCTGGTTGATGTCACAGTTGATGACCAGGTGTACCTACTATGAAGAAAAAAGAGAGAGAGCAAAAAGTTAAAAGCTGAAATGACAAGAGTCATTTCAATGCAATGCAATGCAAATCTGGAGAACAGTAGAAATCTGTAGAGTGAAAAAAATAGGCCCTGATGTCCTCCAGTAGCCTAAGCCTATAGCAGCATAACTATAGAGGTAGCTCAGGGTAACATGAGCCACTCTAGTTATAAGCTTTGTCAACTCTTGTAGAGTAGGACACGTCATGTGTCCTACTCTACAAGAAGGAGATTCAAAAGGGCCACAATTCAATAATTAGACAAAACTATGAATATACAAATACAAATAATTATTTGCAATTATAAAATATGAAAATATTTTATTAAATGGATAGCTAAACAATTAAAATACAAAATAATCATTAAGAAGTTGAATTTGTTATAGTCAAAAAAATATTTATTTATTTTATGGTTTTTTGATCTGCAGACCCCCATAAAATGGGCAAATTAATAAATATAACCTTTTAATCAATAGTGAAAAAATATGCCAGAGTGCATTTAACTGAAGATATATTCAAGAAAGAATGAATCAACTAATTTTTAAATACTTTTCTAATTACTTCATGGTACGTCTCAGTAATCACTTCATAATTTACTTATTTATTGAATTATTTTCCCTAAAGGCCTAAAGTTAAGGTTGCACCGGGTAGGGCTAACTACGTTTTGTACCCATAATTGGTAAAAGTTGACTTGCAGTGGGGGTTAATCAGTCAAAATGTTAAGAATGAGACAGTCTAAATTATTTAATGGCGGACAGAAATACGAAAAAATATATATTTTTGGTTGTACTGTAATTCATTAACATGTATGATTTACAAAGATCCAGTGTAGCAAAATTTTCTAAAATACTACATTTTATTTCAAACTTCCGTTATTAATCCATTTTGTACTATAACATAAAAAAGATGTACAGCAAGTTTTAGGCATAAAGGATTTCAGCAGGAGCTAAAAATATTGCAATGATGAATTAACGTGAGCAAACTGAGCAAATATTAAGTTAGTTTTAGACTTTTGTGTGAATTTTTGGTCCAATCTTAAATATGAATATGAATTCTTGTCATGTTTCTGTTTTCTTTAACTTGATTAAAGTTCTATCCAAAGCAAATCACATAAGACTTCACTGAATTCCCATCTTGACATAAATTCATTTCCACTCAAAATACTCCTAATACTCCTGCATGTTTCTTGGCAGCTTTCTACACCATTAATCGCAGTTGAGACTTTCAAACCCCAAGACTGCTTTACAGATTGTTATCATTGACATGAGGCATCAAGTGGCTCCCATTAGGATCATCCTTAATGAAACTCATTTAAAATGGCGCTTAGATCATACGTTTGCACTTTTTGTTTCAGTTAACATCAAATCTTTTAAGTAAAAACATGTAAAACTTATTACAGTTTTAGATTATACCTGACCACATGTGAGATTCAAAGAACAGCCTAACACGACACGATCTTTTGATTATATTCCAGGGTCTATAACTGGTGTAGCTCAAGAATTATAAATTACAAAAAAATCGATGATAAAGACTAATAAGATCCAATGTGTGTCTTATGTGCTCTTTGAATTATTGCTTTAAATACGCAGATCTACTACATATAATGCTTGTGGATTGTTATCTTAGATACTTTTTTTTTTTACCACTGTTTGATTCATAAACTAGACTTAAGCTGCAGATTGTTTTGTTTAGATTTCCTCATTGTTTGTGCATCAATAGCTTGTATTTAAAATTTTTTTTATTGAAAAGCAAGTATTCATACTGTCCCCCAGGACTGCACAGTGTTGTAAAAAAAAACAAAAAAATAAAAAAAAGAGGGGGGGGGTGGGGGACTGATTACAGTAGTTGGCTCTAAATAGACATTAAAAGTGATTAATGTACCCAGAAACACTTTACTATTGCAGTCACAAAACCTTTGTTTTCTCCTCATTTATTCCTTTTTTTTTCTTTACTTGTGCGCCCCCTGGTGTCAACATCCCTTTAACAAGTGCAGTTAGTAATTGTGAGGTGCTTTATTTTCACCTATCACAAGTCAGCTGATAAAACTGGCTTAATGTAGGATCACAATGTCAACTGTCATCCTGAGTGTTTGCCTTTTTATCCGCCTCATTGAGAAACTCCTGGTCAGCGTAAATCAGAAACCCAGTGAAGGTGCTGTCTGTCCAGAAGGGGTCAAAGAAGAGTCCGTTCTGCTCCGAGTAGAAGATCTGCAGCCACACCTGGTCTGACTGCTTCAGTTGGAGAATAGTAGAGCCTGATGCCACGTCATGGTTCCCTGTGTTGGCGTCAAATGTCTTGATCTTGTACTGACCGTTATGCACCAGTCCTATAGCCAGGTGCTTGTTGGCCAGTGTTATGTCGTAGGTGAAATAATAGACCCCAGGGATCTCACAGACAAACTTGCCGCTGCTGGCGTTGTAGTGATTCCCTTCGTTCAGCAGGATCCGGCTGAAACGGATTGGCATTCGCTCCTTTGGATAACTCTTTGTCACGGCCACAGAGAAGGCTGACCGAGCCGCAGTGCCACAGTTACAGCCACCAGGAGCTCCTTGTTGGCCCCCGTCACCCAGCTCTCCTTTCTGTCCCTGTTCTCCTGCCACACCTGGTGCTCCACGCGCCCCCTTCAGTCCCCGAGGTCCCGCCTTACCAAATGCGCCATCCCGGCCTTTCACACCTGGCTTGCCAGGGTTCCCGGTTCTCCCTGGATCACCTGATGAGACAAGACAATACAAGATCCACTTGGAATGGAAAAGATGCAAAGGTACTGCTTCATGCAAAACATTCGGGCCCTTTTTGAATTTAGTTTTTGATTTTACTTTTCAAAACACAAATGTTTGAGCTACTCCTTCTAATTCCCAATTAAGATTCATCCTTAATTAACAGAACCTTGCAGTAGTACTCCTACCCCCAGTGCTGTTTTCACACTGCCACAGTAACCACACACTTGAACGTGATTTTTTTGGGATTTTGTGTGATAGACCAACACTAATCACTGCCTACTTTTGAAGAGGAAGGAAAATGACATTTGGACATATTTCTAAAAAAACAAACCAACTCTGTAACGTGTGGCATAAATTTGTATTGAGCCCGGGAGTGAAACCCTTCATAGAACCAGAAGTCTTTGGAGTCTGTCTCTATCAGCGTTGCACATCTGGAAGCTGATATTTTGCTCGCTCTTCTTTGTAATGTAGTTCAAACTCAATCATGTACAAAAAAAAACAAAAAATTAAATTTGCAGTTTTGCCACAGATTCTCTATTGGGTTTAGATCTGAACTTTGACTGAATGAGCTGCATTCTTAGCCCTGTGTGCTCTGGGTCCTGCTGGAAGGTGAACCTCCACCCCAGACTCAAGCCTCTAACAGCTTCTCTTTCACGCTTCTCCTCCATCCATCTTCACATCCACTCCGTCGCTGCTGAAGAAAAGCTTCCCCGAAGCATTATGCTGTCACCACCATGTTTCAAAGAGGGCTCATGTGCAGTGTTAGTTTTCCACCCCACATGGCGTTTTGCATTTAAGATCAAAGGTTTGATTCTGACCACAACGCTGCCTTCCACGTGTTTTCCGTCCTCTACATGGCTGTGTTAACTGCAAACAGGACGTATTGTGGTTTTCTTTCAGCAATCGCTTTCTTCCTGCCGCTCCTCTATTCTGGTCAGATTTGAGGTGTGTATGACTAACAGTTATATAGACAAGTGCTCCCACCTGAGCTGCGGATCACTGCAGCTCCTCTAAAGTTACCATAGGCTGCTACATACCCATTTTCAGAGTTTTATCTGTTTTCACTTCCCAATTAGGCAGTACTTTGTTGTTTTTCTGTCACATAAAGTCCCAACAATACAGGCTGCGGATGTAATTCAAAAAATAACTTAAGCGTCTTGATACTGTAGGTCGCATACAAGTCTATAATCACTTGTTTCTATCGGTAATGATTTCTACATGACTGGATTTGCAGGGTAAAGGTATCTCATCTACGACTAATCTGGGAAGCAGAATTCAGTAACCCCACACAAGAACCACTTTAATAATGCAGAAAATGGATTAGACTCAAAGAGAAGTGATGAAAGGCGAAGTTGACATTGAAATATAAGAAATCGGTTGAAAAGAAATTTAAGAATTACCCACAAGGATAAACTATGGAGGTTCAAAAGAGAGGAGCATTTAAGTGGGAGAACAACCAACTGAAAGAAAACCCAGATGTTTTTTTGGTGAAAGGGGGAATGATAGCACAACGCACAACTTTTATAAAATTTTACATCAAGGATTTGTTGCACAAGTCTGATTTTGTGAGGTTTTCTATGATCCACACAAGGTCAATATGATGAGTTTACTCACATCCACCCAGCTATATGTTTAGAGAGATTCCCCTTACCAGGCTGCAGAGATAGACACATTTTGGGTAAAGTTTCTCTTCTTTATTTTTTTCATTAATGTTGTGTAATGCCCCAGTACTACTGGGAGCAATTGAGACCCTGACCATGATGCTGCTACCACCACTTGTGTGAACTTGTGTCCCAACACATTCTAGTTTGAGAAAGGTTTGCATCCTGGTGGCTTTTGGGTTGTTGTTTAATATCATAAATATTCTTCTGAGACACCCAACCGGGTGTTCCAACAGGTCGGTGACCATAAATTAACCCCAGAACTGGTTGTGGGGTGGATAAAGAAGTAAAAAAAAAGTGTGCTTTTGAAGGCCCTTCTGACCCAAACTCAGGAATGTGATGTCCGTGCCTTAAAACCAAGAGGTCTGCTCACATAACCTAGTTGATGGCCGGTTGTTGTTGTTGAGGTGAGAGATATTAAACCAAATATTAATCGGGGGTGTAAGCATTTATATTTGGACTTGTAAATAGGATTTGGATTTGTAAATAGAAACAGTGTGCCTGCAAATCCTAAACAAGAACAGGTTTTCCCTCCAAGATGCATCAATGACTTAGCAAATTAGGATATGCAACATTTCCTTTAGAAAGATTTTGATGCAATTAAAAATAATTTAAGACATTAAAATGAAAGACTTTTTCAGCTGAGTTTGCTTTAAGAGTTGTTTTTGTACCCAAGCCGGCTCTACAGCCATACTCCACAATCTAGTCTGGTCAAATATGGATCCTGTGCCCCTGAACCCAAACCATACCTAACATTTGGAGTCTCAAAGACTTATGCAGCAAATCTTTAAGACTTGCTGAGACTTATTTAATGAGGTTTAATAATGCTTAACCAGATTTGTATTTTAAAGCTGGCATGTAGAAATCATCCTTGAGTTGTCAGATTAACCCTAATAGATGATTACAAAGGATTACCTGCATCTCCCTTTTCCCCCTTTTCTCCATCTTTTCCGTCTGGACCATCCAACCCTGGCGGACCCATAGGGCCCATGGAGCCAGGGGGTCCAGAAGCTCCTGGGTGTCCCGGCGGCCCTGCTGGGCCAGGCAGACTGCAAAGCAGCTGGGAAGAATGGATGGTGTAGTTACGACCTCTCTTTGATGAGAAATTTGTTGACTGGCAGACGGCAGCTGAGAGCAAACACAAGCTCACCCACATCTGGAGCACGGTGGCCACTGCAGAGGCACGACAAGATGGGGGACAGGAACTGCTGAAGCTTTTACATTTGATTTGGGGTTTTGCATCCAAGGAGGAAAAACATGAAATTAACTAGATGTTCTAGGACTGGGACCAAATGACAGAATCTATTCATCTACCACTGTTAAAAACAAGAAAATGCTCATTTCAAAGGTGCGGTTGCTTTTAGGTCCTCTGTGGGAACTATGACTCTATTATTTAATTGCTCTGTAGTAGCTGTTGTGCAAAGCAAGTTTGACAAATGGAGCACGTCGGCAGCTTCAAAGAGACAAAGAAACAACTCACCGGTTGAGAAGTCGTGTCCCCGGGTCATTTTTCAGCTCTGCCTCTCTGTTTTAATCAGCATTAAGGCGCAGCAGCTTCCTTTCATAAATGTTGAGTAAACCGTTGATTTAATCGTCCTCCAAGAGAAGCTAAACAGAGAGCTGCTCAACCCAGAGAACCAGAGTCCAAAACATCCACCCTGTTTATGCAACAGCTGGGCCCAGAAAATACTTCTGGCATGATGTCATTAAATTCAAGACAGTTCACAAGGATTACACTGACAACGAGCAAGAAACGTGTAGGACATGTACGTGAGATACAGCGGTGCAACGTGCTGTGCAGAACTGAGTAAAAGGCAGCATGATTATTATTAAACTTGTTTGTGTTCATGTCATGAAAGAACAAGAGGTAAAAAAAAGTTCTGGAGAGGAGACGACATGAGTCCAGCAGAGTGTTTGAGATCACTATGAGAGATTTACTGTGTGGACCAGGTGTCTTTTACTGACATTTCTTTTGACAATAGTGGTCTTTCATGTCGGTGAATCTAAAATGGTAAAATGGTACTTGTGTAGCGCTTTAAGTAGTCCGACCACCCTAAAGTGGCCATTGCTAGCTGATACAGAGCACCTCAAATACTGTTGAGAGCTGATGTTTCACAGAATATTTAAAAATAAGTGAAGAGAATTGTCCAAAATGTCCACAGAGGACATCATCACCCTGGACGAACAAGGACAAGGATACAAAAAGAAAGCAAAGGTTCCTGAATGCTGCTGGATATACAGTTGAAAGAAGACTTCAGTGGTTTGTTTGGAGTTAGAATAATAATGGCTTCACAACCTGGACGTGCCAGAAACAGGAAGCTAACAATGCGTGCTATCAGATTCCTGAGGTTGCAGGTGGCCAAAAACCCTCAATTTACTACAAAAGACATTCGGTTCAGCACAGTAAGGTGCTTACTAAATGCTGAGGGGTCCCGTACCTGAACTCCCAAGACGTTCCACCCTTACTGACCCAGAACCACAAGGAGCAGTCAGCCACAATTAGCATAAAACAGAAAAAGCCCAAAGAGGTTTTGGGATTCAGTTTCATTGAGCACTGAATTAAGACCAGAACGTTTAGGGCCTCTGAATCCGCCTTATGCCTGGAAGGGAAGACTGAAGCATTCACTGAAAACAACTGTTAGATATTACATGAAGCTACAGGTTGTTGGAGCTGCTGAAAGTAGTTATTGGGGAAAAAACAGATGATTCACAGGCATTGTGGATGTCATGGATGTGACATACATAGATATGGACAAAGGGACTGATAAAGGAAACGGTCAGTTATCTCGGGGCAGCATGTACACTTAGTGCTGGACTCCATGTTATTCCACAAACTGGCCGATAGTACCCGATGGTGACATGTCTACTGACGACAATGGGAGGAGTGTGAAGGAGGAGATTGGCTTCTATAAAGACTCATGTGACCAGCATTCTGGGCTCACTCTTCCCAGTTTATGGCTCGGTACTGGTCTGCACCATTTCTCTGGCTTGTTTAGATTTAAGGTTTTATTGTTTCTGTTTGGAGATTAATTTCCTACCAAATAAGTATTCAATGTCTAACCGCCTACAGGGGGCGGTAGCTTTAACATATCACAATGTCTACAGTGAGGCATGGCGGTGGCGTAATGATGATCTGGTGTGTCTTGTGCAGAGGGAAATATGGGTTCAAGGTTATCCTGGGGCAAAAATAGGACATTGTGTGTGTGGGGAGACTGAAACCCTGGCATCACGTGATCCCAAGAAAATCTCAAAGTCTATTAGTGCTTGGTTTCAGTCGACATCTAGGAAGGTACTAAGGAGTCCATCATAGTCAATCTACCTCCCACCTAAAATTACTGTGGCAGTACAACTTTGATTAGCAAATATATGTTCAGATACACTTCAAGATATCTGTAAGTATGTCTTTAGGACAGAGGAGACCAAGGCAGAGAAAAACAAAAAGCAGCATACCGTGTATAACTGAGAGGTCCATGAACTGTTAACGGTCACTAAAGCTTTGATAAAAGTGGATGGATGCCCATCTACATCACTGGCTGATTTATCTCCATCACCAAGTTCTGCTAGTGACCAAATCGTTGGGAAACGCTGAAAATGTGCAGAAGACCAGCAATCAAGGACTGGAATTAGTACTTAATTTTTTATAGTTTCTTTTTTTTCCCCATTTGGTCTTAATTTAGTTTTTGTTTAGAAATGACAGTGGGGAACATGTTTCAATTTCTTTTTATTTTTTTTTTACATTTTAAGTTAGATTGACGATATTTCAGATCCTCCAAAAGACCAGACGATTTTTATAACATCCTGAACTGTAAAATGTTACGAAGTGTACAACATTTTACTATGACTTATAAAAATGTTACAGCCAAATCCCGCAAGACAATATCTGACCTATCAGTGTGGGTGTTAAGCTTTAACGGACCTACTCTGAGCATGTTGTGACACAGCACTATATCATTTGCTAAACTGTTTCTTCTAATTACAAGTACGAAGGATAAATCCACACAATGCAGGTTGATGTTTTAAGTTTTTTTCCCCTCATCAAAATTTTACCTTTTAAACTGATTTGTACAAAATAGTACAAATCAGTCTAATGTTTCTAGACAACATAGGAAAAAACTAAATCAAACAATGTTTATGGTAAAATACATATTACTCTTGTGGAAGAAATTCTGCTTTTAGCTATAAAATCCACAGAAGTAAATAAATTGAGAAATTAGGAAAAACACAAAAACAGAGAGAAATGACCAATGTCAGATGTCTGCAAGCTAAGTACAGGGTTGCTTTAGCATTTGTGATCCAACGTGGCTGCAACTCTGCTAGAGTCCTTGCAGAACATTAAGGATAATCAACAGGGAATGGTATAAGGTCACTGTCCCAGGAAGGAAGCCATGGGATCATCCGGCCGGCAGCGCTTCATGCGGAAGGCCTCCATCTCCTCCTCAGTCGGCGCCTTGACTTCCTGCAGGCTGTAGTAGGGCCTCTTCCTCTCGTCAATCTGCATCAACGCGTCGATGTGCTTCACTCGCTTGTCCTCTGCTTCCAGCGCCTGGGTGGATATACGAGGAGCAGAGTTCAGTCACAGACACAAAAGGCCAAATCGCACACACCAAAAACATTCATCGGCAACAAACGCGCACCTTCTTCAGCTTCTCCTTCTTCTTTTCTTCATCCTCAGAGTCACTGCTGTCTGAGCTGTGCTTCTTGTTCTTTTTATTCTTCTTTTTCTTCTTCTTCTCTTTCATCTTGTCTTGATGAATCTGACAGTAAAAAAATAGAAAAATTGGCAACAGGAAGAAACTTGCAGTATAATTCATAACGGGTGACCTTAAATTAGATCAAGCCCTGTATGGTATAACGTCACCAAATGTTAACTCTTATATCCGTTTGGGCGCTTACTTCCAGCAGAGTCTTTGGCTGTTCCTCTTCCAGGGGCTCCTGTAAGCCCTCCTCAAACGGAGTGCAGTCGGAAGTGCTCTGCTGTTTAAGGAAATAAAACATCACTGTGAGAAACTAATACGTGAACCGGTGCATCTCAACACATCAGAACATCATCAAAAAGTTTGCTCCAGTCATTCAAAAGATTATTAAAACAGAAATGTGGGCCTACAGAGCAACGCTCCTGTACTGCACAGCATCTGTATTCAATAAGAGGTCGGGGCTCCTTTTAGCATGAGTTACTGCATCAATGAGGCGTGGAGGCGACCAGCCTGCGGTTCTGCTCAGGTGTGCTGGGAGCCCGGCTTGCTTTGATTGCGGCCTTCAGGTCATCTGCATTGCTGGGTCTGGTGTCTCTCATCTTCCTCTGTACATCAGCCCAGAGATTCTCTGTGGCGTTCAGGTCAGGCCAGTTTGCTGGGCCGATCAAGACCAGTACCACCATGGTCACTGGACCAGATTTTGGTACCTCTGGCAGTTGTAGGCAGGTCCTGCTGGAAAATTAAATCAGCATCTCCATACAGCCTGTCAGCAGAAGGAAGCATGAGGAGCTCTAAAACTTTCTGGTCGACGGCTACGCTGATTTAATAAAACACAGCAGACCGACCCCAGCAGACACAGCTACCAGAATCATCACAGACTACGGGAACTTCACCCCGGACCTCTAGCACTTTGCATTCAGTGCCTCTTCCTCCAGACTCTGGGAGCTTGATTGGAAAATGAATTAAAAAACAATTTCATCTGAGAAGAGGACTTGAGGACAGCTGACGTCTCTGGTTCTGGAGTGGCTTTTCACGAGGAATACAACCATTACAGTCCACGGCCTGGATCTTTGGTTCTTAAAGCACGGACTGCAGCCACACTAGACTCCTTGTGAATGCCTCTCCGGTGGGCTTTGCTTCAAAATATTCTCCAAGCTGCGGTTATTTATGTTGCTTCTGCAGTTTTTTTTCCTTCCACTCGTTTTTTCAGAAGTCTGCAAACTGGTAGGTTCTTTACCAATGAGCTGTTGTAAGTTGCCCCCCTTGTGCGGAGGGGTCACCGACTGCTGGACAACTTTCCAGGCAGCGATCACCCCAATGATTGTGTCTCCCATAAAATAACAATATGCAATATGGTTTAAAAATAAAATCTCTGATTTTATTGTACCAAATCTGATTAATCAGTTTTCCCCTCCTTTTTGTTTCGCAAAAAGAAATTAAAGAAGTTATATTAAAAACTTGCGTTTATGTCGAGTATATCATCTGGGAGTTGACCTCAATTCAAAGTGCAACCAAATACAAGCTGTGAAACACGCTGGTAAAACAAAATGCTTGCTGCTAGTGGTGTTACACAATGAGCTAAGAATAGGCTTCACTTCACTTGTGTAATTTCAAACTAACTTAAAAAAAAGTAAATTAAAGTGCCTCATATTATGGTTTATATATAAATATATATCATATTTACAATATGTTTTCCTAAACAAATATTCAGGGTTGCAAGCTATTCTCTTCATGGAAGCCCAGTGAGTCCATTGGCAAAATAAAATCCTGATTTTCAAAACATAAAAAAAAAAAAAAAATGTAAATTTATCATCCAGCCCTAATTTATGTATTAGAAAATGTGTAATATTTACATTTTCTGAGACGCTTAATTTGCGTTTTCATTAGCTGTAAGACATAATCATCAAAATTAACTAACTATGTAATCATGGATCGCCCATGATTGGTTGAACATGTTGGCCTAAATATGTTGTAATTTTCCTATTAACTTGAAAATTGCTGTTTGGGATACATAAATACTCAAATTACTTCAAAAATTGTATATCCTTTGTTATATTTCTCACTCATGGAGGTTGGCATTTCTTTTATCACCTGCGCAATGCATGCTGGGTTGATGACGCAGTTAGGTCCTACTGGACTGGGACCTATAGTTATCAGAGTTGATTTTTTTTTTAATGGTATTGCGTTTGACTGGTGTAAATTTAGACAACGCCACACGGTGTCACTGAAGGCTGTAATTTCAAAACAAAAAGTGACAGAAAAAGTGAGCTGAGTCTTCATCGCCTCCCACACGAAAAGAAAAAAAGAAAAGCGCAAAGCCAGACTTCTGTGAAAAAGCCGCTGGACCAAGACAACTTCTGAAGAACCCACGTTTGTGCTCTCAACCCTTCTCTCCAGAAGATTTTGAGTCATTTTTACCAACAAAATTGACCAAGGAGCTAACAGGTGGGCGCTAGCAACGTCACAAGCTAAAAACAACTGCCGTGCTGACTATTTTTATCCATAAAGCGCCTAAACCCCTCCGATCAGACCCTAAACAGGTGTTAATGGACCTGACACCGGACACAGAGCACTACTTGCCGGGATCACACAGTCCTACGAGCGGTATGCGTCATTCAGCGTATTATTAATAATAATAATAATAATAATAATAATAATAATACAGTATTTTTAGTGTATTGTTTTTGCATCTAAAATAGATGCAAATAGTCTATTGTTACAGCTGTGCGTTGATCCCTTTAAATAAGCACTTAAACACAAACATATCCACTTGTGAGTAGTTTATATAGGAGAGTTTTAGTTTGACGTAAATTAATGAAATACAACTTTTTGCATCATTACTTACCGTTTGAATTCCTGATTGTCCCGTGCAGTAACTCTGTTTGACCAGTGAGTGGCAGCACTTGTATCCCCAGTAGCCATCCTTCCAGTAGGAGCCCCATATGCACTACAAAGAAATCAAACAAATGCTTTTAGTCAAATTTAATATCGCACATGTCCGTTTGATAAGATCACATTTGTCACTTCAGGCAGCTGAAATGTTCATGTACAGTATGGTTCTGTCCCACATCACCTACTGTCTTACAACCTGGTCACAGGCAAATAAAACGACACTAAAACCTTTAGAGTCTCTTTACAAACAATCAAAATCCTGGATGAAAAAAAAAAACACATCAAAATATCACCAATTTGCCATTTTACTAAAGCATAAGCTTTAAGCTGGGAAAATGTCATCAAGTATTCAAACTTCTGTCTGTTTTACAAAGTCATCCATGGTCTGACATCTCCTCCACTCAGTTTGTAAAGATCAGGAACACACAGAGCAACACGAGGGTCGGCCAGAGGAGAATGTGTCCTTCCTCTGAGTAAAAGTGCTTTTAGTCACAGAGCCTTTGCAGTCACAGCAGCTCAGGAGTGGAACTCCGTCCCTCAGAACATCAGAGGACTCACAACATAAAATGCTTCAAAAAGCATCTAAAAAACTGGCTCATAACACATCAGACATGTCAGCATTAATAGAGTGTGTCTTCCACAAACCAAACCATGCTGCCACTTGTGTCTCTGCAGTGCATAAATATAGTATTTTTATTTTATTTTTTTTAATTTGTAGTCTAGCGAACATGAATTCCGTATTTGTCAACAAGATTTTAAGAGTTATATCTGTTTTATTTCTTTTTAGATGTGTATTGTTCACTGTAAAATTCTTACTGGTGTGTTTTTAGGTAGACACTTAAAATCTGTCCAGGGACATCAGATGAAAAATAGCCTTTTTGGCTAATTCTGGTGCATTTGCAGCAAAGCTAATTAATGTACGCTGTCCCCGTCAAATAAATAAATAAAATAAAATGTTGAAGAATAGTGTTGGGTTGGGGGGGAAAAAAAACAAAAACAAAAAAACAGCACGGCATTAAAAGCAGCCATTTCTCTACGGTCCTCACAGTGTGGTTGTTGAGGAGGACATCCTCCTCGTATTTGGAGCGGGCGACGGCCTTCTCGAGTCCCTTCAGCACCGCGCCGTGACGGGAGTACTCCACGTAGTCCTCAGTCTGCGCCAGAAGCAACTCCCGCGGCGGTGCGTCCAGATGCACCTCACCTCCGTACTGATGGCACACAATGAAAACGGAGGAGTGGGAAGATTCTTTTAGTTTATACATTTTTCAAAAAAATATATCTTGCTTAAGGATTTTTGTAGCTTTATACAGGAAGAAGGGCGGGGAGAAGACCTGCAGTTAGCCCAGGTCAGCGGCCCCCCCGAGGACTATAGCCTCATGTACGGTGTGTCAGCTCTACCATTGAGGCAACACTTTAGCTGCTGTTGCACTTGTACAGAAAAGTGGAAAATAATCCAGGAAAAACCCAAATATTATGAAAGAGATATCGACTAACAAGTCCAACTAACGGTCATGGCTTAGAAGCGTACCTTCGCCAGGATGCCCTCTCGCTGTTCCTCTTTAAAGTCCTCCTTTTTGACTTTGAAGGACCGATGAAGCAGCTCCAGTTTGGTGGGGTCAGCCTGAAGGTGGACCTCGGAGCCTCTCTCGTAAGCCTCCCAGGCGAACACTGTCACGACAGAGCAACAATCATTACAGGACTCAGAACACATGAAAGCACTGGGACCTCTCCGGCTTCGAGTCGCAGCCGGACGTCCTGGTCCCGAAAATCAGGCAAATTTTACTCGTTTCGTTCGCTGGTGGAATGTTGCGTCGCTAGATGTGCGGCGTAATAAATGTGAGCGGCCCCTTCCTTTTTTATGTTATTATATGTTTATACACCCTATTTGTAAAAAGGAGCGCTACCGCAGGTCATTCATCCCTGCTGTTATCCGACTTTACAATGCTGCACTAACTTGTGCAATAACTAATGTGCAATTACTATTTAATATCCTGTGCAATAATCCTGTTAAATAAGAGACTTCAGCTGTTATAGTTACCTCACTACTGTTCTTTACGTGGTACCACTTTAATGTACAACGTCAAATCCATATGTATACAAGTCACCTTAAATGTATATAAGTCACCTTAAATCTCTGCTTTTTTTTCCTTTTCCTCGATCCACTGTATATATGTGGACGCACTGTATACCTCATGCACCTTTTCCTCCTTTTAGCACCTTCTTTTGATTATTGAGCCGATGTGACACGTGAATTTCTCCACTGTGAGATCAATAAAGTCTATCTTATCTTAAATTAACTCCGGCGGACACTGCGCCTTTTTTTACAGTATTAAACAGGAGGAGTCATGGCGCTGAACGGAGAGGAACAACGTTGGACTTACGCTGTGTTTGAGCCATGGAGATTGTGGCCCCGGTGTAGCGAGCGAAGTTGTCTCCGGCGTAGCCCACCCTGTAGGACAGAGCGGTTTGACACTGCTTTGAGCGTGAGCCCGGGACAGGCGGGTTGTTCGGGAAAACCGAGAGCAGCACTTACTCATCGGGGTTCATGCCGGTGTTGGAGTACGGGTTTTCTCTCATAGCTCGGGTCTTTGGATCGTAGTACGCCGAATTTGGATCCAGGTTTCTCAAGTACTGCGAGTGACAGAGACGCAAAGTTGAGCGGATCGAAAATTCTGAGTTTGAAGCTTTAACTTTACTACTCGACTTCTTCAAGAGTGGACCTTAAGGGCGTAAGTCACAGCTCTTCGTTAGTTCTTCTGCCTCTTACTTTAGCCGTGTCCTCTCGGATACGCAGATTCCTCACTGTGATGCGTCGCTTGGAGTCAAAGTTCTGACCCGGCATGTCGATGTCATCTGCATACTTGTCCTCGTCCTCGTCTTCGCTGTCATATTCTCGCTCCTGTGCAGAGAACCAAAAGAAAATTAAAAAAAAAGAAATTTTTGTAAATCTTTACGAACAACAACAAATAACAAAACTCATATGTAATCACTTACAGCCTGCTCTAATTTTCCAGAAGCCAACTCATCCTGGAGTTTCTGAGCCTTCAACGTCCTTTTGGCCTGACGAGCAAAAAACATTTGTGAATAACATAGAGGAGGGAAAAGAGACTAGCAAGATAACAGTGTTCCTGAATCTTTAACAAATCTAACCAAAGTTGTAATTTAAAAAAAGAAGAAGTGTCAGTTTGTGTGCACGTCTCAAAGTGTATTCCTACCCCTTGGACTTTTTTAATGTATTTTATAGGGGTTTTATGCATTGTTTACAAACATATCTGAGAAATTTGTCCTGCCTGTGGACTACATGTATTTGATCGTGGCGCACCGCCACACCTTCAGAATTAATTTAAAAAAAAAAGTTTAAAACAATGTAAAGCATGTGATATAGCCAAGATACCGCATATTTTGCGCACTTATTCTAATCATAATCAGAGTTTAAAATGTTAAAATGTACTTTATTTTGAAAAACCAACCCCTCTGGCTCCTGTCTGTGTCGCTGCGAAGCTGCTAGTGTCTGAAGCTACTGGGCGCTGCACCATCCTATCTCTCGGTAGAGAAAGAGAACTAGAGACGACAGTCCAGCCAGCGGGTCAACTTAGCGACTCTGTTACTATATCAGAGGACTTTTCAGACCTCTCTAGTAACTTTTATTCACAAACGTGACTAGAAACAAATCTAGTGAATTTTCTCTGTGTTTTTGCCGATTTAGCAGCTTCAGGTGAAAGCAGCAAAATCTTTCTCCTGTTAATGTCTTAACAGGAGAAAGATTTTGCTGAACGCCCTGCATGAAGTCAGAGCAAAGAGAGCGGAGAGGAGACCTGCTCTGTTTTCACATTGCAAACGTACAACGCAAAGCTGCTGCTGATTCCACCCTGGATTACAAAGCTGGATATAAATACAATGAATATAGTTTTTAATCCAATCTTTTTTTTTCTCAGAAACTGTTGCACTAGTTGCCTGATTACCACACACTTTGACTTATTCACCTCGTTCAATGTGTGTGCCTCTGATTACTATGTTTTGGGTAAAATTAGATGCACATAGTGTGGATTGAGGCAACGTATAGAAATTCATACATTATTTCATAAAGAAGTTAATGTATGTTGCATTTCGATTAGATTTTAACAACAGTGAAAGTTCCCGTTTGCTGATGCTCCCTATCCAGGCTGACTGAACCTGAGCCATTTTGCAAAAAGATGTATTAAAAGGTTGGAGACATCTGCCCCAATAGACTTGCAGCTCTAATTGCATTTAAAGGGAGTTCAATAAGAATAGACTCGGGTTGAATAAGCATCATTCATATTTGTAATATAAAAATAAAATTGTAAAAAACACAATCCATTATGCTATTAACAGCTAAGGACTATGAATGCTCAGACAAGGCGATGTTTCAATATTTGATGCTAATACAGTCCAAGGCCATCTTTGAAAGCAGCAAAGTACTTTTCTCTTCTCAAAAGCAGGAGTAAGTTCCTGAGTTTTGAAGAAAAATGCTTCTTTTACTCATTTACTCCTTACCAAATCTACTTTGCTGTACTCCTCGACAATGCGCTGATGCTCCTCAGGGTCGTACCCATTCCAGCGATCCCGCTTTCCATCATAGTCCAAAGCGAGCTGGACCTGAGAGTGTTCATCCGGAGCTATCGCCGTTCCGGTGAATTTGGCTCCAACACGTCTGGGTCGCTGAGGAAAAACACAAATAACATTTCGATCTCGAACAAAAAGAACAAAAAGTACTCAAAAGAGGCCTCTAGTTTTTTACCTCCATACAGTCTTTTTTCTTGTGCGTCATAGCCCCACAGTTCTCACAAGCACCTTTGCGGTATTTAGTGGTAATTTCATTCTGTGTGAAGTCCAAAGACGCATAAATAAGTATATAACGAAACAGTTTGTGAGGCCTAAATGAACATTAGGTATCCGACTCATACTTGCCTCCTGCACTCCTCTTTTGTACCACTCCCCAATGGTTGAGAACTGCTTCTGATTTTCATCCTGGGGTCTCTGATGCTTTAGTGTGGGTCTCTTGGATGGGTCGATGTACCACGGCACTGATGAAATGTACTGAGGGATGTGAGGGTTTATGTCCCTGGTGGGAAGAAAAAGTACCCACACTTAATAATAATACATTTGATTTATGAGCATCTTTCAAAAGCACTTGAGGTCCCTCTACAAAGGATAGCAGAAAATTAAAAAAAAGTCAAGGAATCGTATTTTAAAAAGGCCAACAAAATGTAACTGCTTTTGCAACTTTAAACTGATTCGTTTTCAGAGTCCGTGTTGTGGTATATTTGGTGACAGCGACTTGCAGATGTGGGATGCTGAACGCTCGACTTCCCGTCAGAGTCGAGAAGAGGAACGGTGAGCAGATGAGTACCTGAGAGCGCAATACGGGATACAGATGTAGATCATCTGAACTATGAAGGAGGTTTATGGGTGGCCTTAGAGGGGAAAAGGGCAAATTTGATACATAGCAGGCAGTAAAGTTGTGGAAGGACAAGTGTAAAGATGTTCAGCTGAAGTAGTTCTGGCAAGACAGAGACAGTAGGTTTTAGATCCAAATTAAACCAACAGTCTGAAGGAGTAACTATCTGAATGACGGGAAGAAAAAAACACGTGCTCTCTGAACTCTCTGAGGGGGCGGGACTTGGTGAAGGAGCGTTCCTGGGTCTGCGTTTGTGATTGGTGGGGAGGATGTAATGGCTGTAGTATTAACCTACATGACTAGAATGCAAAAGGGAGGAAAACTGTAATTCTATTGAACTTTTTACTGACCCTTTTTTCACATTATCGAGATATATATATATATATGTTTTGAATTATCGTCCGGCCCTACTTTGGTGTCATCCTCTTACCAGTGAAAGCTCAAATTAAAAGACAATATAACCGAGCAACTATAGTCATTAGAAATAAAAAAAGTTTAGCACATGTAGCTCAAAAACGTAACATATGAAGACTGATGTTCAGTTATGAAGGAAATTAGCTATAAGAGAAACCAGAAGTCAGTGTGGATCTTGAACATTTTCTTGAACACATTAAACCAGAACACTACAGAGAGAGTTCTGGTACCCGGTATACGAAAAAAAAAACCTGAACACTTTCTGTATGACTAACAGTCTCTAAGCAAATCATTGAGGCCCACTTTTCTGCACAATATGGTAACAGTTCATTGGGGGTTTGCGTGCGTTTGCTTCTGCACAGCTCTCTTAAGGTCCCGTTAATGCACCTCATCAGGATGAGTTCTGGACTCTGACTGGGTCACTACTAAAATACTGTTGTTGTTTTTTGTTGGGAGATTGGCGGGTGGGTTTGGGATCATCATCCTGTTGACGACCCGGCTTCAGTCAAGTTTTAGTTGTTCCAACTGAAATCCTCAGACTTGAATCTAGAGTACTTTAGTATTTTGGGGAGTGACTCAGTGACTGCAAGGTTCCTAAAACAAGGCCAAACCATTTTCATCTCCACCACCATGCTTGAAGACTGATTTGGTGTTTTCCAAATGTCTCCACTTCTCATCTGACCAGCGGACAGTGTTGCCCAAGTCTTATGGTTGGTTCATATACACCGCTGTACACCTAACCCATTAAGTCATATTGTTTTTAGAAGCAGCAGCAGCTTGGGATAATTTCCAAACAAGTGTTTTTTTAAGAATTACAGAATTTAATGTGCTAACGAAGGCCTGGAGAGACTGAGAGGGAGCGGCTGTGTCTTTCTGTGATTTGTCCCTGCTTCTAACAGCTTTGAGGATAAACACCCCACTCACCACCAGCTGTCGTGAAAAATTAACCACCTCACCCACCAGTGGTCATAATGTTAGGCATGATCAGGTGTCCATCCAGGTGAACTTACTTTCCCTCTTCATCCACCTCGGCTGGAGCGTTTCCCAGCTTCCTCTGCTCCTCCAACTCCTTCTTCTTCCTCCAGTCCTCCCTGGTCATCTTCTTGGGTTCATCCAGACCCACGATGCCCTCCGCGCTGGCGGTGGTCTCCTCGGCCATGGTTGGATGTCTTCTCGCTAAACCACCTACACACCAAACAGACAAAATGGTTCTCCAGCTGTTTGATCCACGGTTGGTGTTGGGCCGGCGCTGAAGGTTTACTCAGCCAAGAGCAGAAGCTGAGCTCGCCAACATGTTTACGACTCAGACGGATATTCGTGAAACCTCTTTTCAAGATGGCGTACGGCTTACTTACGTTAGTAAGAACCAAATATGTGTTAGTAGGTGACGGTTCTCTCGTATTTCGCCTCTCTTCGATGGTCGCTCTAGCTGTTTTGGTCAAAACGCCATCACCGCCATGTTGTTCTCCTTCTTCTTCTTCTTTTCTATTATGGCGGATCGCAAGCAACTTTAAGGTACATACCGCCACCTACTGCATACGAGTGTGTAGCAATATTACTTTACGTCTATCAAACAATTTTTTTATTTTGTATTCTGAAGATAAATAAATAATTCTTTCCTTAATCTGTAAATATACATTATGTTTCCTTCATTTCCCAATATTCCTTTTAAGACTCCATTCTTGACCTGTCCTCCATTTCTTCTCTCTCCCTTTCAGGTTCATATGTTTTACAGTTCATCAATATGTGTTATACATTTTCTTTCTTTCCACATCTATCAATATTTTTCCTACCTATTAAATATAAATTGTCATTTGTCATTAAATATATATACCACACATCCTTGTTATCCTTCTTCTTTGTGTGTCATTAATGGGCTCATTACCGCCACCATGTGGTGCGGATTCGCTAATTCAGAGACTGATTACTTGTAGAAAATGGAAAACCATCTGGCTTAAAACGTCGTAAAGCTGATATTTATAAGAAACAATCTGAGTCAGATAAGATGATTTCTTCTGATGTAAACTTAGTGATTAGAATGAATAATCTAACCATAGAAATATTACTGTATGCAAGTATCTAGGTCAACTGTATTTTTCACACACACACAAACATATTATATATAGACGACATAGAGAGATTTTCAAATTCCACCTGTCGTTGTCTGAGGTCTTTCTCGTCTCTATTTGGGATGAAGATCAGCCCCTTTTGTCAGCAGGCAATTACTGGTGGTTCGTATTTCCAGCTTAAAATCTTACAATCATGAGGACATTTCAGGTCATACAGCACAACTTCTTTAGTAAGAAAAAAAAAAAAATGGAAGCTCTTATAATGTATTTAAATTGTATTTCAGTTCTGAATTATGTACTACCAATATACTAACAAAATGATCCATTAATTGTCGAGCTAGGTAAGAAAAACAAGCAGTGGCATTCTTTAGAAGTCTATGGGCAGGAGTCGGGGTAAACTCTAGACAGGTCTCCAGTTCTTCACAGACATGCACTCAATAGGGCAATATAGACAGACCAGTTGACCTAACAGTTGTCCAAAAGTTTTTGGACAGTGGAAGGAAGCAGGAGTACGTGAAGAGAAATCCTTCATGAAAGGAGAGAACATGCAAGCAGAACGGCCCTGGTCGGGCGTCTAACCCAGGACCGTCAAGACACCGCGCCTAACAATGACACCATCCTATCGCCCAGAAATAAATATGCCACACAGAATTTTCTCAAAACATTTTTCTTTTTACTGGAATATAAAGAGATTTTAATCCCAGCTGATATCAATCCTCTCTGAACCGCTGTGGCGTGCACAGACATTTTGGGGGGCAGGTGCTCAGGAGGGGGGGGAGGGCACTTTTTAGCGCACATGGAACACTTAATTATATATATAAAAAAAATACACACGCATGTTGAATGAAATTTGACTTTTATTTGTAACATTCTCTAAACGTGAGTTTTCAATGGAAAAAAGTCACACTACCAACAGAACAGACTAAAGCGTACTACTTTAAAGCAGCATCCTCCTTGGTGCCATGTCTTTAAAGATGTTGATGACCTCGCTGTGGTTTACCTCAATGTCTTTTTCAATGGCAAGCAGAAGAAGGTCAGAGAGCCTTTCTTCTCCACACAGGCTTCTTAGTTTAGTTTTGATGATTTTCAGCTTGGAAAATGATCTTTCAACTGAAGCTGTCGTCACTGGTAATGTTGCATATATTTGGATCATTTTGACAAAGGCAGGAAAGATCAGCTGGCCATTGTTTTCCCTCAGTATTGAACATATTTCTTATAGGTTCTTTGAAGTAAAGCTGGAGTGGAAGACCTTTAGTTCTGTCTTAAGCTGCTCCTCATCTTCTCCATAGAAGATGCGGGCGACCGTGCGAGTTCACGTGACAAAGGAAGAGAGATAGGCTGGTCGGGTGTGCGCAAGGAAGTGGCTCATTTCGGGGCACTGTTTCAGTCTTTTTTAATGGCTCAGGTTTTCAAAAGATCATTTCAAAACCGACCTGAGTAAAATCTTAACAATATTCAGGGCAGTCAAACTTTTTTACAGTAGCAGGCTACACATTATCAGGTAGGAGGGTGCACTTATATATAGATATATATATATATATATACTTCAGACTGAACAGTGGCTCTGTGACTACTGTAACAAACAAACAAATAGCAATAGTGTAGTCGGTGTTGCCAAATTAGGCAGGTTTCCAACCAATTAGGCTTTTGAACACATTGAGCTAGAAAAAAAATAGCTTATGG
Source organism: Fundulus diaphanus (assembly GCA_037039145.1). Taxonomy (NCBI): domain Eukaryota; kingdom Metazoa; phylum Chordata; class Actinopteri; order Cyprinodontiformes; family Fundulidae; genus Fundulus; species Fundulus diaphanus. The sequence continues at coordinate 31,560,004 of CM073125.1, read as the reverse complement.
GTCAGATTGTAAAAAAATTCGGAAGCTTTTCATAACATTTGTTGGGCTTTTAGAAAGAATTATTAACAAAATATATCAAAATAGTCATTATTTATTTTTTAAATAAGTTGAATCTGTCGATCTGACATCATCAATGAATAATAGTTATAATGAATAATATTGATTGTTATAATAAAACAAGAAAAGAATAATGGTTAATCAAGTGTTTGGTTAGTGTGAACGCCTAAGAGGGGTTGAGTTCTACTTATCAACTTAAAAATATTTCATGACTGCGTGTAAGAGAAATGTTTAATTGAGCTATACTGAGAGAAATTAAGTTCATATTAAGGTAGATTTACAACTCATGTTGGGAAGCTATAATTTATTTTTTCTGGGTGAAATATCCTGATTGTTAAAGAGATCTTGTGTGTATTTGGTTGTCTGATTGTACATTTTGTTTGGAGCCCATATGAGCAAGTTTTTTTTCTTTGCTTCAGCTCAGTTGTGCGCTAATGGCATGTTCTTATGTGTTTAATAGTTCTGTGCTTTTAACATGAGAGAGTTTCAGATTTGGGCTTGTTTTTTCTTTTAAGTTGGGCAGGTTTTATGCTGGTTTGGGTTACTGGAAACTAACAGTGAGATAGGGTAACCTGTAGCGCTGTGTCTTAACTTAAAAGTCCAGCATAAGCTACACGCTAATAAACATGAGCGCTGGTGTCAGGCTGAACACTGACTGAAGTAACAATTCTGACTAGAACAGGTTCTGTAATTACAGCAGCTATGAGAACAAGGAGCAGAACAAAGCAGAGTTCCCTTCTACCTGCAAGTAACTCAAGTCTCTTCAGTTTGGCAGTTTTAGTGCTTGGTTCTGCTCCTAGCTTTCCTAGCTAACCCTGCTAGCTGTCTAGCTAACCCTCCTAGCGTGAATGTTTACTCCAGTTTAGACTTCAGTCCTGACATTTCAAACAGAAATTAATAACGCTCCTTCCAGCTCGCTCTCTGCTTCGTTGTCACTTCTTGTAATTGTTTGGTAATCAGACCAAATTTCCATCCCGCTCTACCGACACCAACGGTGACACAACCGAACTGCGGCGGCGACTTGTCCCGCCCCTCTCCGGCTGTGATTGGCTAGCATGTTGCCTTCAGTCGTTGATTTGATTGGTTAAATTGTATGATTGACACATCAAAGATAGTACTAAAAGGACAATGGCCACTCCGAGGTAAAAAAAAGAAAGAAAAGAAGACGGCTTCCAGTCCAGGGTCTGCTCCGCGCTCAACCAGAAGGCACAAATATTGCTCCATTATATAATCAGGGAAATGTAGGCGGCAGCAAGAGCTGCTATAGACGGCGATTTGCCGCCGTTGACCGGCTACTTTTGACTGCCCTGAATATTAATAAGTTAAAAAAAAAAAGTTTCAAAAGGGCATTTTCGTTGATAAAGGGCAAACTTCCTAGTGCTTTAGCACCACCTAGTGTCTATGTATGCACGCCCCTGCTGAACCGTGAACAAGTTGTTTTAAAAGGTCACTTTGGATTAAACCTTTCATAACTATAGCATCAGTTCTGTGTTGACAGCACACTATTAGGTGCTCAAAGGTTTAAGAGGAGCTATCTGGAGCAGACAGGCTGTAGTTTGACACTTCAATGAGATTGTGGTCTGGATCTCTGAAGTAAACTGAGGTGATGGGTCCCATAGCTCCACTCCTCTGCACTGGTCCCTCTTCAATCTCAACACCACAGACCTGCAAAGACATGAAATTGCACTGAGCATTAATTTAGTCTCCAAAGAGTAACAAGAGGTTACATAAAAAGTTGAATGGAGCAGATATCAGTCTCTCTTTGCTAAGAGTACCTTCAGATGGGCGGCTACAACAGTCAAAGGGGTTTTGGTGACGAGACAGAGGTCTGCAGAGCCTGAGGTTGGATGCTTAGCCTTTGGTTCAAACTCTTGGCCTAACTGGTGAAGGTTAAACTTTTGCTTCCCAAAACCCAGAGCTTTACGGTTCCCCTGAAAAAAAAAGAATTAAAATAGGAGATATAGAAATGTTAATATAGAAATAACAAAATACCTCCAAAGGTAAAGGATGCCATCATTGGAATCAGAATCAGTCTGCCCTCTAGTGGCTGTTTTTGATATAATACAGGTTAACTGCTACTGATTCTATGCAGTAAAAATTTACTTGCATTATTTTCAAAAAGTGCTTTTGCCCTTGAACTGTTTTACATGTTGACATATTACATAAAATTAAAAAAAATATTGTAGTGGGATTTTATGAGCTAGAGCAGGGGTCTGCAACCATCGGCTGTGGAGCCATTTGTGGCTCTTTAGTAACCTGGCCAGCCAGATTGATAACGTGTAGCACTCTCCGTTCTGCACATCATCAACCTGGGTCCGTTCCCATCTAATCAGTTCGAGGAAAGGAGGGACATTCAGCAGAACTTTCCGAGATGATTGGGAGAAGCGACACCTAGCGCCGCCTACCAAATGTTGGTTTTAGCCAATCACGGTATCAAATGAAATCGTAGTAAGCAGCAGGTGCCATGAGAAACCACAACAGGTTTATGCTAGTCAAAGCAAGCTTTTCTGTATCTTGACCCTCGTCACAATGGTAGATTCTGACCAAACAGATGTGATAGCAGCAGCTACGCGTGCGTCCTCCTGCGCTGCCATGTTTATTTTGGTCCGGCCGTGGGCTTGCCACCTCTTGCTTTCGTCACAGCTGGTATGTCCCGCTTTAAACCATAATACTGCAACGTGACTGGCCGAATTGTTTTGGGTCGGCCACGAAGGGTTGGGTGGGAGCGGGACAAGATGGTCAGGGGTTATAAAAGAAAAACAGAGCATGGCCGTGCAGCACCTGACGTGATGCTCAGGGCAGTCAGGCAGGTGACCCTAGGTCACAAGTCGAACAGGAGTACAGCGAAGGACTTTAATGTCAATTACCGTACCTTGGCGTGATACTGTAAAACATTCACACTAGCGGAAATTCAGGGTCAGACAGCTATCAATGTTTCATAATATTTCATTTTATTTCATATGATGCATGTGCTCCTGGCAATTCAATCTACATAAGCTATGCCAAAACTGCAACTCAGATGAGGAGTCTGACTCGTGAGACTTTCTTTTGTTCTTTTGTTTGTATTCAAAGTTTAAGTGTCAGTATCTTAATGCATGTTGCATATTATTTCACGTTATTTCATAAGTAGTAAAAGTGAGTTATTGTCATTTATTCACTTAACATTAAAAAATAACAACAAAATTCATTTTGCCCTTATTTTATTGGTTGCAAAACCCCGTGTGACAACCTTGGATGAAACCAACTTGTCACAATCTCCATTAGATCGCTTATAACTCTGCACAGAAATAAGATCTGAAATATACCCGAATACAAAATATATACCTGAGACTTTGGTCTTTCATCTGGTACATGTGTTTTTTTTTTATATATGGTGTTTTGATTCCAATATTTATTTATGAGTGTAAAAAGTGTGACAACTGGCCCCGGTCTCCCCTACTTATCGTCCTCTTCACAACTATGCACTAGTTTGTGTTGGCTTATCACATGAAATCTGAATAAAATCAATCAATGGTGGTGGTAAAAAAAAAAAAGTATTCTATTGTGCAATCTTGCTTTGTAATGAGGTTTAATGAAGTATCACACACCTTGAAAGTGATAACCTCCATTCCGAGAACTGACGTATAAAAGTTGATCGTGTCTGGCACACTTTTCACCGTCAGCACCAAGTGATCCAGGTGGCTCACTTCAACTGGACAGGTCGCCTTGAATCGGACAGCGAGCTGAGTTTCAATGGGTTTGACCTACAACAGGTGAGACAAATCGGTTAACCACACGATGGGTTGGATGGCAAACAAAAAAGGCATGGCATCTTAAACAGCGCCACTCAGCGGTGGGCGTATGCTACACACTTTCAAGTTGGGTGAGATAAGCGTAAAAGAGCAACCACCTCCTCCCTTTGGGGTACACACCAGCAGCGATTTTTGCGGGTACTCCCGCACCAAAACTACTAACAGAGCCCCTTTATTACTGCTATTCGTCACATTTATATTAGTACAGCAATACCCGGAAGTAGCGCACAGGTCTCACGCTCAGCCCATTTTAAAGCAAGCTGTCTATGAGTAACCGCGGAATTTTGGAAAACGAAGCGGCAGAAAAACATTTACCTTAAAACGGGTCCTCTGGATATACAGCAAGCGACTAGCAGCGGCCCGCAGCGCCATCCTGACCGGTGTGCTCGGGAGGTCCCGCTGGGCTGCGGTCGGACCCACAATCGTTCCCCTGGCGACCGAAACACTTCCTTGTCCGACCTCCACGTGGACAAATCCCACCAAACTGGTCACAGTGCGGTACCTGTCGTATGAATTATGAAACCACTTCCTGGTAGTCGCGCTTATTTTAGGCCTTACTGGGGCGGCTCAATAAAAAAAACATTTCAGTTTTCAGTTTTGATTTTTCGTAATTTTGCTGTTTACAACTAATGAAGCCCGAAAGCTTCTCAGAGTCGTACATGCCCAATAAAATGGCATCTAAAACAGAAATGTTATGCTACATAGTGAAGACTGCTGGTTTGACAGACGTCGAGAAAAATCACCTTCCACTAGGAGCGTAGGACACTACAGGTCACTGCTAAAGAGGTTAGCAGTTCAGAGTGCTGTGGGACAGAAAGTTTAGTGGAAGGAAAAAGTGTGGGTAGAATATTTGTTGAGGGATAACGGCCTTGTGAAGCATTTCCTATTGAAACGTTTGAGAGTAAACGCAGACATACCTAGGGTATAAGCTGCCACGGTAGCCTTCCGTGCGTTAACTCACTCCAGAAACAAGTCTGCTTTGACTCATGTGGCTTGTTTTAATTCTATCTCCTGTTACAAAATACATCAATTCAAATCAGTGTCCTCCCAGAACTGGCTTACTGCATTTTATTAGGGTATTAAAAAAACGATGATTTGTTAGTTGTTGATTACTAGCTCCTTTATCAAGAGGTAAGTGTATTTTTAACAAGGCGATTGGTTTTTAAAAAAAACACGTCAACGATGAAAACCACCAACTTATGTGAGAAATTATTTTTAACTTGCTTAATTACAGGGCAAGTTAAAAGTAACTTGTTGGGTCGTTTCTGACCGTTAGGAAAAGCAAGCCTTAGAACGGCCGAACCAGAGTCAAATCTGATAGGAGAATCTGTGGAAGGAGCTAAAAAATTAGGGTGATGGTAAGGAGACCCGTCAACGTTGGAGACTTGGAAGATCATCACCAAGGACCAAAATACAAGGTGAACTATGCAAGAAGCTGCTCTGCAATTACAAGGGTTTGACTGGATTAAAGGGCAATAAATATTTTTAATGTCATACATCTTCAACGTGCAGTTTTCAGACATTTAAGACATTATTTTTGATGTGTACTTTTACAGAGATGGCGGTCTCATTTCCTACCAGAAACTGTCCTGATGGAATCAAAATCCTTTTAAATCTATATCTGCCAGGGGAGGATGAATTCATTTCAGGCTTAACTGTAGACAAGTGAAATCTGGATTTAATTACCACCCACCAAATACACGTGCTTCCCAATGCAGGTTTTACGTGTTTTATTCTGTTCCTAAAAGAAAAAAAAAGGAGCTTCAGTGCATTGATACGTACAACAGGCCAAGTTTTCAAACGCAACAGACCAGTCCACAAATCTGATCTGAACAGGTCTAGATACCCAAGAGGGATAACAATTTATCTGTTCTTTCCTTCAGGAACTCTAGCAGGTTTGTCAAAAAAAAAAAAAAAAAAATCTAACTGCTGTGTGGCAATTCAAAGACAAAGGGTGTAAAATAAATATAAAATCCATGTCATGTGCATTTAAATCCCTAGAAAGGTAGATTAATCTTTCATGCAACGGAATGAGAAATAAACTGAACATTTTCCCATACCTACCCAGACCAGGAAGATGCTTAAAAGCAAATTCCTTGCTTTACTAACCTGAGTGTGAGCTCTGTTAGGTAAGTTATTTACTTTTACAACTCGTCTGGGTCATAAATCTAAATCATAAAAATGCCTTAAAAATGTCTGACAGAAACCTCGTATATCATCCGTCTCATGGACCGCGGCTGCATCCCTTTGGTGCGACTGTCCAAAAGCCGACATCAACATCGTAGAAATGAGCTGGAATCGTTGCAACATCAAGATAATGCATTTAAAAACCAAAAGATGTGAGCACAAACATGCATGATCATAAACCAAACACCACAAGCAGAGCACAGAACTCATACCTCTGATGTATTATTTTCTAGCATAACTTTAATTCAGCGGTTAGTTTCATTAAAACACCCAGTTAACATCCTGCACTGGGTAGGTCACAGAACAAGGCCAAACCTAAGCTCGGCCCTCGGAGGAAACAACAGTTCATTTTTTTTTTTCTTCTTTACAGGTTTATGCTATTCAACATCTTGCATTCAAATATTTGTGTCCCGCAAAGGGGAGGTAATAATCGTGGCTAAGACATCAAACAGTGAAACAAGATGGCAATAATAGTGATGCCCTTTTAGCTCCTTTACTGATGTTCCTGTTTATCAACAATTATTAAAAACCTACATAGCTTCTAATCAAAATCAACTTCAACACATACTGTAAAGGGTTATAAGTCTTCATTTAGGATTTAAACTGGTTTTTTAACAATAGTACACATTTAAATCATGGTCTGTTTTACTATACTTGTACATTTTGCAAATATTGCACACCACTTGGGAGGATTTGCTCATAAAGCAGATGGGTAACCCCATGATTTTCTATTGAAACTTTCATTTCCTGCCAATGTCAGAGCGCGAGCCATCGTTCAATAAATATTATTCAGCAACTTGTAGAATACGGTGGACCTATGTTTCAGAGAGAAACTCTGACTTTTAAAAACCATCCCCATGTAAAGCCAGTTTCTGCTGACACTACGAACCCAGGACCAGAGAAGTACGATGAGCTAGCTATAGCAGACAGTAGCTGTTGTCGGGCGTTAGGAAATGATTGTTGAACCACTGCACACCACAAAATGTTTGAATAGCGGAAGGGGGGGGTGAGCTTTATATTTAGTTTTTAAGATCAAATTAGAACTCTACTAAATGAAATCTGCTGACGCCGGTGACGTATCCTGGTCATTTTGCCCCCTTGCATCTGCAACGAGACGTACGGCGAGTTTATGCCTTCTTAGGTTTTCTTTCAGCCATCCCTCCAATTTGTGGTTAAATAATTTTTTTTTTCATAATCTACTTGGTTTACAGAAAGAAAATGTCTTTTTATTTATATCGAGTCTGGTATCTACCAGCAAGGTGGTTCTGATCAAGGGTCATCATTTGTCATGCCTTGTTAGGATCAACTGGCCCAAACTGGGCTCAGAGCCCAAATACAGGGTGTAATAAACAGTTTCTCTAAACATAAGAACATTTCATGTTTTCAATTTCATTAATCATCATTTATGTGACTTACAAATAACAATGAACGGATATGCAATGTTTTAAGTACAAGGGTGGGAAATGAGGTGCTGCCGGATGGAAACCGAAAGCAGAACGGGACAACATGGCGACGCAACGGGTAGGAAACGTGGGCACACATCTGCAAAAGGGGCAAAATTCACCTGAGGCCAATACTGGCAGATCTCCATTTCTGATACTTCTTCTGCTTCAAAAACAAATTTAAAAATACAATAAAAAAAACTTAAGAAACAAACATGGCAGGATCCCAAATGTTGTCTTCCTTAAAGCCAGAGCAACACTGTTTTTTTATTCATTACAAGGTGTTGGCAAATGGAACTCCAGAGGAGGGCTTTGTTTAGGTCCTGTGAAAAAGGAGCACAAGTTACACCGTGGCCTGCTTGAAGCTGCTGCAACCGAAATGACTTCAGATCCTCCAGCGAGATAATTTAGTCCTAAAACAAATTCAACGATACAAAGAGTCAAACTTATTTCTTAGAAGCCTATTTACAGCTAATACTTTTAAACCGCTGCAACTAAGAATTGTGCTTGAGGTGCTAATTAGGATTCATACCAAAAGAAGATATCTGACATGTTTAAACTACCTGCAGGTGTACAGCAGCATTTTTACAATCAAAGGGTTGAATATGAGATTATAGGTCTGCTTGTGTACGTGGGCTCTGTGCCACGCCGCGCCGCGCGGACACTATGGGTCGACCAACAGCATGCACCGCCTCAGCTCGGCTCGGGACAGCGATGGCAGATTTCAAATTAAGAGTCTGATTGCATGTCGAGAGACACCCCCCCCCCCCCCGAGCGCATCAAATGAAACCTGCGACATAATGATCAAACTCACGAGTGATGAGAGAACGGTAAATTTCAACAGTGGAGGCATTTCTTCAAAGCGTCTTGCATGACTTGGATGTGTGATTAGTTTGAGATGTCGAAAAGGTCGGAGTTTGTTAAGAGTTAGATCACGCTCTCTCGGTTGGCCGACACGAGCACAGCCCTGCGACAGATGGGGCAGGTGGAGTTCTCGGAGAGCCAGCGGTCTATGCAGTGCACGTGGTACTCGTGGGAGCAGGGAAGCTTGCGTAGCTTGTTTCCCTCGGCGTACTCCGTTATGCAGACGCTGCAGGTCTTCAAGGCGTCGCTCTCGCCAAAGTTGCGCATGGAGAGGTTATCGATCTGTTCTTTGGTCAGCCCCTGGGGCTGGTCGTCGTCGTCGTCGTTCAGGAGAAAGAAGTGAGCGAGTCGGAGGAAGGGTAGGGAGCTGGGCTCCTCCAGGCTGATGGGGGGTCCCAGTAGAGCCCTACCCCCAGGGGCCTGCGGGCCAGCGGTGAGGCCCCCATCCACGTCTGTCTCAACAGTCCTTTCTCTGGCCCCGGCGGCGGCGGCGGCCGCAGGTTGCTCGTCAGCGGCGGCCGCGTCTGCATTGCTGGCTTCTGGGTTGGTGAGGGTTTCCGTGTCGGCGGGTGTCCCGGTGCCGCGGTTTGAATCTGATGAATCCGAGTCGGAGTCCATGAGGTAGCCTAGCTCGCCGAAGCCTGTCATGATCTGCCTGATCATAGACTGGAGCGCCATCGACGTCGCCTCTCCTAACCCGGCGTCGGAGATCCTGCGAATAGGGATTCGAATGGTGCTGACGTAGGTCCGCACCCCGGCGCGCTCAGAGCGCGAGAAGGTCCTGCGAAATCCGCCCCGGTCGCTCTCATAGAGAAATGTGTTGTTGGAGTTCTGCGAGCGTGAGCGGGTACGGCTGGCGATGCTGTCCCTTTGCCGATATTCACCCGGACGCACACGACGCACCTGCAGGTCGAGCATTATGGTGGGGGGACGGCGCTCCGCTGAGCCTCCTTCATTCCCGTTAGACTCCCCCTCCTGAGGTCTGACATTCTGGGCCTCAGGGACCGACTCTGCCTCAGCGCTGGGTGGCTGAGCACTGTCGTCTGCTGGGGTTTGCCTGGAGAGAATGTGTTGTCGAGTCCGAGAGCTGCCCTCCACTTGAGGCACGGGGGGCGTGTCAGTGGAAGAACTGGGGCTCTGAGAGCCGTAGGGGATTCGCTGGCTGGGTAGACCGTCTAGCTGATCCAAACGGAGAGGTGAGCGGCTCCTGGCTAAACGGGCTCTCGTCCTGCGTGGTTCTGGGCTACGGCTGCGGGGTCTCCGCTGTCCCCTCCGTGGAGAAGAACAAGGTGGGGGTGGCTCCGGTGAGGGCGGAGCTGCAACTGGAGGCGGAGGCGGCGCTGGCGCTGGACTGGGAGGCTCCTCCACAGCTTCTTGTGACGCGACCTCTTCTTCGACCGTTTCTTCAGGTTCCGGTTCTACAATGACAGCTAATTCTTCCACAACAGGTTCTTCCACCACCTCCGTCTCCATAGGAACCTGTGGCTCGGGATCGGCGACGCCTTCCTCTTGGCTCACTGGGGCCTGCTCAGGAGGCCCCTGCTCCCCCTCAGCGGCCGCCTGCTGCTCGGCCAGGTTGCGGTTCACGCTGATCTCCAGGCTGAAGCGAAAGTCGCCACTGTTCGGGTTCGTCTGGCTCACAGCCCGCCACGACTGGTTTCCGCGATGTCCCGTCCTAGTTGTGTTGCCGGTCCGTCTCACTGTGTTTAGCCAGTCCAGCAGGCTATCCCCACCTTGGGAATCCTCGGAGCTCTCGGGAGTTTCTAGACAGGGGGGGAAACCAAAAGGCAAATTACATCGAAATGCTGAAATCAGGCGCTGAAAAAGTCAAAGACTCTATAAACATACCAGCCGGTTCTTCAGTACTTTCAGTGCTAGGGTTGTTATTTTGCTGCTCTGGACCGTCTTTGATTTGTTGAAGTCTACTGAACAGCTCATCCTCAGTTACCTCTCCTGGAAGAGATATTACCAAACATTTTATTAAGAACTACTTTCAGCAAACTGCAGGGATAAAATCCCTCCTTTAGTCCTTGGAATTAAAAACAAAATGTGGTCTTACAGCAAAAGAAAAGGAAGATGGCTGAGATACACACAAAAACACAGCTAGACAGAGAAAAGGTTAAATCTTAACATGTCAAGCATAAGAAAAACTTAAAAACCGGTGTATTTGAACGTAAGTGGGATCTGTTTTTGTTGAACGCAGCAACAGGACAATACTAAAAAACCTCCAGACTTACCGGGGCATGCCATTGTCCATTTAATTCCCCCTCCTTGGTCCTCCACTAAAGGACGCTGCAAACTTATATATCCCCACCCACTGTCCAGGGACAGAAATGGACTGGACATCTCCGACTGTCCACAGGCGGTTGCGTTTTGAGCAAACAGAAGTATAGTGAAAATAGCGAAAACTAGCCAGAAGTTGAAAAAAAAAAAACAAAAAAAAAAACGGAATATAAAAATATGAAAGACACAAAACTACAGATAGTACTAATAAACGCAGATCAGTGTGAAACTACATGTCCACTTTTTGTTCTTTACAATGTTTTCGATTTGGAGATGTTCAATTTCCAGATGACAAAGTTTGTTCAAAGATGCTGATGCGACAATAATCCTTAGGAACACAGCTGCTACAGTGCTACGCTCAGGTTTCGTAACGTTTTCTCAATTTAACCCCAGCTTTTTCACATCTTAGTTAAAAAGCTAAAAAAATACTAACATTAATAACCCTAAAAACCGAGCTAGAGGTGTACAGCCAGTTGCTGGCCCTATTGTTTGCTGGCATCTTAAACAATTATATATCCTAAGGTCTTTGCAAAACATCCTGAATATACTGCCAGATATCTTTACCTAAACTGTAAATACTGGTTGACAACTCTCCTAAATACTGTTTGCATCAATGCATCTGAAATTGGAGGCAGACAACAGGATTCCACTTTTCTAGAATCTAATGTCTTAGTGTTTCCTGTAGTTTTTATAACAGTCTGGGTTTCTGAGTACAGGGGGTTGTTGCGTTTCACTGTCTTTATGTCCACAAATCATAAAACAGCACAGTGTTGAAGTTCCCTTCTTATCCAGCTGTGCTGTAAATAGCTTTTTTCCCTCTTTTTGCCATATGGATCAACTTATATCAGCTTCTTTTCAAAAATCTATAATCCTTAAGACTTCTGAAAACTAGACTGGATTTTCTTATACCAACCGTGGTTTATTTAAAGTGGTGTGTTCTGTGATCCTTATTTTATTTTGTAAGAATTCCCAAAACTTAGAGTACCGCTGCTTTGTCTTCTAAAGTTGAGTAGTTTATAAGCACAGGCTCAGATCTAAGCTGAATAAGAGGCAAAAACATTATCCTAGGTTAAATATCTTTTCATTTTGAAAATGTTATCTGTGGGCTTGGTTGTTGTTTTTCACCCCATGTGTATCCAGTTAAGCTTTCTGTTATCATCCTGTTGAGGATAAAAATTAAAAACAGATTTTTTTCACCTGGATTGCCCAAGAGATTGTTGTCCCTCATGAGACGATAGTCCTCCTCACTGAGATTGTTGACGAACTGATAAAAGGCCTCTTCTCTGTCCAGCCGATCCAACTGCGTTCGGCGCTGCGACTCTGGCTGGTCGCCGCCGCCGCCGCCTTGCTCTACGCCGTCAGACCCTTCCATTGACTCTGAAGGGTAGAAAAATGAACGGGATACTCTGCAACTTTGACCAAGATCCAGTTACTGCAAGAAATTAAAACATATTGTTAGAAATTGAAGGTAGGAAGTCACAATCGGTGATGCCTGACATTTTTATCCCATTGGGTGAATTTACAGACCGCCCTGTCCCCCTCAAACAACACTTTTACTTTCTATCAAGGGTTCTGAGCTGTGTGAAAACGAAATTTCGTTCTGTATGCACTCTGTGTATACAAAATGACAATAAAGAAAGTCTAAGTCTAAGGCTTTTAAGTAACCAGCTACATAAAGGGACCCAGAACTCTTTTTTTGTTTGTTATTTGTATCATCGACCTCCAGTTACCAACAAAGCCTGGAGCAAACGTCAAACCTTTGGCCCAACAAAACTCTGTATGATTTATTTGAAGACGAGTGTAGGGAAGAAAAAAAAAACTCAACAATTTGTTAGTTATTGTTTCCCAGACTACGCACAGCGAAGGCCAAAATTATTAATACCTCTGGCAGATTTAGATTTAGTCATTATTTCACCACAAAGTTTGTTTTCATCTTTTGGCATCTCCCAAAAGATAAAAAAAGAACCATAACGATGAGGCTACAATTGAAAAAAAAATAAATCACTTCTTATTGATTTAAACACAGCCTGCACGTTGTAATTTTTTTTACACCTTCCACAATTATCAAGAGAAAAAGCATTTATTGGTGTTTGACATACAGCAATTTGAATGGTCTTGTTACTGAAAAGAGCTTTATAAATAAACTTTCCTTGCCAATCAAACCTTTCTAATAATCGCTGACCCAATTTTAGCATTTCTACATCTGTTGTATTGAGCTTCAGGGAACAGCTCTGTGCCATCACCCTAATCTTTCGCTCCCTCCACAGATTCTCTATCAGCTTCAAATCGGGACTCTGGCTCAGCCACTCCAGAACATCAATATTACTGCCAGTCAGAGGAGTTGTTGTTACATGTTGGCGAAATCAAAAGATCACGTTAAACCTAAATCTGCACAGGATCATTTTGGTCTTAGCTGTAAACAAACACACACACACAAAATAAATCAGCTGATTTGACCGTGAGCATGATATACTTTTCAACTGCGGCAAGAGTCCTGATGAAAATCAACAAGAGGGATCATATTTCTCCAATTTTAGCTTCCCTTCATTGGCTTCCTGTTAAATCAAGAATAGAATTTAAAATTCTTCTTCTAACGTATAAAGCCCTTAATAATCAAGCTCCATCATATATCAGAGCTCTGATTACCCCGTATGTTCCTAACAGAGCACTTCGCTCTCAGACTGCAGGTCTGCTGGTGGTTCCTAGAGTCTCTAAAAGTAGAATGGGAGGCAGATCCTTTAGCTATCAGGCTCCTCTCCTGTGGAACCAACTCCCAGTTTTGGTCCGTGAGGCAGACACCCTGTCTACTTTTAAGACTAATCTTAAAACTTTCCTTTTTGACAAAGCTTATAGTTAGAGTGGCTCATGTTACCCTGAGCTATCTCTATAGTTGTGCTGTGATAGGCCTAGGCTGCTGGAGGACATCAGGGTCTAATTTTCTCACTCTACTGATTTCTACTGTTCTTCATTCTACGGTTCTCCAGTTTTGCATTGTATTACATTGAAATGACTGTCGTCATTTCAGCTTTTAACTTTTTGCGCTCTCTCTTTTTCTTCATAGTAGGTACACCTGGTCTGGCGTTCTGTTAACTGTGACATCATCCAGAGAAGACGGCTCACCCGTTACTACCATCTAATGTAGAACAGATTACTAGATCAATGTGTGATTCTGTGCTTTTTGTCTCTCTTGTTGTGTCTCTGCTCTGTCTTCTGTAACCCCAGTCGGTCGAGGCAGATGACCGTTCATACTGAGCCCGGTTCTGCCGGAGGTTTTTTTTTCCCGTTAATGGGTGGTTTTTCTTCCCACTGTCGCTTCATGCTTGCTCAGTATGAGGGATTGCAGCAAAGCCATGTACAATGCAGACGACTCTCCCTGTGGCTCTACGGTTCCCCAGGAGTGAATGCTGCTTGTCGGGACTTTGATGCAATCAACTGGTTTCCTTATATAGGACATTTTGACCAATCTGTATAATCTGACCCAATCTGTATAATATGATTGAACTTGATTTTGTAAAGTGCCTTGAGATGACATGTTTCATGATTTGGCGCTATATAAATAAAATTGAATTGAATTGAATTGAACCCTGAGAAAAGACTGTCGGTGTCAAAAGAGCTAAAAAACGCAGCATAACTGAGCTATTCTCAAAACACAGAAAAAAAATTTTTAAATGCAGAAAAAAAACATCCAAGCAATTTGTACATGTATTTAATATCTATCTATAAGGTATGCTTAAAAAAATAAAAATAATGCCTTTTTACTTGATGCCACAAAGTTTTCTTTGTGGTTCTATTGGTGACATCTTATTTTTAACATAAAAAAACAGACCTTTCAGCTGAATAAAGGGCTCTTATATGTGAATTGAGTCATTCATATGTATTCCTAGGATAAATAAAATATTGACCATTTATGTCAAATATTTTTTTGACAACAAAAAAAAAAGTCCATATTATATTAGCACAAAATTGCAATCTTGTTGTTTAATTTAACAATGACAATAATGGCTTTATTTTTTTCCTTCAGCCTTTATTCATTTTCCAATATTATAACTGTCCTACCACCTCCCATAAACCTGTGCATTTCGGCCAACGACGATCAGGTTTGGGCATCAATGGAAGTGGGCAAAGCTGTTATCTAAATGCAGTGGGGACGACCCAACATTGCATCTAGAAACATTTATTTGCAATTGCCCTATTGCATATATTGTTACTGCCATGACATTTGCAAATACACATACTGTGCAGGTCTAGAAGCAACAAAGCTGATTTTTGTGGCGACTTTTATGTTTTGGGTTTCACCCCCTTTCACGTGTTCGGCTGTCAATTGAGGGAAACATGAGTGACCCCAGAAGTTTGGATGATCAAATTTTTTGATTTCTCTAATAGCGAATCTATACGCATAATGCTCTTACAAAAACTATATTTGTTATTGTCTGATTTTTTCTTTTCAATTTATTATCATACTGATTAAAGCCAGAGCTGAGCCAAAATGCCGTGTTTTACACATTCAAATGCTATTCACGGAAGAACGGACAGAGCTCGGCAAAACTCGCGATTACGAGATCCCAAAACGTATTTTTAGAATATTAAACTGTAACTTATGTTAGCGCAGTTCGCAGAGCAGACTTGACCTGCTAGCCGCAAAACGCGCCGCTGTAAGGCTGAGCCGCCTGGCTGGTAATAGCACACAATGTCCTCTTTAATCTAGAAAGCACGGCGATTTAAGGCTGCTTAATGCCAACAGTTAAACTCAAGCATATCCAGGGTATGCACCTCAAAAGTCCGAGACCACAACCAGTGTGTTGGTCAAAGTCGAGATAAAAACAAAATGGCATCTTATGACTTGCGTTTCCTAGCTACCAATTAGCTTTGTGGAAGGCAGCTAATGCATCAATTTCGGAAAAGAACGCCGAGACGACGGGTTCCGGAGTTGCCGAAATAATAGAAAACCCAAAAGTCTGAACCCGATGCTATTTGTAACGTCGCCTTAAAACGAGCTGATGAAACGACCGAACAACCCGGTTTGTAGCACTGATGCTAGCTAGCGCTCAGTGTAACTGAGTGGCTAACTGTGTACGCTACGAGCGATATAGTTACCGCTGTCTAATGTCTCCACTTTGTCGACTTACTCGTTTGTAGTCATTTTAGGGAAATTGGAATATTTACACATACAACTTCTATCTTTTCTTGAGGGAGATCCATAAAGATGTCATTAGAAATACATTAAGCCACCTATAGCATTTAACTGAAGCTAGCTTAGCAAACGACGTCAACCAGTGACGTTCACAGATGAAGCTAAATTTGCTAAGTAATAAATAACCAAGTTATCCAGGCGGAAGGTGTTGTTTTATTAGACAATTAATGTCATTTTACCTTGTTACTGATGTTGGTAGCAATATTGGTGGACAATACGATTCCTATTCAAAGAATATGTTGAGAAAAATGACTGGTTTAGCAGAGTACGAGCTCAGGATTCCATTTTCTTTCTTGTAGGAAGGCTATAATGATTTCCCGGAAATGGATCCGACGGTAGTTTTTCCCAGAGTTGGGTCTCAAGGCACACAGCGCACTAGTAAATGGTTCCCGTATGATCTCACATTTGCAGTTATACCAAAGATTATAAACAAACCCTTATAATCTAGATTATATACATATAAGTAATCACGCCTAAATAGAGTTTTATTATCGGCAATGTGCCGAAAAAGGCTACCTGACAGACCAGAAAAGGGGTAAAACTGTCTTCAGAAAGTAAAGACTGAAAACATGTTTATTTCGAACATGGGGGCTGCTAGGGCAGCTGTAGCGTCACGGTGTGGCAAGACTGGAGGACAGTGCGAGGTTGGCGAAACAGTGTACAAAAGATCCAAGAAGTTTACACACTTTGGGCAAAATGCTGGCTTTTGTGACGTGAAAAAGGAATCACAAAAAAAATTTAAAACACTTGTACTGCCTTCAATGTAACCTATCTCATGTATGACTGAGGAGCAGCTTTTTAGATGAAAAAAATAGATAAGAGACACACACAATCTTTAAAATAAGGCGTTTTGATTCAAAAGCAACAACTGCAAACAATCTTCATCTCTATCAGATTGTAAGAACTTCCCTGGTCCCCAGCCCTCTTTAAGTGAGAACGCAGGTTTTTCCATGTTGGATACAGTTTTAAGATTCTGTCTTGGTTATTCCAAACTTCCAAAGCCAATGTTTTGTTGATTGGCACGTTAAAAATAAAAATAAAAATCTTTGTGAGCTTTCTACCTGATTCCTAAAGGATTTGATAAAACATTAACAGGTATTCAGATCCACCCCTGACTGATACCTTCATACAATGAGAACATTTAAGTTTTTTGTAACCTCTCTGCTAACCAAGGCTTTAGCTAAAAGATGCAAACATTTCATTTTTATCTAACATCTAAAACTATTGTTAGACGTACATAGG
Organism: Fundulus diaphanus; assembly: GCA_037039145.1. Lineage (NCBI taxonomy): Eukaryota > Metazoa > Chordata > Actinopteri > Cyprinodontiformes > Fundulidae > Fundulus > Fundulus diaphanus. The sequence goes on along the minus strand of CM073125.1, from coordinate 31,542,947 downwards.
GAGAAGACAATGTTGAAATTGGATCAAAATTACATAAAACATTTGGCTAAGGGTGTGCATTTTTTTTTTTTTACTAACTATTACAAACAGTTGACAGTGGACTATTTAGCAGTGAGGAAATTACATGACTGGACTTACTGCACAGGTGTCACCCTGTCATAGAATCACGCTGTATTTCACTGAGCTCTTGAGAGGGGACTTTCACAAATGTTTATAGGAGCAGTCTGCATGCCTGGGTGCTAGATTTTATATGCCTTTCTGTCTGTCTGTCTGTCTGTCTGTCTGTCTGTCTATCATTCCCATGACGTGTCTTGAAACTGTCACAAAAGAAATGACTTTTCAACTTCAACAGGCAGAAGAAAAACATATTTATGGGCTGAAGAGGTTTGTTAGTGGAGCTATGCTGACAGCACTGTCAGTCAGGAAATCCGAGTCGATCGTCTAACCCAGTCCAGTACTTTCCACACTTACTTTTGTTTTTAGTGTAATTTACTTCCTTTTTTTTCAGTTGTTGCTTGGTTAGTTTTCTTATTTCATTAAAAGCACAATTTTTAATGTCTGGACAATACATGTGTTTTGTTTGTTGTTGTTTGTTTGTTTGTTTGTTTTTTACAAGATATTAACTGGAGATAAGCAAACAGGAGGTACTATGTGAAATTCCATTTTGTAGAAACATGTCAAAAGTTGGATATGGGAGGTTTTACCTGTGTTAATGACTAACTGAGTTCAACTGAAAGTGGAGTTTTCTCTGGTAAGATGACAGACATGTCACAGTCCCACTTACCACTGAAAACATCCTCAGTTACAGACCAGAGTGGGGGGGGGGGGGGGGGGGATTATCTGCATCCTAATTAAAAGCAGGTGTTTTGTTATATAATATTGTGATGTTATAAATAGAGTCACAGAACAATCAATTAGAAAATAACTGATAAGTCAATGTATTTTAATAGTTCAATTTAAAATAAGGAATTCCTTATGTTTCATAGATTCATTACACCGGCTACGTTTCAAGCAGCTATTTCTGTTAATTGTGATGATCATTAATAGCAGGAAATGAAAGCCCAGAATTTAGTTTCTCAGAAATTCTAGTGGTAGACCAAACCAATTAAAGAGGATTTTAAAAAGAAATATGGACCTAATGAAATGTATTTCCATCTACTGCACAGTACATGCAATGAATACTTGGTAGGGAGCTCCTATTGCATGATTTCTGCATTAATGTAGGGTGTCTTGGAGAGGATCAGCCTGGGGCTCTGCTGAGGTCCCAAGAAATCCCAGGTCCCTTTAATTGTGGCCTTCGTCTTATCCGTTTTGTTGGTTCTGGGGTTTCTCACCTTCCTTTTGACAGCAGTCCATAGATTCTTGAAAGCATTTAGGTAAGATGAGTTTGCTGGCCTGTCAACCTAATACCTTTGACCTTTGGGGAGCGGTGGCCTATTAGAGAGCAAAGCGCTTAGAGGCTTTAGAGATTGCAAGTTTCCTGGTTCAGCTCCCACAGACTGCCACTTTGGGTCGCCAAGCAAGACCCTTAGCCCCAGAATGTTCCCCAGGTCCTCCACAGTGGCAGCCCACTGCTCCTTAAGGGACGGGTTGAATGCAGAGGACAAAGTTCATTGAAATGTATGTTGCAATGACAAAAAAAGATGATTATTTTTGTTATTATTAGGCAATGTGGGTAGGTTCCAAGTCCTGCTGGAGAATGAAATCAGCATCTACATATAGCTTACTGCCAAAGCGAAGCATGAAGCACGCTAACGTTTCCTGGTTGACGGCTGTGCTGACTTTGGACTTGATAAAACACGGTGGACCGACACCAGCAGATAACTTGGTACTCCACATCAGCACTGGCTGTGAAAACTTCACAGTGAAACTCAAAGCAGCTTGGATTCTGTGCCCCTCCAGCCACAGTCCAGTCCTCTTTCTTTTCTTTTTTCGTTCCCTGAAATGATACTTTTGGCACTCTCTCTCGTTCACGTTTGGTTTTGCAAAAGTAATATTATAATTTTAACCCATGTGCTGGAAGAGTCTGTGGCTACAGCGGCTCTTGAAGCACTAACTCCAGTCGCAGTCCACCCTTCTTGAACCTCTCCCAAATCTTTGCTTCTTAAGGATGCAGTTATCCTTGCTCAATAAGTAACTGTTTTCACACTTTTTTCTTCTTCTGAACTTTCAATTCACATGCTTGGATACAGTACTCTGAACAGCCAGCTTCTTTTGCAATGACTTTCCTGTGGCTTACCCTCCTTGTTGAGGGTATAAATGATCGCCTTCTGGCCAACTGTCAAGTCAGCCGCCTTCAAGATGATTCTCTATTGGCCACAATATAACATTTCTGTTTTGAAAACACTTTTTCTGTTGGTGTTGTGTATTTACAGTGTCTGAGAAACTGCATTTTGGGTTTTCATTTGCTGTAAGCCAAAATTTATCAAGATTAAGATAAAAAAAAAAAAACACTTAAAATACACAGCTCTTTGTTTCATTTTTTTAACTGAATTAGTCATAGAGCTCAGCTTTTCAATGATATTCTAATTTATTGAGATACACCAATATTTGGGTATTAAACATCTTTTAAATGAGCTTAATCTTAGGAAAATGTAAATAAGATTACATTTTAGGAATACACTGGCATCTCAATCAACTTAACACATCAGATTTCTGTAAAGCTTTGTAATCATGAGAGGCTTCATTTAAAGCAAATTTCCTGATTAAATACAGCATTTTGAAAACTTTTTTTTTGTTTTGTTTGTAGCTCCTTGATTTCACTTCACTCTTTACAATACACAGAATTAGACATGCTAATCCTTTGGAAATGTCACACTGACGTTCTCTAAGTAATCATAAAAAAACAACAAGGGACAAACAGTTGTCTTAGTGACAGAGCTGCCTATTTCCATCCAGGCGCTGTAAGCACGCACTGACACAACAAGCAGGATCTCATTTAATAACTACAGGTGCACCTGATGTATTGCATTAGACATTCCATCTTATAATTTGCTTGCTCTCATATCTGCTACGGGTGAGTAAAGAACAAAAACAATGCTAATACCGGCTGACAATTTTGGAGGCATACATCACAGGATCTGTTTGTGGTGCGAGGCTGTATCTCAGGCTCCAATTAAGCATGCCAAAATGAGTTGCAGCACGGACCACAGCGGCCCCGGCTCAAAGTTATGGATGAGCAGTCACTCCGGCAATGCCTGACCCTGAGTGCTAATTAGATGTGACATAAGATAGCGGGAGCGAAAGCAAGACTTGTAAAGAAATTAAAATGGCTTTTGTCTAAGAATCCACCAGTATAACAAACATGGAGAGACTAATTGGAGATACAAAGGTAGGCAGGGTTTGCACGTACACACTTGACAGCACAAACAAACACTCAGAGGAGATTAGATTTATCCATGCAGCGATCATCGCGTTGGTATCATAACATGCAGGAAAATTTGCTTATCGAAAACCCAGCTTGGTGGTTATTTTTGATTTGGGCCATATAGGCAATTGCCCAGGGCGCCGTTAGGGAGGGAGTGACGCACAAGCATCAAATAAAAAAAAGTAGATTCAAAATTTGGATGTCAGTGGTGTCTGAAGCAAGCGTTCTACTGCTTTTTATGCCTGTGCAGTCAATGAGTAGTTAGAGCATCCTGCCTATCACCGAGAATGAGGACATTAGGTTACATACTTTTTGCAGAATGGCAATGCATTCAAATCAATCTCAGATGACTTCCTGGATTTTGATAAGCTGCAGGGTAACAGGAGGACATACTTTTTATTCGTTACATCTTCACACAGAATATCTAATTATACTGAGAATTTGCACATGCAATATCTAATTATCAAACATTTTTGATATACCATAAGACATGTCATTATTACTATCAACATTTCCAAATATTACCTTAAATTAGTCTAATTTGTTCATAGAGAAGTTGCTAAGTATTTGTCTTAATTGTAAGTTAATAATATTTAGTCAAAGTGCGGGCAGTAAAAAACACAATCCAACTCTCTTCAGAAAGCAGCATTCAAAATCTTATTTTAATTTGTATATTTACTCCATAAACATTATTACAAAACTCAGCAAGTTACCAATATTACATTATCACCATACAGGCTTGATCACAAATATTTAAAACCTTTGCAACAGTTACAACAAAACAAAAAAAACTAAATAATACTCAAATAATTTACATGAAAATCTATAAAACAGCAAATTGTTCACAAATTATATTTTTTCCCCAAGTTTTCATGTTTTTTTTCTTTGCTTATTTGTGTTTTGCACAGTAACACAACACTCTCACAACAAGATCATGATCTTATTACAAAACTCCCAACAAAATGTAAATATTTCTAGTTTTTCTGTTGATACTTTCATATTTTGGTTTTTAAAACCAGAAACGTGTCGTCGTATATCCTTTCCACTGCCCACAGAGGCGCATAAAAGGTTACTCACACACACAAATACTTCACAGCACTTTCTAAGAAAAATATACACTTACAAAATATGTTACAAATTGGCACACAAAAAATATACAAGATTTTGTAGTGTCAAGAGTTCATTAAGATTCCTTCTGGTAACAACTCTAGACAGTATATATAAAGCTCGGTAATCTTTTAATGAAAAGAGCAAAAGTAATTCCAATCAGTGTCAAAGAATCATGAAGTGAATACATCAAACATAACATAACATCGTAATATACATTCATAAACAGGGTTAGGTACCTAATCTGTTTTGCATTTCTTTTTAATTCTTTTTTTTTGTTTTTTTGATAATGCTGGGAAAAAAAGTCAAACCCAAACATTAAAGAAAGGAATTTTTCAGCTTTCTTAGCACCATTAACATGAGGCAGCTCAACAGTGGCACATTTTAGAAACAATTAAAAAAATAAAGAACAGAAGTAAATTTTCTAAATAAAATTTAGATGAACTCAGAGAAGTACATTCAATTTGACAATAGGCAGAAATGAGAGAAGGCAGACTAAATGGGCCTTCGGCCCATATGAAGCTTCCCATCAGCAGCTTGTCTTGGTCCTAACCCTGATACACTATAGAAAATAAACAAAGCATCATGACAGAGAAAAGAGGGAAAAAAAGAGACACAAAAAGATTGATTATGATCCTTGCCATATGCAAGCAATCAATTTCTATAACCTGTGTGTCAGAGTTGCCATATTCAATGTGACAAAGCCTGTTTTCAAATCAATCAATCAGTTTGCCCGTACCTTTCCATGCAGTCTCATCTAATTACTGCTGTGTTCAAAATTATAATATTGTTCAAAACAGAAAAAATATAGGCCTTGCTTGAGTAGATATGTGTAAAAGATACTCTACTACAGTTTGATTGGCTTTGCACTAGTCCTGAATGCAATTTATTTGAGTAACATGTAAAGATTTTATCGCTTATTAAATATGATTGTTAGGTCTATTTTAAGGTTGCTTTATAAACTTTAGCTTGGTGCTCTGAGGTAGTAAATGAGCCCAAAGTCGATGACAATGAGGAGTGGATAAATGGCAGACATTTTGACTTAAACATGTAGAAAACACATAGATGTGTTACGAAGGGCAGCCTTTCGCTTCTGCACCAGTTTCTGCATCAGTTTAAGCAGATTGTGTGCATAACCAGAACTTCATCTTCAATGAATGCGGCCTTTCTTAACACACTTGTGTTTCCGCTGCTCAATAAAGTCAAAATGTTGGCTGAGAAATAGGTGAATTAAATCGTTTCTTCCCATTGATGGTCATACATTACTAGTCAGTACGTAGGCATGGGCCGGTTCCCGATATCAAGGTAGACCAAGGGTTTTAAAATATTTCAGTGCCAAGAACTGCTTAATAATTTCTGTCATACTAATACTACAATTTAAAGTCTTGTTAATACGATGATACAGAAAGTGCCAGAGTAATAGGAGTGTTCTTTAGCTGGAGTAATGCAGCGCTGCGCTGCCCCTTCTCCACCCGTTGCTGCACATTGGCTGTCAGCTGGCTGAAAGGCTGCAACACCATTTCCCAGTCCTACAAAAAGACAAATTTGGCAGTTTGGAAACGATTCTTGTGCAAAACAAAGTAGTGTAAAACTAGAGGAGTGTCACCTGCCACCCTTATTATTTGAATAGTTGAGGGTTTTTAAAGTGAGGGTCTGTCAAGTCGCTATCTGTAATAGAGACCTTACCTGTATTAGACAGATTTCCTATCACAGTTAGTAAGAAAATGTTAAGAAATCCTCAGACAGGCCAAAAGTTAGTCAGGGGACCCTTCATTTAGCAATTTATAACAATTCAAAGTGAAAACATGTCTATCTGTACGACACAATGCAAGATAAGCCACAAATACAACTAAAGCTTAAGTTCGTTTTGCGGAGGCTGCTGGGTCAGTATGTCTGAACAGCTGAGAACATTTTCTAAATACCCAGAAAAGCACAGAATGTTACGATCTGCAATCTCGTTGCACAAATGACAACTTGTTTGCAAGACCCAAAAACTGACTCCACTCTTGGTAGACCTAGAACAGAGTGGCAGCTGATCAAGGCTGACTGACAAAGTTAGCTGACGCAACGATTGTAATTGTGGCATAGCAGCACAGATGTTCAAGAGAGAAAACAGAGACTAACTCAGCAATGGCTTGTTGCTAAAGAGTAGACCTTTTAATATTTACTAATAAAGTTCTTTAATAATACAGTCACTCTGCCCTGTTCTCCGTTTGCGCTCCTCATGCTTGTTGTTCCTTTTATTAAAATCCAGTGTTTGCTACTCTGTCTGCACTTGGATCCATCACAAAAGCTACACACAATGACAGTTGCATTTTAACTTGTTTGTATTGCAGGAAAGGCAATATAATGTCAGATAAAAAATACTAATACAGTTCTTTATCCCATTCTGAGTAATTTTAGGTTTTTAAATCCCGCTAAAACTGGGGGTTCGTCCCACTAGCTAGTAGCCCATCTTTGCTCTGAGGATTTTTCTTTATGTTACAAACTCCCTATGATGCGACATCTTTCTGATACAGGTAACTATTGCTGATAATAACTTCACACATTAGCTAATAAAAATCTAATTATCCCTTTAACGTAACCCTGTTTAAAACCTAGAGTTTGCAAGCTACGCTCAGCCTCTATGCAAAGCAGCAGGCTCCAGGCTAGCTGCATGAGCAGACAACCTGACTAATTGACCAACTACTATCAGCTTGTTATACTTTTGTTACTCTATAAGGAGTAAAACTATGAAAACGTTTAACATTGTACTAATAAGCATGTGGAAACTACAAGTAAATTTTGCGCATATTTATATTATTCCTTTGGGTGTAAAAATGACAATAGACAATGTTAGACTAGATAACATTGTTATCATTGTAATATTCAATATGTTATTTTAGCAGCAATAGTTATAATTGTTTTGTTTTGTTTAAATGAATTAAAAAGAAATAACGGTTTACGTTTTTCTTTCAAGTGTTTGTGTAAACTCGTGATACAGTAAAACTGCATCACCGAGTTTATTATTCTGTGAGAATCTCATACCGGCCCATGTCTACTGGTCACAATATTGGTTTTTTTTCATAGACTGAAATTACAGGTAAACTATGTGAAAACAAAATGAAATTTGTAAACAAAACAAGAAAAGAAGCAAAAGTTTGACACGATAAAATGAAGCAAAATGATATGCGACACCAGAAGTGCAACTTATAAAGTAAGGCAATGTTAATAAAAAAACTGCATGGGAATGTTAAGAAGAGTTTCTGTTTAAATTACCTTCCCTAGTAAGACAGAAATAAAAGTTTCTATGAGGAGCGAATGCAAAGTCATGCTTTCCTTCATTTACAAGACCACTGATTCCATTTGTACTGAAAACTGCTTTCCCATTCACAAAAAAAAAAAAACGAACTGCAAAAATGTCCATTCATGGCTGATGCATGCATCAGAATCTCTACGAGTGATAATCTGACTTAAATTTCCAGTACAAACAGCTATTCAGTAAGGCGCAGCCCCAAATACACTCAGACATTTACACTACATGCCTCTTGGTCCAGAGAAAGATAATTTGAACCTGTCTTTTCACCCAGTCCTTCCTCTACTGTGGCCTTCATAGCGAAGCTCCCCTTTGCCTCTCTTTTGTTGCTTCTCCATGCCAGGCGATGTTGAGGTAAATTGAATTTGGCAAAGAAAGTTGCGTGCGGGTGGGGGTGGGGGTGTTGGGGTGGGGGTGGGGGGGGAGTGAGACGAGGAGAATTCAGAGTCTTTCTGATTTGGTTTCGTGAGTGGCCGTGTACCACTGCCAGCTGTTGGTGCCTTTCATCGGAGAAGAGAGAAAAAGTCTCAAATAAAGAATTCCTGTAGTTGCAAGTCTCTGTAAGGAGTCTCCAACCCGAGCAGCTAATATTCCAATGGATAGAAAAGAGGAACAGCCAATATTCACACATATATAAGAGGTCATTTACACAGCATTGTTACTTTTGGCACATCGATTTTAAGATTATAATCATCTTTTTTTGCAAATATTGCATGTCCCTGTACAACAACATTGACAAAAATACTCTGAGGGTGGAGCTTTTATGAATTTGCAAGGTGTAAAAATGTAAATTTAGATAACCAGTTCTTCTCAACTCCAGAAGTAAACGAAACACTCAAAAAAAAAAAAGGAAATGGGGAGTCATTCCGACTTTGAATGAAAAAAAAGACAATGTCTGATATGTCATCGATACAAAATGGTCCCATCTTTTGCGTTTAAGATGTCTCGCTCTTAAAAAGGGCTCATAAATGGTAGGTTCCTCTCTTGAAATGAGCCAGGCAGTGTATGAAGGACAGCAACAACAGGACATCCATATTCTGCATACAAAAACAGATGAGGAGGGGGTGGGGTGCGTAGATGTCACTCAATGCATTTGTGTATATAGCTACATCTTTAGGGGAAAAGCGAAATAAATCTATAATTCAGGGGGGGTAGTTCTGCTTAGAAAATACAAAAACAAAGTTCCTCAAAAAGGCGACAGAACTGTTTTCAAGGCTTATTCTCTTTTTTTCAGACAAAAGTAAAACAAAAACAACTACAAAGAAGAACAAACAAAGCAAGAAACAACGAAAGCAAGAAAAAAATGCAGCCATGGTTGGTTCAAATCTCAATCAAGCTTGACACAATCACTCAATAGGTAGTTTGCAAAGTACAAGAAGTTTTTTCATGCAGATATTCATTTCCTCTTCGAGGGGATGGGGATGGGGGGGGGGGGGGGTTAAAAGGAAGTGGGAGTAGTCAGGGGAAACAAAGTACTCATGCAGCTCTGGCATAGCATCAGTGTAGGTATATTTGGGAGGGAGGGCTGAGCAGGTAGTGGGGGTAGGAGTGAGAAGGAGGGGATCAACAGCAGCTGATAACAAAATATTACCTCAGTTTTTCAAAAGAAGTCATCAGTGCTATGTCCTTATTCTGGTCTCTCTCAGCTCGCTTCCCTTTCAGTGTCTCAATCCGAGGGAACTTTGCACTGGTCTTGTGGCGGTAGAGCTTTTTGTGTGCTGGCCCGGGGTTAATAAAGCTGGGTTTGTCGAACATGTTGCAGCCCAGCGCAAGCTGAGGGAACAGAGGGTGGGACGGGTTGAATTTGGCCTGGTTCTTTCCTCCCTTTCCACCCGCCTTCCTGCCTCTGCCGGCCCCTGTTATTACGGCTCCCTTCTTCTTCAGGTCAGCCTCCGTTCCAGCTAAAATCTTGAGTGTCTTTAGGTTGAGGCTGTTGGCCTCAGAGGGCATGCAGGCCTCAGACATGGGATTCCACAAGGGCTCGATGGAGGCCATCATGAACCGTTGGACCTCGGCCATGCCAGAGACAATGTTGGACAGAATATTGGAGGGTTCCTCAAATTCTCTCTGGTCATCCCCTACCAGGCTGTTACTCTCTGACCAGCCGGTGCCAGGCCAGTCCCCGGTGCTGTTGCTGTCGCTTAGGCCTGCGCCACCTGCCGGAGTCTTTGCTGCCTTGCCCTCTAACATGGCCTTTATCTTTTTGGTCGACCGAGAGTTCTGTTTGGGAGTCTTGACCTTTTCTGACTTGGGAGCTCTGGGAGCCCGGCCCTTCTTTGGGCTTTGCCCCGTGGCCGTCTGCTTACAGCTGCCTTTCCTCTTAGACTTTATGTTTTTTGCACCAGTCTGTTCATCGAACTCTCCCAGCTCCTTTTTCTCCAAGCCTCCGACATCCTGACTGTTGAAGTTGTGCAGGGGAAACTGGCCGTCCTCCACCGTGTACGCATTTGTTGTGTGCTCCTGTTGCTGTATAGCTTCACAGTTCCACTTCACCTCCCTACTGCAGTCTATAGTCATATCGTTAACATCCTGGTACTCGCCAACATTCCCTGCCAATTTCATTTCACGCCCCACCACCTGGGGGGACAGGTTGGGGGTCTCAGGAGGGGAAAGCTCTGACAGTGATGAGTGTCTGAACTTGTCAGGAGTGAAGTTGGAGATATCCAGCAGGTCTGAGGACTCCCTGAGTGGGGTAAGGGCATCCACACTTTGCTGAATCACCACTTTGGGGCTGCAATGAGCTAAGAAGCTGTCTCTGCCCTCCTCCTCTCCCTCTCGTTCACAAGACTTGAGGCTGAGAGAGCTGTAATTGCTGGAGGAGGCTGACAGGGAGCCCACTGAGTCATAGCTGATGAGCCTACCATTGTCTGTGCACAGGGACCCTCTTTGGTATTGCACCTGGCCCTCCACGCAGGCAGACTGACATGCTTGCAGATCTGCCCCAGGCTGAAGCCCCGCCTCAGTCAGGTAGCTCTTCTCATAAAGCAGCCTGTCCGCCTCAGGGCTCAGCTGGCTGTAGTTAGATACTGGCAAGCTGTCATTCAGGGGCACAGCAGCAGCTGGGAAGTTGTTGGGTAAGATGGGAGTCTCAGGGGTCTCAGGCCCAAAGCTCTGGCTGTGATTTGTACAGAGCTGCGGGTGCCACATCTGGGGGAAGCTGGGGCAGTTCTGAGGAGACTGCTGGAGCTCCGACTCAGAGGGGGGCGAGAGCACGCAGCTCTGGGCAAGCTGCAGAGAGGAAAACTGTTTCTCCTCCAGGGACAGCCCCAGAGGATACTGCTGCCTGGAGGTCTGCTGGGGGAAATAAGAGATAGCTGCTCCACCAGAAGAATCTGTTGCATCTAACAGGGTCTGCAGGTAGCCCCCAGGGATGACAGGGACACTTGTCTCCACCTCCTCTGAGGAAGGCGCTTTGTCAGGAGAGCAGGTGGAGGAGACAAAGGGAAATTTCTCCTCGGATGCATGAGCATTGGTGGCATTGTCAGAGAAATGGGGTTTGATTGTAGTTGAACTAACGGCTGCCTGTTCTAACCCAGCAGCAGGCTCCTCAATCTGTGCCGCACTGACACAGGCATCCGTTTCATTTGTCACACTCCTCCCCTCCTCTCCCTCTGCCTTTTTCATTTTCGTGCTCCTCAGCCTGGCTTCACTTTTGAATTTCCTTATCCTGACTTTTCCTCCCAGTCTCCGCGCCTCCCTCTCCTCCCTCTCCTGAGAGCGGCTCTTGGTTGTGATTGTGTGCGTTATGGAGCTTGAGTCTAATGTGACAGGGAGGCCTGCGGCTGCTATTATTCCTCCTGCCGTGGGGGCGGGGTCCTCTTTAGTGACACCTGCATGGCTCTGATCAGAGAGAGGCGAACCCTGTGTTGTTGCTGATTGCTCCACAGTTTGAATCCTGTGAACCTTAAGCCTGTTTGCAATCTTGTATTTCCTTTTGGGGTGACTGGAACTGAAAGGCCGATGGTGGCGTCCGTTTAGATGAATACCCCGTTGCTGTTTATCTTTGGCAGCCAGCTTAAGCTGTTCCTGTCTCTGTCTTTGCTTCTCCTGCCAGAAATCTTTCAGAGGAGCCAGTGTTTCATATTTGCTTACTGTGTCAGCATTTAGACTCACTGTTCCATCCACAGGGTCTAGCTTGCCCAGTTTCACCGACATGAGTCTCTCTCCTTTGAACCTGTTGATGATGATGTACTTGATGACCACAGGCGGCTCTTTTCGGCAGGATTTTCTGCGTTTCTTCGGGCACCAGTCCACATCCTCCTCTTCTTTCTGACCTGTGGGACCTTTCTCCTTTTTCTCGGCATTCTTTTCACTCTCAAGCGAGTCGACGTCGTACAAGTAATCTTCGCTGTATCGCACCTTTCTCTTGGAGCGCAGGCCGTAGTTGAGAGGGTTCGAGGGGCTTAGAAATCTCTTTGAGTGACCCTTTTTAAACTTGCCCTCCTGCAGGGTGTCTGAGGAGGAGCCGGTGCAGGAGCTGTCATCGCTGAACTCTCCAGACTCCTCGGTGGAATTGAAGTCTATTAGGTAGCTGACTTTGGAGGCGGACATGGGGGAGCCTTGGGAGCCGTCGAGCGGGCTCCTACCACTGCTGTCTCCGCCTCTTCCTTCCTGTGCCGCCTCCAGTATGAGCTCATCAGTTTTGGACTGGATCTCCTCAGTGCTCCTCTTCAATATTGGCGCTCCTTCCTCTTTCTTGGCACAATTGGCCAGCACACTGGGGAAGAAGTTGAACTGCGTCTCCTCCTGGAGCACATTTGTTTTTTCCCTCATGTTGTCCTGGAAAGATTCATAGCGAATCTTAAGTGAACAGACATCACTGCTTAGCGTTGAATCATCGTCTTCATCATCGAATAGATTGTCGACATCCTCCTCGGAGAAGAGGTTGACAGATAGTTCGTTCTTGGAGCAAAGATCCAGCAGCTCCATCTTACTCTCGCTGATGAAGGACTCAAAGTAGCCCCAGTCCTGACCAGCATTAGCCAGCAGGACCTCTTCTCCGCTAACCTTATCCAGCAGCAGCCCCTCATATAGGTTTTTAGCTGTGGCATCATCTTCTGGGTCATCACAGTCCACAGCGGTTTTATTTTCCTCTGTTCTCTTGGCCTCAACCGGGGCTTTGGGAAGAGGGAAGCTAAGTAGCTGGTCAGAGAGGAGCTGTTCCCCAAAGTGGCTCGCTGGCTCTCCTGCATGGCTCAGGCACTGAATGCTGATGTTGTTGATGTCAGAGAAGTCCTCTCGGCTCACATCCCCTATCCGTACGCTAAGCCCAGGGTCCACGTCAGGGTTGGTGTCGGGGTTGGTTGTGGGGTTCTGGACGGAACTGCGGTCCGTAGCATCCCGGGTTTCGATTAGACAACCGAGGCAGGTTCGGTCCGGCTGGAGAAGACACTCTTCTGCCAGTGCAGACACAGTGCCGGGCTCCATCATTGTACCAGACAGTGGGAGGGTGATGGCCAGTGGAGGGGACGTTTTCTGTGGCTCTCCTGTTAGGGGCCAGGAGCCTACAGTTGGGTGGGGAAGGGATGTGGGAGCACGTTGGAGGTGGGGGCCTATGGGTTGAGCATCACTGGATGAAGGGCAAGGTGCCACTGCTTGAGTCACAGAGAGGTCACCACCGAGGGCCAGTGGGAGGGGTGGTGATGCAGGAGTGGTCCTCTGGTGGGTTGAGAAGACCTGCTGTGGTGCCTCTGCAGCAGGAGGACGTGAAGTGGCAGGAGGGAGCGTAGCATCGACGAGTCTGCACAGACTCAGATCACCCCTCCGCTCACATACCCCTGCAGGGAGAAAGTTAAAAAGGATTTCAGCGCTTTGAACTGTAACTCTGAACAGTGTTTTTGTGTGGTAGTCAAATTCTTCCCGGCTGCTCAAATGTAATTAGTGTCAATTAACCCCCTGGAGCTCTAAATATCAGTATGTGATGTCATTCTTAAACATTACAAATTAACTTTTTGTACCAGATTCAATAAGGGGTATTAACAATGTCAAGTTGGACATCTTTGTATGTTGACTGTAAAAAAAAAAAAAAAAAAAAAGGAAGAAGACTATAGGCCAGATATCAATAGATTTACCTGTGTCGTGAAATATTAACAAGAATTGCAGAACTGAAAGTGGCAAAGAAACGCAAGTGATTTAAGTGAAAGTTATAAAACATGCACTGACATTATGTGCTTACAATAGGCAATTCGGTGTATTTCTAGGTGTTTTAAACAAGATGTTTTCATTAGCAATGATGAACAGAAAAGGCACGTCATTGTGCGTTTTCACCACAGCGATAAATTGATAAAACTGTGCAAAAGACCTGAGCCGCACATTATTTCTAGCATTAAACATTGCAATATTAAAATGTACTAAATTGGTGTTTATTTATTTTTTTAGACGTGTTATCCAGTTGCAGTTTGCATGACTTAAGTAAACTGTGACAGACATGACATGTGGGGCTGTAGAAGAGTATTTGCCCACTTACAGATTGCTTGCTTTTTTTGCTTTTCTTGACAAACCTTAAAAGTTATCCAATATTTGTTTTTGGACAAAGATAATCTGAGTAATTGCAAAAGAAAGAAACTCAAATACTGAATTGAAATCCTAATTGCTGCCTTTTCTTACCTTAGGCGGAAACAACTCCCACCAAGAGTTTGTGATAACCGGCACATAATCTTGTGCATCACTAAGGAGGAACTCTGGCCCACTGTTGTTTTCAGACTTGTTTTATTTCAACTACATTGAAACTTTTCTTGCATTAATATACTTTTTAAAATTATGTCACAGATTTCCAGTGAGACTCAAATACATACTTCAACTCAGCCACTCCAAAACCTTCAATTCTGTTTCTTTTGCGGCTTGCAGTGCTTTGGATGTTGTTTTGGGTACTTTTGTGACCTCCTGGTCGAATCATCAAAGCACTCTTGAATTCATTTTGGTAGGCTGGCCACGCCTGGGAAGGATCCTCCGCTGTTCAATGTTTTCTCTTCTTGATAGCGATGATGTCTTGCTTTTCGAGATCATTTGCCCTACTTGATGCTGTCGGACAATTTCTATTTAAGTGATTACTATGGGTCTGATGGTAACCAGACCTGTGTGTGTCAATTAAAATATGAACTCCCCTTTTCCAAAAATGTGTATTGTCCTAATTTTACAAACAGGTACAAATTCTTCCTCACATAAAGCCACATTGTTCTTTGTATTTTCCCATCTTAACTTTGTCTAACATTAACATTTGTCTGACTAAAAGGAAAAAGAAGATTCTTCTAAGGGGTCAAATATTTTTTCACAGCACTGTAAACAATTTGCATACATTGATTTAAAAAAAAAAAGATTCATACAGCACCACTGACTAATAATGATGGTAAAGATGGATTCACAGCATCCAATCTTGTATTCATCTGAACTGAATTAAAAGAAACTTATGTTCCAAGCTGAAAACAGTTTATTATTATATCAAAATTCTGTTCTGAATACTTTTATTATTTATGTAAAAAACATTAAACATTTAGAGAACATTTAAATTACTTATGGCATCAGGACAGCTTTAGACTGCGAGGGAAAACAGCATCATATGGACTTGCAAAATCAGGAGTGATCACAGATTCTCACACAATTTGAGTTTTGAAACTAAGGATCAATGAAAAATCATAAGGTCAACTATAATTCAGCAGCATCAATATTTTTAATCAACAAATACTTTTCCTCGGGTACTTGTATGTCAGCGAGCGTCATTAGCTGTTTGAGGAAAACATGAGACCCAAACTTGACTGATTAAAGCTACTTGCAGACTTAATTCAGACTTGAAACAACCTACCACATCACCTTTACTTTATCCCCTTTTAGTCACATTTAGATATTTTTAGACACATTTTAATGTCTAAATGAATTATATCCAAAAAACTAATTTCATTAATCTAATTCTAATGCTTTTTATATGGAAATAATATTGTCTCCACTGTAAATAAAGGGTTCAATAGAGACACCCTCTTTTCATTTGAAGTTCACTCGTGACTGACCTGAAGCCGATTTTTATTCATTTCAGCTGTCTCATCATTTTTAATATTCATAACAGGCTGCATATGGGATTTTTTTTATTTCAAATACATAAATAATAAGAGCTTCATTGCATTTATTGGTGGAAATAAAAATGCTGTGCTTTAATGTATACATCTTTGTTCTCATTTTATTATTTCAATAAACATCTATTTTTCAAGTTTTAATGCAGAGCACAAAGAAAATGAGTGGGACTTTTTTTTTTAAACTACCAAACACCAGCAGCACCACCTTTATTTTATTTTGTCTCTTTACCAAGGAGATCAGATTTACTTGAGTTCAGTTCAACGACAAACGATGACATTTCATTTCACGTCCCGCATTCGTTACATGCAGATGCCTGGCTCCTCTTTAGGCGTGAGGCCAACTTAGCTGTTAAGCAGAAGCACAGTGAATAAAAAACACAGGTCGACAGCTAAAACACCACCAACATAGGTTACAACTACATTTTAAAAAAATGAGTTTTGGGAATTAACGTCAGGCATTTTATGACAAAAGCCAATCATTTGAGGACGTCCATTGGGCGTGTAACTATCAAAACCCAGGGAAGCAGGCTTGCACCAGAAGGCCGATAGCTTTGTTTGCTCTGCATAATTAGATGACAGCAGCGGAGGCAGGTATGTACACATGGGACACGACAGGCCCATATGTTGGAGACTGTATAACCAATATCATCTCCACCTGCCTCCCTCGCCACCATCCCAAGCTGCTGCCTCGCACATATTCTTTAAAACAGTGCCAGGAAGAAATTCTGAAATTGAAAAACACAGCACAGCAATTAATGTGCACACAGAGGTTAACTAGCAACAACCCCCATTTTAGAATTAGATACGCCTAATCACTATCGAGGTAGTGATAAATGCTTGAGGCAAAGGCTGCTTAGCGAACAGCATTCAGCACGGCTGTATTGGCGATGAGCAAATCTTTGAATATGGATAGGATTTGAGAGTGATTTAATGAGGTAATGAAATTTCTGAGAGCTGGTCTCTGTGGGTCTGCGGCCTACAGACAGGCTGATGCAACACGAAACGGCTGCTATGAGCTTACGACTGCTCTGCTGTCATCTTTAAAGAAGGAAAACCTCAAGAGGAAGATGCATCATCCCTTTTTCCTCTCAGAGTAAGAAAAGTGTTACAGCAGCAACTTCTCAGAGGTGGCAGAAGCATCGAAGCGAGGCGTTTGTCATCAGCTCCTTTCCATCTGTGAGCCAAGATGACCTCAGAGCAAAAAGCCTGGGACTGACACATGCTCTCATTGGAGAGCCGGGACAGACATAATTTCCTACATTTACCACCACAGAGGAGCACATGAAATACTGCTGGGTTGTTTCTCTAAACCTAATGCTGGATTCATGCTGTTGGGATGGAGGCTGGGCATTTTTAACGAAACACTCGAGCCGCCATTTTGAACCATAGTATGACCTGCTCAGGCTCCACTGATGGGATGGCAAAATTATGCTGCATAATATTGATGTCAGTAGGTTGTGATCATGGCTTTAGTTTGCACTGGAGACAGATAGCAATTATAGTTATCAACCACCTAGTGCTAGCTGTATTATACATTCACACTTTGACAAAACAATCGGTTATAAAGTCCCGACCAGCTAAGAATCTCTATAGTGCTGAGAAAATATTTATGCCCCCTTCTCTCTTTTTGCTTTTTTTGTCACCGTTAAATGTCTCAGATTGTCACAATTTTTTTGATCTAACCAATTAAACATCAGTAAATACAAAATGAAGTTTTATCATTACTTAATTTGCTAAGCAAAAAAAGATATCCAAACCCACCTGGCCCTATGTGAGAAATTAATTGCGCCCTAAATGTAACAGCTGATTGTGTCATCTTAGACGACAGCCATCGAGGGTTGGTGATAGTGAGTTTTCCAGATTCTTTCTTCACAGGGTGGAGGACCAGTGTTGAAAAACACTGCTCTACATCATTGTCCTCCTGAATAACCCAAACATGCTTTAGCAGATGGTCATGAACGTCAAGACCTTCTGGTAGAGAGCAGTTACAGCAAGCTGTCCAGGTCCTGCAGCGTCAAAGCAGCTCCAGACCATCACACTATAGCCATGTGTGGCTTTCTGCATGATCCTCTTTTTATGAAATGTTGTTAATTTTATCATAGGTATAACAAGATGTAAACCTTCCAAAAAGTGACACTTTCGTCACATCAGTCCATATAATATTTCCCTAAAATCATAGGGATCATCAAGATGTCTTTTTTACTGTACCTTCTCCACAGTACCTTGTAAGGCTGTGTTTACCTGCTACAGACTGAAGAAGTCTCTTTGAGAAGAGACTAAACACTTCAACAAAGAAGAACCCATCCAGGATATCTATTTTTAAAATGTTGGACATGATTTTGTGTTCTTTACGGTCTTCCTCACTTTGAAACTGTCCCATAGACGCCATTTTTGCCCGGAGCCTTTCTTGTTGACCACTAACTTCAACTGCGGCAACTGAGTCCCTGCAGTGCTATGGATTTTGTTCTTGGTTCTTGTTACCTCCCACATGATTTGCAAAATGCAATTTTTGGAGTAATTTTGGTTGGTCACTCCTTGGATGATTCACCGCTGTTCAGTGTTTTTGGCTCTCAGTGTATTTAGCAAGAATCCCAAAGCCTTAGAATGTGCTTTGTAAACCTTAAGTAAATACTTTGACTTTTGTGTAGCGTTTGCATTAATTGTGTAGCAGTGGCATGTTTGTGTGATGTATGTGGTATCTCAGGCAGCAGAATTTTTTCACATATTCCAAAAAAATTCATAGCAACCTGGTTTAGCTGTCATTACAACTTGCACACAGACTTGGCAGAGTTTTTATGCCGAACGCACTTCCTGGGCTTTAAAACAGAGTTTTAATCTACTATGCCACGGAGAGACTGCATGGGACCATAATGCTGGAGTGTTATTTTAATAAACCTGTGCAAATTTCTTTAGCATTTGAATTTTATGGCAGATATGCAGTAATGTAATGGGTGTATAACCCAACCATTTTTAGGAAACAATTTGTGGGATCAATATTGGGGAAAAAACATAAAAATAAAATGTTGTTAGTTCTTTAAATTAGACGGTTAGGATAGACGTTTTTTTTTAACTACCAAAAGAAATATCAAAAGCGATTAACAATCTCTTCTATTAGAGCGAAGACACGGAAATCTGGAAACTGCATTTAAGAAAAGTCAAGAAAAAGAGAAACTATTAGCTTTCGTTATCACCTTGTGTTTGCACGAAACCTAAGCTGTCACCAAACGTTGGCAAAAGATTGTTGAAAATTGCTTTGAAACATTAAACTCATATTGAGAAATGTGTTTCCTCTGGTCTTGTAATGGATTAACAATGTACCCCATCCAAGGCGTGTGTGCATGCATAGATTCATGCAAGTGTGTGTGTGTGTGTGTGTGTGTGTGTGTGTGTGTGTGTGTGTGTGTGTGTGTGTGTGTGTGTGTGTGTGTGTGTGTCGGAGCGAGAGAGTGATAGAGTGTGAGTATTGGCTTGGGGGTATAGTGTTATCGAGAGGCCATCTGTCTCCAGCTGGACCATTAGCTCTTCAGCTGTTCAGAATGTGCCACAGATCAGTCAGTCAGACAGGTACACAAACACACACACACACACACACACACACACACACACACACACACACACACACACACACACACACATTCACACACTGACGGTCTCTCAGCGATGACTGTGGCTGACAAATCGAGTTTGACATTAGAGGTCAAAGGGGGATCAGCAGCTTCATATTTGCTGATACGATACAGCATAATGTTACCACTGAATCTGAGCTGGCAAATGCACACAAGATAAGCATCCAAAATGCTCAACACTGCCAGGACTCAATATCCAGCTAGCAGGGTGAATTGCACATGCACTGACAATAAAACAAGCTCTAACAGACTCAGATCATCCGGACACAGTTGCCGTTTTGTAATGGTTTTATCAGGGGGGGGATGCTCCTTCAATAGAAATACTGGATGTGACACGGTTCATGCAATCTGGCAACGATGTGCACCACTAAGCATATGGAGGGACCCTGACTGCTGGCAGGTGGTGGTGATCTTCTGATCCCCGGTGCTGCCAAGCCCAGCCATGCTAGACAGCTCGACTGCCGCCAAAAGTGGGCTAGACTTGACCAGACTGGACGAGCTAGCACAACCTTAGCTCTCGGGATCACATCTCTCCCACTGGCCGTAAAGCTCGGGACTCCTCCCAGCTGAGGTAAAGCCCGAGCTGCTCCGAGCCAACCAGCTCCATGAGCCAACAAGGCCATGCAGAGGGACCCGGTGATGGACACGAGGAGAGGGTTGGGGACCGCTGCCTCAGCCGTTCCTGTGGTAGAAGCCCAACATGCGTAGATATTTCTATGGTATTTGTTCTCATTAAATAGCATATTTCATCTTACTTTAGAGCCAAATATGTGAAACAAAAAAGCCTTTTCTTTGTTTGCAAGGTGAATAAGTAACTTTAAAACACACTTTTCTACAACAAAAAGAGACTTTTTTTGCAACAACACTTCAACATGAAGGCACTGCCACACAGATGACGGCATAGCAACTGGAAAATGCTTATAGGTGACACAGAAAAAGGATGAAGTGAGTCCCTTTGCAATAAAGACCATCTGTGCAGGAAACATGGAGGATGGACTTCTCACCAGCAAAAAATCAAAGACAAAAAAAACGTTCTCTTCACTGGAAAGACTTTTAGCCCCAGGATTATGAAACAATTCGAATCTTGAATTTAAGGAATGGAACAAGCCTAAACATGAGGAAAGAGGACACAGCATGGAGTCCGGAGCCATGTCACTATGTGAACACAAGTGTTGTTTATGATCATGAAGCTGATCAAGGAAGAAAATACTTTATTTTACCGTGGTTTTTACTTTTTAGGCATCCTGTGTCAGTATCTACCAATGTCCACAGATCAGGGTAAATCAACAACCACTCTCTCCAAACAAAACCTTCTGTGTCTTTAGTCATGACAATTAGCTTCAGTTCGCACCTTTTTTAATATCTACCTGAGCCAAATGGAGGAGAGAGCATCTCACTGCAGCTCTATTCCACACTATGTCGGCATTTTAACTTCCTTTCCATCCACCACAGGTATAACATCATCTTAAAGTGACTTTGTGGGGTCAAAGAGCATGGTGAGAAAAAAACCCCAACTTCAGACAGTCACCTAGAGTTTGAGTTGTGTGACAAACGGTGCCCTAAGGCTAATATTTTGAAAGCCAAATTACTGTAATGTATTTAAATCCTCACTGGGTTTGTGTGACACTCCCCAACCATGGACACTGCATGGCTTGCTAATATGTTTCGAATTACAGGTTTTGTCACCGCTGTTTTGGATATTTTCCACCGTGGTGAATCATAGCAAGACGAGACTCTACACAGAGTACTTTCAAATCTCTGGGTTGGGAGCTAGGGTTTTAGGTTTGTCGGAGACGAAGATTTATCCTGACTTTCTCTTCCACATTGGATAAATCCCCATGTCTTCCCCTTATGGACTCAAATTCCTGCCGGTAGACTTTGCTGTCACCCCTTTTGTCTTGGCAGGAAATTGTGACAAAAAGTCAGCATTCCAAACACCATCAGTGTTTGACAACTTATACATTTGACAACTTTATACATTTCCTATTTCGGGTACTGGGATTAAGTATAACTAATTAAAAGCAAAAGTTTTAAAAATGACAAAATATGTGTTTAAAGTCTTAGGGCTCACGGATGCAACTGGGCTGGTCAGCCACAGAATCCTTCTTTGCTCCGTTTCCACTACATATGACATTTTGTGAATGGTGGTGGAGAGAATGAGCCCAGCTAGTACAGAATGTCCATAATAAGTGGTGAGTAACAGCAGCATGATTCATGGCTGGCCTTTTTCAAAGAGGTGCCCTATTCCTGTTCAACGGGCCTGCTTTCAGCCTTCCCTCGTCTCTTTTGTTGGGCTCATACTCCAGATTTTTCTCCCCGTTTCTTTGCCCCCTCTCTTGTCCTTTGGGTGCCCCTCGAGGAGCAGGGGAGTCGCTCAGGATAATCTGTGTGATTTTACCCACTGAGCCCGACCAGAGGTGAAACACTTAGATAAATCTCTTTTGATAGTTTGGTGTGCTTGGTTACTCTGATGAGCTGTATACTAAAAGTGTCAGGTTTTTAAGCCAAACTGCTTGCTGGGGGGTGTTGGGTATAAACGAAAACAAGAAATATGTGAGCAGCACTTGGGCCAGTCACAAATATATGATAGAGCGATGGTGAGAAGTTTCAATAATCTCAATATAGGTAAAAAATTATTTTTACAACTTAACTTGTTCTGGAAGTTTTAGTTTAATGTGCCTTTTCTGTGATGCACTCAGAATCAAAGTTATACATATGGCTTAAATAAATACAGCTGAAGCCAGACGTTTACATGCACTGTATAAAAAAAACACATAACCTATTTTTCTCACAGTCTGACATCAATTAAGACTAAACCTATCTTGCATCAGGTTAGCTAGAGTTACCAACATTATTTTTATTTTCCAAAATAAATGAGAGAAGATTTGTTTATCACTTCAAATTCAGAAATGTACTAACATATCCTTAATCTTTGGCAGAATTGCCCTTTATAACTGTATGGCTTGGGTCAAGTGTTTTGGGTATCATTCCACAAGCTTGTCGTAATAGTTGGGGGGACATTTGGCCCTTTCCCGCAGACAGAACTGGTATAACTGGGGCTAGCGTGAAGGCTCACACAACCCTGGTTTACTTGCTGACACTCACACAGCTTTGTGATGTTTACTCCACAACATTCAACACCATTTGGAGGATCGATTTGTGCTCAAACTTTAACTTTTTGGCTGATGTCTTGAGATGTTGTTTTAATACTTCCAAATAATCTTCGCTCCTCACTAGTCCCTCCTTTAGCTCAACACATAGTGATTTTGCCATTCTTCCACGTCTCAGTTTGAACTGTATTTTTTGGTTTACAAGTGTTCCCCTTTTTCCTTAAACACTTAAATTTTACTTTCACCAGGCCACATAAAATGTCTTCTACATCTAAGGATTTTGCTAACTGTAATCTGGCTTTCTATGTTGCTTTTGGGTGGCTTCTTCCTCTCTGATTGGCACTTCATCCCATATCAGCAAATGACTTGTTTCTCTTTGGAAAAGAACACGCTCTCTCTAGACAGCATTTTCACAAAGTATTGCGCTCTTGCTCTGGGGTGGATCTACAATATTTTGCACCAAAACATGTTTCTCAATGGGACACAAAACCCGTCTCCTTCCTAAACAGTATAATTCTCATGGTATTTATACTTACATTTAATTGTTTGAACAAATTAACATTTGGCACCTTCAGGATTCTGGAAAACGTAGCCAAGGATAAACCCAACAACTCTCTTTCTGATATCTTGACTGACCTCTCTGGATGTTCCCATGATGTCACACAAGGAAGCAACGTGGGTGAGGTGTGCCTTAAAATGCATCCAAAGATGTGCTTCCAATTAACTAGGTTGTTTTGAAAATAATCCGTCAGAAGCATCTGGGCTTCCTTAAACGACATAGTACTCTTGGTGTTAGCAGACTTCTGAATTTGAAGAAAGTATTAGAAAAAGTCTCTGCATAAAAGATCTGCCTTAATATTCTGGAACATAGCAAATACAAATATTTTTTTTAATCTTTACTAACCTCCAGTGCTTTTTTATACAGTGTATTTAAACATCTGATTTAAACTGTACATGTTGCACAGCCGTATAAGTCCTAAATTAATATGATGTTGAAGTCCATGATGAGAGCAAGTCAGTTTCACATTGGCCCACTGATTCCAGCAGCAACGGCCCTCTGATCTGACATGGGCTGGACCAACTAAGATGAATTTTACATTTTTAAAGAAATACCAAAAGCGATCCAAAGTGTCGCTTTCCCTCTTTATAACAGCAGAAACAAAAAAATGCTGTTTGATATAAAGAAGAATGTTAAGCACTGCTGACACAGTGCCATGAAGTTCGCTCTGGTTTTATAAATTCGACTCAGAAAAGTTGCTAAATGGTTCATGAAACTGTTATCCACACTGGTGGGTCAACATGTTCAGTAAACCCAACAGACTCTGCTGCAGGCAAACATGAATTTGATATAAAAGCGATATAAAAATCAGGATGAGAAATTCTGTTAATAAGGCTTCTTGGAGCATAAAAAAATATTTATTTCCTCACTATTGTCTTCATTTTGTTTTCTATCATAGAAAAGTTCTGTGCCTGGAAACATGACTGCAGGTAAATCTGAATACACAGCGTAAATTCTTTACTGTACTGAACCAAGGTTTTGTACGAGGGAATGCACAATTGTTCTTTAACCAGCCTCAACACCTGCAAAACATCTGCCCATCCCTTATTGATGCAGACGTCTGTGACTAAGTGACTCTGAACACACAGGCAAAATTAATATCTTCAAGCTGTATTTACAGGATCATGAAAAGAAAATATTAAACTTGTCTAAACCCTCTATGCACGTTCCGCAAATGCAGTTATCACTCTAGCGTGCTACATATTTAAACCTTTAAACAAACTGTAATTTTTGCAGTTATACCTGCTTTCATCACAGATGAGGTGAACAAATAGTGCAGGACATATTCCATTATACAGCATCTGCTTGTTTTGGTTCTTTTCTATCACGCACATTAAAACACTGAAGAAGAACAATCTCATATTACGTTGTTATTATTATATAAGAGACATTCATCTGTCTGGACAGAGTTGTTGCTGCCTTTAAATCTCGCCGTGTTCTGCGGGATATAATGTTGGGATTTATGAAAGCAAGTTTGTGAAAGTTGAATAGGATCCATAGTCAGAAATGAATGTTAATAATAAATATTTATAATATAAAGGTGATTTTTTTTATGTTTTTGCTTTTCTTATCCAGATCGTCAAACAAATTTTAATATCTGACAAAGATAATCTGTGTAAATATAAAATGCAGTTTACTAAGGATTTTCATTATTAAGAGGACAGGAAACTATCCAAACCAACCGGGCCTTATATGATAACAAGTAAGTGGCCCTTATATAAATCGTGGATTCATTATAATCAACGATTTCTCAAGCAGCACCAAGGTTTGAATACTGCCTGACCCGTAGAATCTAGAAATCACTTATAGAGCCTGTGTGACAACATGAAGTAGGCTAAGAGATCTAAAAAAAGCAGCACATAATGCCCTGATCTACACAAATTCAAGGAGTGCATCTATTAGTCTGGAAACGGTTATTATATTATTTTCAACAAATGAAGAAAATCTGAACCTTCCCAGGAGTTCCTAGGCCTACCAAAATGACTTCAAGAGTGCACTGACAACTCATTTTTGGGAAAATATTCTGTGGACTGAGGACACAAAGAAGAATGTTGAGGAAAGAGCATGTTCTGCGATATCTTTTCTTAAAACTAACACGCATTTCCGGAAAAGGTCGTAGCTAACGTTCAAACCTCTGAATGGCTTAAAAAAGAAAAGTGAAGGTTATGAAGTGGCCTAATCAAAGTTTAGCGTTAAATCCAGTCAATATAGTATGGCAACACCTTAAACAGGCCCTTCATGTTAAAAACAAAAACTCTCCAATGTGGCTGAATCAAGCAACTAACAGTGGGCCAACTTTTCTCCACAATGATGTAAATGATTTGTTGGTAATGATTTAAAAAGCACTTGATGGCAGTTATTGTTAACAGATTTTCACATATGGATGTTTTGGTATGCATAGCTTTTTTTCCCCATAATAAATTAAATAACGATTAAAGCAAATTCTTTTTGCATTTACTCAAGTTGTAGATTATACAACTTCCCTGTATTATATTGAATACTTAAGGTCTTGAACATGAAAAACACAATATTTCACAGAGCACTCTTATGAAGCAAACAAACTAAAGAAGAATAAAAAATCTGGCAATGTGTGCAGAATCCCCTATTATAAAACCACAACACAAAATGAGTGTTATTTTTTTTTTGCAGAATATCAAAACAGGCTGAACCTAGAAAGAGGTTTCAGAAATTTAGAGAATAATCTATACAAATTAGATTTTCTATTGGGATGAATTTTTTCTCCCCATGGCATTACGATTAATGTTTGAGCTCTAATTGTCGTCCCCGCTTTCACATTTGCAGCTTTTTATGGAAAAAAATGTCGATATATTTTTGAGTTGAAGATGCATGAGGAGAGAGGATTAACAATAGCTTAAAAACGCTCATTAATGTTTCTTCTCCTCTTCTGTGAAAAAGCAGGTGTTGCACTGTCCCCATTTCTTGTCAAAGAGCTTGAAAGAGTAAAAAACTAATTTAAGAAAGCTACTTCATGGGCACGGTAAGACTAATGGTCTCTTTAAAGCTTTCATTAATTCAAGCCCGCTTATTCTTAGGGAAAAAGACAAATTCTCCTTTTAGATCAACGACTGAAACAAAGGAAACAAATAACACATTGTTGGATTGGTTGTTAGCACAGTTGCCTCAAAGGGATATGGCCCTAGGTTCAAATCCCAGCTGAGCCCTTTCTGGGGGGAGTTTGTATGTTCTCTCTGGAAATGTGTGGCTTTTCTCTAGTTTTCCTTCCACATTGACAGAACATGCATGCTAGATCAAATAGAGATTGGAAATTACATCTACTTATTAGTGTGTGCATATATTGCCTTGCAGAAAAATTAATTGCTTTTTTTTTCTTCAAAATTTGGAACGTTATGTTATGTATGTTATTGAGATTTTAGCTCTAAGTGGTGCACAGTTGTGCAAAGAAAGGGAAATAATTGATGGTTTTTAAGATTATTTCAAACTAAAACTCAGAAATGTGTGGCAGGCATTTGAGTTCAGCCCTCCTGGGTCAATTGTTTGTCGAACCATCTTCCCTTGCGTTTACATCTTCACGTCTATTGGGGTAAGTCTCTCAAGCCTTGCACAGAGTCTAGCAGGTTATCTTCCAAGACAGCTCTGTCCCTGTGTTCATTTTCATTTTTTTTTTTTTTAGCTCCGTGCAGTTTTTTATGCCACAGATAAACCAGAAGGGTACATTTTGGTCTCATCTATATAGAGCACGTTCTTTTACATGCAATGTAACAAACTGCATGAGGGACTTCTTATGGGTTTCTCTCATCAATGGCTTTCTCATTGTCCCTCTTCCATGAAAGAGATAATCCCTCAACTAGTGCAGTAGATGAATAACCGTTGTCCAGTGAACAGATTCTTCCACCTCAAATGTGGATCTGCGCAGCTCCCGTTGAGTTACCACGTGCCTCATCAATGTTTCTCTGATAATGCTTTCCTTGCCAGGCCTGCCGGTTTAGGTGGACGACCCCATCCTGGGAGGTTTGTTGTTTTACCAAACTCTTTCCATTTTCAGATGATGGACTGAACAGAGCTTTGTGAGGTGTTCAAAGCTCAGGATATTATCTTATAGGCAACTCCTCTTTAAACTGGTTCACCATTTTCCCTGAGCTGCCTGCTGCGCTCTTAGTTCTTCATGAGGCTTTTTGTTCTTTAAGGTTCTCTAACAAACCTCTGAGGCCCTCACAGAACAGCTGGACTTATTCTGAGATTAAATTACACATATGGGGCATTCTGTGCACTAACAAGTTGAGTGAAGCTGTTGGTTTGGACTGGATTTGGAGTAAGGGCAAAGAGTAAATAATGCTGATCAAAAATGCATGCCACACCTTTCAGATTTTTATTTGTAAAAAAAAAAAAAAGAAAAAAAAAAAGTTGAAAACCATCTTTTCTTCTTAATCTTCAAAAAAGTGAATTAATTTCTTTGTGTTTGTCTATCACATGATTCTGTATAACATACGTCGAGTAAAGCAAATCAAATGTTAGACAGAGGTGGTGGTACCTGTATTTGCATTCTCCAGTTCTGAAGTCTTCACAATCAATGTGAGACTGCTGTCTGCTAACGCGTCCATCAATATGGCTCAACGCTGCTCCACCTACGCATCATTCTGACGGTGCCACCTGTTGGAAAAAAGACACAAAGAAAGCAAGAAAGCATGGGTATGATGAGTATTTTGATAGATTAACTCACATGTGACTAATGCCGAAGTGCAGAGTTCAGTATGCAGGGTGAGCGTAAACACAGACAAACACAGAGCTGCTGGAAGATTGAGATGTCAAAAAAAGGCCTTTGAGGCAGAAAGCAGTCGCTCATTTCTTCGGCACATGACAGATTCTAAGATTAATATAAACTTTGCAAACCTACAAAGTACACAAAGATTCTCTGCTGGGATCGCTATGGCAACTGTAAGCTATTTTAGCTTCATTTAACATTTATAGCCGCGTTGTTAACCTATGTGAGCCTCACATAGGCATCTCTGAGCATATTTGTTTATTGTAATTAGCTGACTCCCTCCCTGCTAAGGGAGGGAACGAGCCGGCTCAAAGAGGAGAGCTTAAAGCACTGTGGCTCGGGAAGTGATGGCCAACTCTGAACACTGGCAATACTTTTTATTTGTAGCAGTTCCTGGTAGTGAAAGTGTAGGTGGGAGTTCTTTTGTGCACCCGGGATATAGTCGATAAGGCACAAAAAAAGAATGCTGTAAGGAAGCTTAAGTTTGTGATTGCGGAAGAAGAAGAAGACGATACAGACTCCGAGGCGGTAAATGATGAACATTTGATGTTATGGTCGCTTCCCTTTTTGTGCCGTTTTCTTTTTTCCTCCCTCGCCGTCCCTTTCTGAGGGAGCGCTGCTGCTGGATGACAAATGAGCCGAGGGAGACGATCTAATAACATGATCACCTTGTGGTGTGAAAGGGGTGGCTGGGAGATTAAGACAGACGGTACACAATAAGACAAAGGTAGTGCGCAGCTGACTACAACCAGGTGCCATCTCTTTCATCCTCTTTCCTTTAAATGTCATTAGCTGTTTACTGACCTGAGTGGGAGAACTACCCAAAGGGAAGCCCTGCTTTACACCAACTCCGGGGGCAATTATGAGCCACTGCATCTACTCATGTTTGCAGTAGGTACAAAGCCATATAGGCGGAGCACTTTAATATCGGCAACAGTAAGTATATAAATATGCCAGTGAGTTCTACCTGGATAAAGGTGGTAAATGGCTTGTTCTTGTATAGTGCTTTATTAAGTCAGACGACCCCAAAGCACTTTACAGTACAGTCAGTCATTCACCCGTACATTCACACCCTGACAGTGGTGAGCTGTGTTAGTAGCCCTGTGGCAGACTGGGCCACCTCTGACCACCGCCAGCAGGCAACGTGGGTGAAGGGTCTTGCCCAAGGTCAGAGCTGGGGATTGAACCGGCAGGAAAACCTCACTAACTCTTGCGCCACAGTCGGATTTACCACACTATGCATTAACTGTCTTTTGTCCATTTAAAGAAAAAACTGCGTCAACGACTACATTGTGATATTAGGAAAGCGTCGGTGAATCCTGCAATGACGATGTCAATTGCAATCAAGCCATCTTTCACTTCCTCTTCTCTATTCCCCCCCCACTGCCGTTATGTTTCTATCGCTCATCTCAGTGAGCTGCTGTAGCCAAATTCAGTGGCCGCATCCATTGAAAGCTCCATTTGTAAGCCGATTACGTCAGCGAGGCGGTGAAGGCTGTTAAAATTTGAGGGCTCCTCCAAATGCGGATGACAAATGTGTCCTTCTTTTCCCCAGAGTTGAAGGATGGGTTCCTGTGTATCCTTCGTGGCCCACCCTAACCCACTATTCATTGCACGTTGAAGCGGATTGCTCAAACGGAAGAGAGCAGCAAAGCTGTGATTAAAGTTGGATATATTATACTTTCTGTGACACAAAATAATTTTTCATGATGGTTTTAGGTGAGTTTGTGTAAAACCCGAATATCTGCTTGGTTTATCAAGGTAAGGCTTAATAGCAAAGGTTCTGCGGCGTATTCGGAGATGTCTGTACTTACACAGGCTCTAGACTCACTATTGCAGGACAGAACGCCTGATTCCCGGCACATCACTTTCAGACTCCACCACTGAGTAGAAGTTAAACACAGATATAATTCAGTCAGATGATAGCTACCAGTTTATGTTAGGTCTATTTCAGTGTTTCATTTGTCACTGAGCAAATAGGTTTGGCTGAGATTAAAGTCAAGCTTCATAACGGGATAGTTTTATTTACCTTTAATGTCTCATGGGAGATCAAGAAAGTAAATATGCAAATTGATCATTCGCTCATTGTTAACAAATGCCTGCAATGATGGTCCAACTGCTGGAGTTCCTCAATGATAAAATAGACAAAAAACAAAACAGAGTAAATGTTCGCGCTCCATTTCTTTTAGCTTCACCATTGGCGGTAGCTAGGCGACCATCAATGGTGGCCAATGGGACAGTTGGTGAAGCCTAGACCATTGAATGCAAACAAGGCAATGTTTGCATTCAATGGAAAATGAAGCGAGTGATTTCCATGTTATCCCTACGCAGAGGCGCATTCAGGTGCAAATGCGGTACCGCGCGCGAGCTATTTTTAGAAACACAACGTCACGATGACGTCACATCACGTGGTACGCAGTAGGGCAAACTCCCAAACGCGCCGCTGTTTTGCTGTGGAAGAGACGTGCGTTAGCCTAGGTTTTACTCGATAAACGACTGCTTTTTCCAACATCTAAGACCATGGTTTATAGACATTGTTGCTATGGGACGTGCAACAGCGACTCGAGGTACGCTGATCGGCCGCATATGAAGGATGTTTTCTTCACTAATTTCCCGAAACTCAAGAGTGCCAAGGAGAAGTGTGTGCGTTGGGTACACTTGTGCGGGCGGCCTACACAACATTTCAACCCGGAAAAAGTTACCAAATTCACCTACATATGTAGCAAGCATTTTGTCGGTGGAAAGGGTGATGATAGCATATAGGCTAGCATGTTAGCAGGCGCTAACATGGTACCCTGTTACCGGGATAGCTTACTCAAAAACAAACGCCCTGAATCTCTTAAGCGAAAGATTCTGAGATGTGAACAATCGTTTTGTAGCTACCTATTGGCAAGATATACAGCTTCCTGGACGTTGATTGCAAACAAACAAACAAAAAAGGCCGACGTGAACGGAGCACGGTGGAAATCATAACAAAGGCATGAACGCCGAGCAGGGAAAAAAACAAAGCTTACCGTTGAATCAACTCGGCCCGTCTTCCGGTTTTTTTGAGCCCTCGACACTCAAGCCACCGTTTCAGCTGAAGGTTGGTGTGCTCTTCCACAGTGCGACCAGTAAACCGTGCGCCTGGGACATCGTCTTGGGTAAGTTTAATGGCTGCAAAGTCGGTCATATCGCTGGTTCTGTTGCGCTTGTAATGGCTGGTTTGTATGTGCGTTCTACGACTGTTTGCCCTACCGGTGCGGCAAAAGGGGCGTTACTCTTAAGGCCGTGACGTCACGTGCGCGGTACCGCATTAACAGTTCATGATGCAAACCCCACGTTTTGAGAAGATGCAAAACGCCTCCAGAACACCATCCCCACAGTGAAACATGGTGGTGGCAGCATCATGCTTTGGGATGCTTTTCAGAAGCAGGGGCTGGAAAACTGGTCCGAGTCGAAGGGTAGTTGGATGGTGCTGAATACAGGGATATTTTTTGCAAAAACCTGTGTCAGTCTGCCTTTGATTTGAGACTGGGAGGTTTGCCTTCCAGCAGGACAATGACCTGAACTACTATTACTGCTAAAAAAAAAAGCTCAAGGGGTTTTAAGGAGAGACATTTGAAATGGCTTAGTCAAAGTCTAGACTTCACTCCAAGTGGGAATCTGTGGTTAGATTTGAAGATTATTGTTCACATGTGAAAACCATCCATGAAGAAGCTAAAGCAGTTTTGCTTTGAGGATTGGCCAAAAATCCTCGTAACCAGATGAGAAACTGAACCAAAGCCACTTGCAGCTGCAAAAAGTGTCTCTAGAACGTACTGACTTTAGAGGGGGTGCACATGCTGAAGTTTTCTGTGGTTTTATCTTATTTGTTGTTTGCTGCACAAACATTTTTTTTTCAAAGTAGTAGGCGCGTTCTGTAAATGAAATGGTTCAAACTCTCAATCAATTTTAATTCCTGGTTGTGAGGCAAAAAAAAGACAACATAAAAAATGCCAAGGGATGTGAAAAGTTTTGCAAGGCACTGCATTTACTCCAGGTAAGAAACTAAGTGCCACTAAGATTTTAACATAACTCCACTTCAAAAATGCAGAACTACTCCTTTAAGTTATTCAATTTAAATAAACATTTGACAGGTTAGGTGACAGGATTGTACTAAAAAAGTTATTATTCTGTAAAGAGA
The DNA here is from genome assembly GCA_037039145.1 of Fundulus diaphanus. NCBI lineage: Eukaryota > Metazoa > Chordata > Actinopteri > Cyprinodontiformes > Fundulidae > Fundulus > Fundulus diaphanus. The sequence continues at coordinate 31,510,914 of CM073125.1, read as the reverse complement.
TGTGCATGTAATCGGATGACTTTGTGATGAGGTAATCATCCAATGCCTCGTTATAGGAGTAGATACAATAAAGCCCAAAGCACACATTTCATATACACATAGGTGACTATTTGCATTTTGCATTTATAATCCAAAACCATGTAGATCCACCCAACATTTGGGCTTCTCTTCAGAAACACCCCGCTACACCTCTGGCCTGAGATTAAGTCCTCATCCACAGAGTTACAAAAAGGTTTCGAGGTCAAGTTATATGAATCATTGAAATGTTTAACTTCTACCTCTGGCAATAAACACATCTCCTTCAAAATGGCATGAACTGGAACCGGCTGGCTGAGATGAGCTGAGCTCGGCCTTATCAGCCTTATCAAACTGAAAAATGTAGCAAGCATGGCAGCGGTTTGTTAAAAAAAAAAAAAAAAAAAAGCTGGAGCCAGAGAGAAGTGTGACACAACTCGCAGCTGGGATGCTGCTCAAGCCGCAGAGGTGCTGTTAGGAGTTCAGCGCTGAGAGCTGTTTAAAGGTGTGTATGTTTGACTGCGTGTGCGAGAGATAAAGCCCCATGGCTGAGGATCCACAGCGTCAACATCCCCCGGCACAAGCCTGCGCATACAATCACACGGAGAGAGGCAGAGAGAAAAATCAAAGCTGGGCATTTACCAGCGCTCCCAACACCCCTCTTTGCCAGCTCCAGCTCCACTGCCTCAAATGTTTATTTTCCACATTATTCATTTTTCTTCTTCCCCCCCACCCTCCCCCTGCAGCCAGCACACTCCCTCCCTCCCTCCCTCCCTCCCTCTCTCCTTTAACATATCCAGCACTCTGTCAAGACCTGACGAGAGGCTATTTCAATAATGAAGATGGACTAACTGCAATAGAGAGTGCACATAAATTGGAGCTACAGCCAACAAGCATGTCCAATTTGCCAAGCGGTTAAGCCTGATGTCTGGGCACAGCTTTGGAGAGCGCCGTGGCTGCCGTCAACAGGTTCGCGCCGACCTGATTCATCCATCCACATCATTAATACTTCACAGAGGGCACTACCATTTAACTCTGCTGCAGGAAACTGCTCTTTAAACATCGCACATTAGGCCACGTAATCACCGGAGCACTCGTTTTTAAAGCGTTCAGCAGGTGCAGGGAAAATTGCCGGTACTTCTGACCCCTCCATTGTTCTTCATGCGTGAGCCTGGGGGTCCTTTTGCATCAGGAGGAACAGAAATAGAGACAAAGAGCAGAGAGTGGGTGCAAGCCAAACACAATGATTAGATTTTGATTTATCCTTTTAAACCCTCCTCCACAGATCATGTGTTAATGTGCAAGCTGGATAACAAGATAAGAACGTGTTTACCCGCTCTATATAGAACTTATCAGCGCCACAATCTAATTCCTGCAAGCCTCTTCCCAGTTCCCCGATTCGCTGCGCTTCTCCTCCATTCGATTGAATTCTTCTTCAATGAAGCAGCATCGACAGGGACAGTCGCCGTTGGATTGTGTATAACTGTCCAAAGGAAAAAAAGAAAGGGGGAGAAAAAAAAAAAAGCAAGGAATGTCTTGCAGCGGTGGTACATGCAGGTACAAAGGGCCCATTGTATCAAAACAGGGGGAGAGTCAGGGGCCAAGGAACAGGTGACCCAGAGAGGAGCTCTGAAAGAGGGCACAGCGCCACGGGGAACGCTGATCCAAACAGGCAGCGCTGAAATGGCGACTCCTCTTTTCAGCACAGGTGTATAGTTTCAGAGCGGGTTCACTGCAGACAGGATGAGAAACCCATTTCACACGCAACACGCAGCAATAAAGCCGAGCTCCATATGTGGTTAGACTGCAGAAAGCTCCACTACCACGCAGACACAGGTAAATACATTTTAAACATGGCACACACGGCCTGCATCTACAGATTCTCTCTGGGAGTAAATCTGGCTGATCCCAACATAAAATATTTTTTTTTTTTCGTTAAAGTTGTTTTAGGCATCGAATGGAGACACAACCACTGAGCCAGAAAAACAGACCGTCTTCCATGCTCCTCCTCTCACAGAGGCTCTGCCTGGGTTATTTGGCTGAACATGGACAAACAGTTACTTCTTGGGCACTGCTGCTCATTTCCGCTCGTCGTGGACTGAGTCTAGCAGAAGCAGAAGGAATTCTGCCTCCAGTCGGAGGACACTGGTGCTTTCTGTTTGAACCGGGAAGCTGGAATTTGCACGTTTCCAGACGGGCATTTGAACTGGAGGAAAGTAACTGCCTTACAGATTAAAAGCAAATTAAGAGCAAAAACAGAAATCCAAGTTATCCAGTTGAGTGAGTCTCAACTGGGTGTTGAAAACGTTTCCATCATACAGCCACAAAGACGAGACCCTCTTCCCTCTTCTCTCCATCACAAATCGAGCTAAACATGTCCCGAGCAGATATGATTTCATATTTGAGGCGCCTCAGGGGGAGTTTGGCCAAAAACCTCACATGCTTTTGAAAGGAGAGGTAAAGTTGAGTGTTATATTTATTTGTCAGGGTTTCCCATAAATGCGCACCATGATAGACTTGATATTTATGATAAAAAAAAAACCCCACCAGGTTTTAATGTATATAGTTAAACGCTGAAATGGATTATACATTCATTAAAATACTAATCATATAATAATAATAATACTCTTTATTTTGTCATTGCAACATAGATCCCAATGAAATTCCTCCTCTGCCTTTAACCGGTCCCTTAGGGAGCAGCAGGCTGCTGCTGCACAACGCCCGGGGAGCATTCTAGTGCTGAGGGTCTTGCTCAAGGTCCAACAGTGGCAGTCTGTGGGATTTGAACCTGGGAACTTGCAGCCTCTTCAAGTGCCCTGCTCTAACCACTAGGCTACCACTCCCCTTAAAATCATTTCATTATTTGTTTTTACTGGCTGTTAATTATCCATTAAATATGATATTTCTTCCCTCCCTTTTTGTTGGGATTATGAACTTTCCACACCGTCGAGTAATTCTGATCACAATTTATTTCCTAAAGAGGAATAAGAACACAGCCGTTTTATCACTACTAGTATTTGTCCTCTCTGCTGCTGTAGAACAAGCTGCAGATCTATGCGCTTTACCAAAAAGCAGCGCTGGCTACAAATGACGTTTTATGAATTTGATGGATCAGCATCAACATTCAGCTTCCCTTTGTTCGGATTTTCGGCCCAGCTGCTCCTGGGGGAAACATCTGGCTGTTTAGGTGCTAAATGATCCTCTGTGAAGTATGCCACGCATGTCTTCATCAAGCTCAAGGGGAAGGAGTTACTGTCTGCTGCTCCTGCTAGGTGTTTCATTCTGACTTGAACAAAACAAAGGTATACGCAACAAAAGATAACTTTGCAATCTAAAACTGTGAGCTACAGCAACAGCGTGTGCTTTTGTTGCTGCAGCTACAGTCTAATAGAAAGCTCAAACTCACTAACTCGCGAGATTACACGTCAGGTAAAATCGCTGCAGCAGCTGAGGACAAAACTCAAAGATACCGGTATGTCTCTGAGACATGAGAGGAAAAAAATCTCTCTTATCTATACATCTCAATTCGTCGGTGTTTCCTACAGGGGCCCTTGCTCCTGTTCACCGTCTCTGTCGGCTGCTTGGAGGCACTATTTGATCCAGCTTCCTCACCTTCGATCCCTCACCCAGCCACAGCGATGGCACAGATACGGCCTCCGCTCGAGATAATCATCGTCAATCACAGTCTGCTGAAGAGCCAGGAAAGCATCCGATGAGTAAAGATTGACTAGGAATCGGGATTAGGATGTTTATCGGCACAGCAGAAACTGCAGAAACAGATCTGGACAATTGTAGCTACTGCAACCTTGAAGATTACTGGAGCCTGCTGGAGGAGAAAAAAAAAAAAAGGTACAGGATTCTTAACGGAAGATACGGCCCAACTTTTTCTTATAAGACGGTTTATATTTTAGTCTCAATGTGATCAATGGAGAGTTGAAAGCTATGCAGGGCATTTGAGACAATTCATTGGTCTTAAAAGTTTTAGTAAAAGATTTAAGCTCCAGACATTTCTATCACCCTTATTTGGAAATCAAGTCAACATTTTGGTAAATTCCAAGCTAAAAATGTTCCGTCTGTCTTTCTGAGCAGCATATGTATCTATATCTATCTATCTATATCTATCTATCTATCTATCTATCTATCTATCTATCTATCTATCTATCTATCTATCTATCTATCTATCTATCTATCTATCTATCTATCTATCTATCTATCTATCTATCTATCTATCTATCTATATATATATAGTTAAATAAAAAGCTAAAAATGTAAGTTATGCCTGTTAAAGGCATCGCTTCTGTTTGTTTTTGAAGTTATCAAATTGGCAGAGGCTTTAAATGTGCTTTTAAAGTCTGTTTATACATTGTTATTTGTAATGGGAACCAATCTTTGATTGATTTTGACCTTTGACTTCTGGCTTTCCTGCCCACTTTATCTAACCAGTTGGATTTTATGATTTTCTTCAGTCAAACTGAAGCATCCTTCTCCAAATAATGACTCGCATCTTAAAACAGATGTTTTAAGATGCGAGTATTAACAAATACTCTTAATTGGCTAATTCGCTATGTTCTCACTGCAGGCAAATGTGACCCAAATCCAATCTTTTTTCCTATGTGTGACCCATTTCCGACCTTTTCATGGCAATGTGAACAGCTCAAATAAGTTATTTTCACCCAAAAAAACAAAGCGTTCACAGTCTGACCGGTCATGATGCATTTCATCCGTCTTTTACATCACTATCCTGGCTCTCACTAAACATTCACACAGACCTCTCTACAGCAGCAGCAATCACAGCTCTCCAAAAGACCATTGTTGATAGCTGGGCTTTTTTGTTCTTACACTGTAAAAAAAAAAAAAAATCTGTTGTTTTTACTGAAAAACTTTGGCAGCTGTGGTTACCAGAATTTTTCAGTAAAAATACAGTAAAAATGTAAGCAAGGTTACCAACCCCCCTGTATATTTTACAGTAAAAATGTAAACCAGTTCACCGAACCACCTGTATATTTTACATGATAAAACTGTGGACTGCTTGTTATATTTACATATTTAAATGTATATTAAAAGATTTTTTAAATTATATATTTTTGGGATATTTTGTGGCACTAGTGGCCCTTTTTCATTTAAGGAAGACTGACAGGAAGGAGGAAGACATGTGGCAAAGGACCACAGACTGGAATCAAACCTGGTCAGCCAAGCCAAGGACTGAGGCTTCTGTACATGGACGCTCTGGCTAACCCAGCACCACCAGTACACCCTAATTGTTACTTTTAAATACATAAATTATGATTAGAAAAGTGTAGTCATGGCACTGGTCATAATAATAATGTATGTATTTAAAATGAACAATTAGGGCATGCTGGTGGTGCAGGGGTAGCGAGCGCACCCATGTACAGAAGCCTCAGTCCTTGGCTCCCCTGACACAGGTTCAATTCCAGCCTGCGATCCTTTGCCACATGTCTTCCCCTTTCCTATCAGCCTATCCTCAATAAAAAGGGCCACTAGTGTCACAAAAAATATAATAAAAACAAAAAACATGGTAAAGCAGTCCACAGCTTTACCATGTAAAATAAGCAGGGGGCTCTGTAAACCGGTTTACATTTTTACTGTAAAATATACAGGGGGGTTAGTAACCTTGCTTACATTTTTTCTGTATTTTTACTGAAAGATTCTGGTATCCACAGCTGCCATAGTTTTTCAGTAAAAACAACAGATTTTTATTTTACAGTGCATCTTCGTCTTGTTATGATGTGGTCTTAAAATTGTCGGCTCCCACTGCTCACCAACCTTATAATAACACAGAGATCCGGTATCCATTGCTGTTTTTCTTTTATTTATTTATTTATTTTTAAATGATGCTTTATTGAATGCTTTGAGTAACAATCGCCTCCGTTACTACTTTCTCAAACAGCTCGCTGCTGTGTGACATCTACTTTTTTCCTCTGGACATGCGATTTGCTTTGGGGTCGGGAATTGAACAGACAGAAGTCTGACGGCAGTCAGATTTAAATAGTAATATGAACGACCACGCAAAAAAAATTAAAAATACATAATCTGATTTCTTTAAAAAAATTTAATTGAGCATCAAGATCTGCAGTGTGGACGTAGCCTTAGTTTCCCTTTAACTCATTGGCTGTATAAAATTTGTCCAGAAGTCCAATTCTGGATGTTTTTGCATGTGTTGGAGATGCGTTCGAGCCGTCAGCGGCTTCTTTTAGTGCACGCTTTTTGCAGAAAAACCTGGTTCCAAATTCAAAGGAAGAGGCTCCAGTCCTCTAAACCAGGAGCAAACAAGACTCCCACCTCTGGCCTGTCTGAAAGTCACCTTTGTCAGCCAACAGAAGCAGCACCGTCCTCTGCCCCCAGGTGTGCCTCTAAGCCACAGATACAGCCATGAAGGAGTCACATGGCATCTATGAGCAACAGGAATGTTTCGGACCCAACAAGGCCCCTTCTCCGTGTCCCAAGCAGATGCTGATGTGAATCCTGGAGGATTTTTGAAACACTGGAACTTTTTTTTTTTTTCTTCTCCAATTTTCCATTTTAATCTCCCTTCCTTAGGTAACAAGTAGATCATAAAACGTTGAATTAGACAATTAATATCCTTCTCTTGACATCTGAGAGTCAAACAGACTCTTCATAGCTTTAAAATCTTTAATCAAACAACTTTCTGTTAAAAATTGATTTTGCCTTAAGATGAACAATTCCTCAATGTGCAGTTTAATAGCTGTGAAAATAAATATTTGGATTGTGGATTGCAATGTATGTTCATTCTTATGTCTTAACTTGAGACACTGATTCGTACCAGCTGTGATTTTACCTCCACAATCTTTAATTTTAACTTTGCGTGCTGATCCTTTCAATAAATATTCCAAGCTAAAAGAAACATACACCTCTTCTTTATAGTGTCAAATATCAGGAAATCAATGGAAATAATGAATTCAGGCTTCAGATGAAATTCATTTTACTGATACACATTTAGACTGATTTGATTTTGATTAACCAATGAGGATGAACAATTTTTTTCTGCAGTCACCCTGTTATTTAATTTCAAGTTTGTTACTTTAACTTTTAAAAACAAGTCCTATTTGCTTGTAACTTTTGAATTAAAACACATTACACCTCCCACCTGATCCTTAAGGACTGTAATGTTGTTTTATAATTAATGTCAGGTAGAAGTGTGGTAGATATAAAAATAACCAACACGTTTAAAATCATTCTCTTAAAAATGTTTGCTTCAGAGACACAAAATGACGTTTTCCAGTTTTAATAATCACCTCTTCTTTATCTGTTTTAAATACTTTAATGTTGGATAAAAAAATTAAACCAATTCATATTCTAGCATAGCATAATCTCCAAATTTAGGATACTGCATGCTTTAATTTATAAGACTGATTCAGTGCAAAAACAGAAGAACAGTAATGAAAGCTTTTAAGGAAGCTCACTGTTAGTGGATCTTTTAGATTATGTTGCTGTAACAAAGAAAAACAGATTCTAAGGCTTTTTACACATCTTTACCAGGGGTGCCAATAAATACAAAGGGTGCCATAGAACAACTTAGAAAGTGCCAAGATGAAAAAGAGCTTTAAAAACAATCTCAGTTTGAACTCGTTTGATAAGTGGGGGCTTATTTAACGCAAAATTGCATCGTCTCTTTAGCTATCAAAAACAATTTCTAGTTTTAAAAGTTGACTGTTCTTTCTATTTCTTCTGTCTGTAGACAGCCGCTAAGTAGCCTCGGACCCTTTCTGTTATATTTTTAATCTCCTAATGTGTTAACTGCAGTGGGTGTGAGGCATGAACTGCAGGCGGCTCAGTTTAGCACCTGTATCATCTGACTGTGGAGCCACGCTGTTTTACTGAATGCGGAATGGAGATTGGCAGTGATTTGCTGACATATGCCACACACTTGCTGCTCGAAAACAAAACTAAATAAATAACTGAAATAAAATCTGTTGCATTCATGCTACATTTACAGATGTGCCAGTTGCTCATGCTGTATGCACTCATGCAGCCCTCATATGCACCACCACAAATGCTGGATTTTGGTCTGTATGCTGGCAACAAGCCATATTGTCTCTTTCCTCTTTGGTTGAGAGGAGTCAAGTCAAAATCAGTTTAAAATTGTGATTCTTCACACCACTGCACAGTATTAATGGATCTTCTGAGCTTCTTGAACACAGAATTTGCACAGACATCAATGCTATTTGGTGTGGAAGTTATTGTAGAGAAAGAAAAGACTCCAAGTTAGGTTTTTATGATGTTAATGACGCATGTAACATGAAGTCAAAGGAAGCACAAAAGCTGTAAATTTATTTAAAATAAAACTGTATTCTTTTTACCTCTATTTTCATTCAGGCTGCCAGAGGGCGAGAGAGAGCAGGACGTTCAGCACAAAAGACAAAGGTTGATCTGACTATAGAAAAAGTGCTCCGTTTTATCCTTTATGAGCTTTCAACCTCTATCTGTCATGGATCCTGCCGGGTTTGGAAATGTTTTTCAGAACTCGCAGAATTAAAGTAGCAAACAATCAGTGCATTATTTAAGAAGCAATATGCGCAATTGTTTCTTTTCTGTTAAATTAAAATCATTAGATCAGCGATCTACAACTCCAGCCCTACTTCAACTTTCAGGTCTTGAACACATGTAGCTGAGTCTTTAGAAAAACATCGTTTCTAAAAATGATATCATAACACTGATTGTTTTCAGAAAAGTTTTCATTCACACAAACCCGCAAAAATACCCAACTGAGCGTTGCTTTATGCCAAAAGCATAGGGGGCAGTGTACCGCGAAGCTAAAACCTGCGTAAGCCAGTCAAAATGTTAATGTTGTGCGGCATTGTTCATCTTTAATGGTGTAAAACAGATAATCTCAAAACACTCTTTCTCCTTTGCACCTCAACGTACCGGAGCAGCTGGGCTTGTAAAAACTAACAAGTAAACAGTGTCTCAAACAACTCTTTATAATGTTCCATGCACGCTTTTACTTTGAAGTTTCGATACCGAGATGAAGACAAGAAATGCTGTGTGTTTGCCAGGGTAACCTCAGTTGGGAATAAACGACCGGAGATGCCGATGGTTTCGTAGCAGGAAATTTGTCCAGTTTAACATCGACTAAACACCAACATAAAAATCAGCACCTCTCATATAGCATTCTTTTTTTTTCCTCCACTGCATGACCATGTCTGTAACAATGGCAGCACGTTATTTGTCGCAGACTTTGTCTTGTACACACGCAGGCTCAAAAACTGAGTTTTTAAGAAATCTCAATTTTTCAGAGTTTTCAGAATATTTCGCCCAAATCAGGTCATGGTATACATTTATTTATTTATTTATTTTTTGTGTTATGTCTGGCAATAAGAATTGTTGTCTTAATGCCAAAAGAGCCCAACAGATTTTACTTTCACAAGTGGAGCCTTACTGCTTTCGCCATAGTGCTCCGCTTGATTTAAGCAAGAAACTTTATTAGAGTTTATGCAGGGACTATATCATGTTAAATGGACACAAAGATAGGAAGATAGAGGGAAAAAAAGAGAGAAAAAGTTAAGACAAAATGCCAAATGGGAGAAATGGTGAGGGAGAAAGAGGAGAGAAAAGAGAGAGAGCAATAAAACATAATATAATGTAATGTAATATGTTGTATTACATTTTGTTTTTACGTTTTTGTGTTAATTCTAAGATGCAGTGAATCTGAATCAGCAGGTCATATTGTAAACAAAACTGGAAATTTGTGTCAGACAGTAAAAGCCCGATTATTGCATCTTTATTTAAAAACAAAACAGCAACATTAACTTCTATGTGATCCTTCTGTTATATTTGCATTTCCTGCTGTATCTCCACTTTTAAAGAAACGGGGTTAACCGGGGCAGAAACGGACAGCTACAGCACAATGTCTGCGTTTCAAAATTGTTCTCCTTTCTCTGTTTATCTTTAGCATTACCTGAGCTCTTCAATATGGGGAGAAAAGGACAGTAAGAGATAAGGGAAGGAGAAAAAATAAGCAAAGAGAAGGTCAAGAGTGAGCAGATAGACAGACTATTACAATACATCCCGCTTCCCTCCAGAGACAGCTGCTGTAAGTGTGTACAATGCTGCTCTGTCTATACATGTACAGATGATGGGGGAAACAAGTCTGCAGCTTAAAACAGAATCGAAAAGGGAATAAAAAAAGGGACGGGGATACGACGGTGAATGGCAGAGAGAAGAATGGCAATAAGGCAGGCGGTAGGCGAGGTGTTAAAAGTTGATTAGGTTGTTAAAGGTCACATAGTCAGGCCTCATCAGCTGTCCCAATGGAGCGCAAGAAGCAGCTCAGGGCCTCAGCTCAGGCGCTAATGAGACAGAAGCAATGGCATCCTCGCACACATATGGATATATCCCGCGTCCATACAAAGCCATCTCTTTATGGCACATGGGAGCGCACACCAGCACACACGGTTAATGTGATGACATTAACAAAAGCAGCCCGACTAGCCCAAGGTTGTTATAACGAGCCCGGCATGCAGTACAAAGAAGGTTGAAACAAGTGCGGCAGACGGTACAGAGGGAGCTGCGTGGGGCCCTGCACTGTGGAATTATTTGATCACAGAATATCGCAAATGGACTCTGAATCTGAACATGCTTCCAGCACACCCAGAACTTTCACGTTGCACATGCATTTGCTCATTTGAGCGGACTGCGTTCGGTCCGCCCACTGCTCCTGAAGGGTCAGTCTTATGAAACGAGTGTTTAATGAGGCTGTGCAAACGCGCACGTGCGTGTTCCCATACGCGCTCGCCGTGTCCACGTTGCTCCCACTCGATACAGTTAAAAAGGGAGCTGATGTATGACTAACTGCTGATAAATACAAAAGTTGCATCCGCCCCCCAGAAACGCAGAGCCGAAAAGCAACAACAATGGCCCTTTGAACTCCTGACTGAAGCACACAAAGGCGTGCACTTGCATGCATGCATGCTTCAAATAATCTTTACTGCTACAGGAATAAAAAAAAAAAAAAGGTCAGCCATCAGAGAGGCAATTATCATATTTCCAACAGGTGCATTTATTAGAGCTACGCTTCATTTGCTGGGCTGAATCTAAATCAGGCTGGGAGGACTGGGGGCCATTATACTGCAGTGATCGGTGCTAATACAGTGACATAATGTCCTGCAGGTTTACATGCCTGCAAAGGCACTCAGTCAATGCCTGATTCTGCCTCAACAATTCCTGTCAAACACTTTATGGGTTGAAGTGATCGATATTTTTTTATTACTGCCACTTTGTTCTACCTCAATCACATAAAAGCTCTTGAATAATGGACATTTGTGCTGTTTTCAAGGCTCGTACCCGTTCTTCTATTCACACCAGACAGTGTGAGGCCGTTCCTTATTATAAATAAACAAGTGAACAGCTTTGATTCCAGCTATTCTCTATTTAGGTACAGGTGTGCTTGTGTTCAGCCCTGTGCGTCTGAACGTTTTCATGTAAGAACTAAGTGTCCTTCATAATGAGAAGCCCTCAAAGGTGAAGCTGGATCACAGAGAAAGGGCATCGGAAGAAATGATGATTGTCGCTATGGTGCCGAGCTCAATGAGAGGAAATCACGGCCGAGAGACAAAAAAAAAGACAACCAAAAAAACCCAAAAAAAAAACAGCACATGTAGCAACACTGGGGTACACTGTAACCATTTCAATTTAGCCTTAGCAAGAACAGGCATGCCTACAGCAGAGATGAACAAAAAAAGCAAAATCACACTCAATATCGGTGTTGGCTACAACTGCAAAGAATGGCTAATCAATAGAGTGGTGCACCTATGGGATGAATGTTTCATTAGGTCTGTGGGTCAATGTGTTTTCCTGCAGATATTGCTGGTTTCTTTTCCCTGATGCTTGTACCAATTCACATTACCAGCCCCCATGCTTGATTAGCTGCCCTGCTTGGCTCCATTGATGCGTATCAGGGGTCATCCCGGAGTCCTATCAGTCAGAAGGGAGGGGCAGAACGTGCTCGGCCTGTGACCCCTGCCCTCTGACTCACGATGACCCTCAATTAATAAGGTGTAAGTTTACAAAGTATTTGCTTAAGTCGGGCTATTGTTCACCTGACTGGAATTTATGATCACCAACTCTTACTCAGAGTGGGCTATGATGCAGAGTGAGCCTAAATATGGGGCCATTTGCTGAAAGACACACAGATGCAGTCCAATCTCATTATGTGCAATTAGTGATGCACAGAGAAATCGACTGGTGGACCAGAATCCAGTGATTTTCATCTTCATCTGAAACTGTAAAATGTGGTAAATGCATCGTCCCAAAAGCGGGGGCCACCGCATTTAATGGCGGAAAAGTAAAGGATGCCTAAGAGGGCCGGGGCTCCTATGGGGCAATTATAACGGCGTTCCAGATGGAGCACCAGCGTTGGTTTAGTATCACTGAAATCATGGTCTCAACAAAGTTTTATGATTCATACCATATATCTGAATGCTTTTTTACAAATGAACATAAAGACAAAGTGCTCTGCTAAAAACTATAACTGGTACTGAAATCAACGTAGATGATTAAACTTCATGATATATTATAATAATGTATGAAACTGAACATTGTTTTGTTTTTTTATATTGATACAAAAGAGTGTGTGATCAGGTGCAGGTTATTCTCTCCCCTTTGTTGTTTTTCTCAGTCTTGGTTGTTTCAGATGCAAATTCTTTCAAGATGAGACGGAGCAGTCTGAGACTGGGACATTTGGTGCTGCCCATGGGTCGGTTCTTGACATTTCATACATAATCTGATCACTGATTATAGTGTATTTTATTTCACTCTATTCATAGCCCAGTGGTCTAGTTTAGTCCAGTAATTAAGTTACGTATCTCCCTTAAGTAACACCTACAAGCAGGAGGTCCCTTAAAGTTGTTTTGGTTTTATCAACTGTTAAAATCTTTCATTATTTCATAGGCTGTTCAACTGAGCCAATAAGGATCTGATGCTAAATAAATGGAAATACATTTTTAGACAATGATATAGCCTTAAATTATAGGTGGGATTTGAGCATTTTATGGTTTTATTTCCATAATTGATGCCAACACGTAACGCCAATGAAAAATAAACTGCTACCCAATGGTTTAAATACATAGGTACAAAATCGTTTGTTTACAGTTATAAAATGAAAGTCGAAAGGGAACAATTGTCAACGCATTTGGGCAAAAAGAGGCTATTAACTTGGAAAAAGATGATAGACCTAGACCCTGGTGTGAAGACAGCAGTATCTTCAGTCATCGTACATTTTGAAATGCAAACAAACTACTTAAATTACCCACATTATGCTATTTCTCTGTTTACAGGTTCATTCATTTAACAGTTTACCTTGATAGTATTTTATTCTCTTAGTGAAATAGGATAAAGATGCTGCTTGCCACGTTTCATTTATCACAATTGCTTGTCATATTTTTTATATTGGAACTAAATATTATAAATCCTCACTTTTCTGAATTTCCGACCGTTAAATTTTAATAAACACATCTAATCATAATGTATTTGACGTGATTAAAAATGGTCAGGTCATACTTCAAACATCAAGTGTATAAAGAAAGGGTATACGTATAGGTTCATCTCTAAGAACCATAATATATGTCTACAGTTTGGTGCTAAACGGGTAGCTAACATTATGAAATTTGTCATGAAATCTAAAAGATTAACACATGACAGTACCGTGTCGTGTTGTTTATCTGCACCATGCTGCTGCACGTTTTCTGGCCCACTCGTTCCACAAAAACATTTACAATGTGATTTATTTAACAAATTTTTTTAGAACCATCCCTGTACTTGTCTTATTAAGTATACATCCGCTATGAGTATGTATATACCTCAGGGAAAAGATGCTGCATTCAGTCTCACATGGATTTAAAATGGAAAACACAACTAAACTCAAATACGGGATAATTCTGTATCTTAAAGTTATATAGCCACGTTATATGCTTATAAACAAAAAAAGACCAAAAACCGTTTGATCATGATAAAATAAAGTTATATACACCAAGCCTCCATCCTGATAATGTTTTTATGGTCCTTTTTGAGGCTAGATAGAATCCAGAGCCAGGTGCGATGAACAGATATAAACAGAGGTGGAACTATCATAATGCCAGTTTGCTTGTAAATAATGCCGAACCGAGCCTGACCCTCCGCAATGCAGTAAAGCTGCAGCTCGGCGTGATCGAAGACCACCTGTTATTAATTAAATACACCGATCTACAGCAACTTTAAGAGCCTTATATCAGAACATTTACTCACATCAGTCAACTCTGTGGTCACATGTGAGCCTCGGCAGCTTTGGTTGCGTTGGTGTTCACTGAAGCAATGAACACCAACGTTCATACTGTATTCCCAGCGATATTCCAGTCTTTTCCCTGTTGAAATCATAACTTTTTTGTGTTTTTTTTATTCACTGGATCTTGGACCATTCTTCATTGTTTCACTGGGAGATGCTAATAGCCATTAGCCGCTTCCTTGTTTTTTCCTCTGCTGCGCACGCACAGTGTAGTACTTCCTCTGTTATTAAAAATAAACATGAAAGGATTTATTTACTAACAAACTGAGCAAAAACAAAGCTTAAAACAGTAAAATACTAATACGGCAAAAAACTAATACGGCAGCAGGACGGGATAATCTTTCATAAAAACTTTGTATTTAACCAGAGTGAGCTACCAACGTATAAATTAAAAAAAGTCAAATAACGTGGCTATGCACCTTTAAAGCTATAGTTGGTAATCCTGTTCAGAAACACTTTTTGTTACACTGGGTGAAATGGTCCTTCCATCCTGACTGTAGTCAATACATTATGTATTCAGAAAAAGGAGGTTAAAAAATGTGATCTCTGTGAGAGCTGCAGGCCTGTAAAAACTATCCCTGCCATTCACACCGAAGTGCAGGGATTTGTCAGAGGTTTGGTCCTGTTTAGCAGATAGCGGAAAGGTTAAATGGAGTACAGCAAAGTTGCTCTGTATTTGTATATGTATTTATATTTATTTATTGAAAAGGGACAATGCATTTACATAGTATACATACAATCTGTAGAAATACTGAAAGAATACAGGATAATAGGCAAGGCCAATTTCCATCCTCTGTTTCATCATTTTGAACTTTCAACCTCTGTCTCAATGACATCACAACATCATAAAGGAAAATGCAGAAACCTTAACATCTTTTAGAAGGAAAGGTTGTATTGCCCAATGTAAGGAGATTGATGAGAAATGTAACAGGGAGCCTGGGTGAAAGCTACAGTCTCCTTCAGGGAGCAGCTTTCTGTTTCATCATGAATTATAAAACAGATCACCTCTGACTATTAAAATTACAAAATAAAGGACCTTCCATATGGATGAACATGAAGCGAAACAAGATTCTTGATTCTATCATAATTTTCCTACATGAAAACAGGGCTCTCGATGGGAAAAAAAACAAATAGCAGAGCATTTTAGAGCAATGAAATATTGTGTAATATGATCAGTTTGGGCCATTTTGCCAACATGTGTCAAGAAGAATGGCTCAGATTTACTTTACTTTCAATGCATTCTGCTCACAGCTTCTGACTGAGATACGTCGATGCATGACAAGGGAGCATGGTTTAAACGTTCATTTCAAATCACAACTGTAATACTAACTAATCATTAAAACCAGAGACTGTTTTATCCCTACATCAGTTTATGAAGTTGAAACTAAAAGGAGGAAAAAAACTGACACATCTTAGCCAGGGTATAGCACTATATTACATAGAATGTGCCCTACAAACATTCAAATGATCCCTCTCTTTTGGCAGATGATCTTCATGTTTTAGTTCAGCACAATCTGCCATCGTTTTGCTGGCCACCTTGCTCAAACTCTAAAACTCAAAAATCAGATTCTTTCCCATCAGTGTATGTACAACACTATAATACTACAACATTCTTTGGTGTGGATGGTCTTATTGTGGCTCATTAAGGCTTCAAGAAATCGAGAGAGCAAGAATTTCAGCAGATAAGAGGAAGGCTGAATAGAGTTGCTTTTTTTTATGTTTCAGTCCTTTTTTGTCAGTGAGTATGGGGGAATTGAAAATGCAGACGGCCCTTAGAATATTGGAAAGAGACGTCAAGAATCAATAATATCTAAGATGTAAAAGTAGAGATTGCTGTTTTAGTCATGCTTACCACGGTGAAGCTAATATAAGATGCTAAATCCAGATCAAAATGTCAGCTCTGTGATCATTTTGTCATTGCTACTCACTCACACATGTTTACACTTTTCCTGTTACAAATAGTGAGCTGTCATGAAATGGAGGCGAGAAAAAACATTTTTAAATTCTATTCTTATCTTTTTTGTCAGATTAGTTTCTGAAGAAATTTTGATTTTGGCTAAAAGTGGTACTGATATATCAGGTTTACAAAAGATCAGAGGTTTACAAAATTCTGACCGGTGCCGCTCCATTCTGTATATCTCTAGTTGGCTTGTTAAAAGCACTGCTTTTTAATACGGGGCGATTTCTCCTTCATTTGATGTTTCTCTCCACATTCTGAAGCAGGATCTTTTGTCAGCATGTGCATCTAATCAACCTGAACACTGACAAACAGAAAGTGAGAACACGCGTAAAACACAATAGCAAGTAATTAATGAAATGACCCCTGAATGCTGCACCTACAGCAACCCCCCTTCTCATCACAGCCCCACGCACGCGCACACACACACACACACACACAACAGAGCAGAATAGCTGTCTGGAACCTGCCAATTATTCTGTGCTTTACTGGACCCTCGCTGCATCGGAGGTGTGATTGGAATAACAACCACCCCACAGAACCACGCAATTCTCCACTCCCAGTAGGGCAGCAAAGGACTAGCAGGGGGAAAAAAGGGAGGAGAGGGAGGAGAGATGGTAGCCATGATGAGGATGTGGCAGAGGGAGAGGAGAGTGGTAGAAGTCAAAGATGGGGGGCTCCCTGGCAACATGCAGCGGCAGCGTGAGAGCCGTCTTGAGTGACACTCACTCTCATATCCCCCCCTCTGGGGAAATAACCCCCTTAATCCAGCATGCTCTTTCAGACAGACAAGATCCCCCTTCTTCTCCCAGCATGGATATGAAACGCTCTCCCCTTGCGATTTAAATATCAGGGATGAGGGCTGGGAAAGGAATACACAACGCTGTGACGTGGCGCGGCTAGAGAAAGACATCAATGCTCCTCTCTCCTCCTCCGAAGCGGCTGAGTCGCTGCCATGGAAGAAGGGACAGAGCCATTGGTTAAAACGGGAGGAAGTGGTCCGCCATTGGGTCGCATCCAGGGAGGTGGCCAACAGTAGCAGGAGGTGCAATTTTCTTCTTTTCATGAAAAAAACCAACGTTTTTTTATATATTGAAATGTGCATTTATGTTGTAATACAAAGTGATTTTCCTTTTAATCCGCAGCCTGTCCAGGAAAAAGCATCTCATTTCCCCCCGCTTCATCCCTCCAGCTTGTTGTAATGCCTTGCAACCCTTGGTAATATCCTTCCTAATAGGCATGCAGAATGTGACAAACATTAAGAGACAGAGTTAATTAATGGCACAGAGTACTGGATGGACCAGCCAATCAATAAAGTCAAGGCGGGCAAAGTCGCAGCGGGCCGAGCGGCGGGACCCGCCAACCACGTAGCCTTTTCAGTGCAAACCAAGGGAGGTCTCTTTTTTCCTCCGTACTGGTAAATCACTCCACAGCTAGGCTGCTTGGTACACAGAGAGAACCGCAGAGCTGGGCCGACACAGTGTGATATTATATTAGCATTACAAAGGCTTTCCCACCATCTGTGACACGCTGTGGATAAAAAAAAAAAAAAAAAAAATCACATTTCAATGTCCAAGGCCCAAATGCTGATGTTTTCTATAGTTTCTGCAGGATGTTTGACGGGGAAGGACAAAAGGAACGTACGTTTATTACAGCCTCTCTGACACGTACGATTCACCTCCGCTGCAGTACAAACAGTGCTCAACGCGATCAAAACCTGGCAAACGCTGTAAGCCATTAAAACAGCAGCTGAGGTCCAACAAATGACCTGCAGACACCACCACGCTGCTCTTTGTTGTTTAACATCGAATTCAAAAAGCTGGTTAGGTTTCTAATCTGCAAGAAGCCCCTACAACGGCGCGTTGTGCTCACTGAGCGCAGATAGACGTCTGTGCTTCACTCGGCAGCCTATTGGAATGAACAGACTTGGCTCGTCCACACAGCTCTCCCTGCTTTCCACTGTAGCCTGTTGTCACTAGCCCCTGGTCGGACGCCAGTCGCCTACTTGGCAGGGAGAGGTGCTGTACAAAGCAACTGGCAGGTCTGGTAAATAATGCTGATGGAGTGCGATAGAGAAAGAGGCATCTCCTTTATTCCACACAGCTACTCTATCTGTTTCAGAAGTGAAAGAGGGAGGACATTTTTCTTTTCTTTTTTTTTTTTTTTACAATCCATTCAACTGAAGAGGGACAGGAGGGAGAAAAAAAAAAAAGATCTACGTAGCTCCTCTCTGTGTTATCTTTCGTTACGTTTGCCAGCTTGAAAAAACAAAAACAAAAAAAAGAAGAGCTGTCAGCCAATGTTTTACCAGAATACTGCAGAAGAGGGTGACCTGCCAACATCTGGGATTTACAGTCAAAACTTCACACATACGATTTACACAGATGAGGGAGGGGCAAGCGGACAATAGCAATGTGGCACTGAGGGGAAACGCTCATCCAGGCATTCATGCATCACCCTCTATGTAGGCTGGAGGAGCAGGGAGAGGGAAGGAGACACGATTATCACACCCTGTATGACTGACTTCATAGTTTAAGCTTCAGCTGCTTCTTGCTCAGTGACGCCATCTGAGTTGGAAGAGAATGAAGAACAGTCGACATAGTAAAGCTGCACCTCTGGAGCAATGTTGATTAAGGCTCTGCCAGAACTCAGCCTGGACAAGGAATATCCTAGTTACATCACTCGTTATCATAGTAAAACTCTAAATTAAATTTCAACCTAAAGATCCAGTTTAAAAGGGCCTAGTCACGTATTTTGACTTTACGAATTTCTACACCTGTAGCCCATTTTGGTTGTACACAAAGGTTTTCCGATTAAACTAGCGCGCCCTGTTGGCTGATTGTATTTTTTTTCTGTGTATTACATTTTGTTTTTCCTCTACTTGTTAGAGAACAAAGCACTTTGGTGTACATTTACTAAGATCAGGTGACCAGAAGTGCGATGTTGTGCATGCGCACAATGAATAAACAAGGAGAAGAAATGGAGATGAGCAAGTCAGCAACACCCTGTGGATCGGGTTGGTCTTCAACCACGGTGGGCTGTCCCGTTACTGTGAGGCATTGCAGGACGGTCATCTTGCTTTCTGATAGTTTCTCTGTACTCCTGGCAGATGGCACAGTGTTTATGTCCGCTGATCGAGCCCACTGCAAACTTCTTTTCAGGTTCAAAAACCACTAAGTAAACACTTTCAGGACCAACACTTGGCATATATTGTTTTATTTGAAAATTAATATCTGTTGTTGTTGTTTTTTTTGGGTTTTTTTTGCGTTTTCTTTTTATGGTCAAAATATGTGACTAGGCCCCTTTAAAGTGAGCAAGAAATTCTAACATCTAAGAAATGTTGCACATGCGTGCCCATACTTTGAGGTAACAAGTGAGCCAAAATGTCTATTCAATATGTATATAGTTTCACAAAAGTCACCCTGAACAGTGAAACATGGGGGGGTAGCATCATGCTGTGGGCAGGGTTTCCATAAACCACCAGGGAAGCTGGTCAGAGCTGATGGATTTTGTCAAGAATTAGTCAAAGCAACAATTATTTAATGTGAAGAGGTAAAGAATATTTTATTGTGAATTTATGCTAAATTTAAAAAACAGTTTGGTCGGGACTTGTACACATATGATTAAATTGGATTCAGGCAGTTTGTTCTAATATGGCTCCTGTAGCCTAATGATGTGATGGAGATGAGCAGCTTACCAGCAGGAATCGTCTCACAAGGACAGACAGCATCTATACGTATATATATGTTTAATTAGTGCTCACAAGGTACGGTCCAGTAGGAGACTTTCACAATAGCCCAGAGTAAAAACACCACCATTTCATTAAATTAGCACAAAGATTTAAAACAAAAATCCATAACATCACATGCTGCTTTTTTCAAAACAGAAAAATCACAATTTTACCTTTCATTACCACTTAATCAAGTTAAGCTGAGATGTTACATTAATGAGAAAGATGTGTGGCTCAAGGGTAGTTTCCACAATATGAATACCTGTGTTAAAAGAAACCAGACATGTTTCCAAACCACTCCATGTGTCTTTCCTGTAAATAAGGGTGGTGTGTAGTAGCTTTCCTCCACACGGCTAGCTGGCAGAGCACAGCAACATGTTGGGGAGGGAAACCTGATCCGTTCTGGGGATGAAAAACCTTGATGCACCACTCTCCTTTTATTTAAAAAGAAAAAAGGGACTCTTGATTAACTTGGCCATTGTGTAACACTATCATGCATTGATCTAAAAAAAGAAATCAGATGAGAAGCAAAGTCACTGATATCTATCGGCCAGGAAAGGCTCACAAAACCATTTCTAAGGTTTTAGGGCTCCCCAGAACCAAACCGAGAGCCATTATTGAAAATGAGAGAAAGCAGAACAACGGTGAACCGTCCCAGGAGCTCCCCAACCACCAAAATTACTCCAAAAACACATTCAGACTCATCCAGTCGGTCAAAAAGAAAACCCCAGAACAACATCCAAAGTACTGCAAAGGGCCTCTGTTGCCTCAGTTAAAATCTGTGTTTATGATGCCACAATAAGAAAGATACTGGGCAAGAAAGACATCCATGGGAGAGGTCCAAGGGGAGAATCACTGCTGACCAAAAACAACAACAAAAACATACCCAAAAGATATTGACGATGCCCCATAGTCTTTGAAAAATATTCCTTTTGATCTGGCATAAAACTCACACAGCATTTCAGAAAAACCCATCATAGGGATAGTCAAACATGGTGGCTGTGTTGCAATCTGGAGTCTGTGGTCTGAAGCTGATTTTGCTGCTTCAAGAACCGGACGACTTGCGATCATTGATGAAACTATACTTTCTGCTCTCTAGCAGAAAAATCCTTAAGCTCAAGCGTACGTGGGTTGTGTAGTAGGAAACTGATCAGAGGCACATGAGAAATCCAGTCCTGAAGGGCTTTAAACACACCAAGTCAGTAGCCTGGTCAAAGTCCGGAGGTAAACCTGATAGAGATGCAGTGGGATGACATTAAACAGACCAGCCTGCATAAAATCCCGCAATGTGGCTGAATTAAGTCAATCCTTCAAAGAGGAGCAGGCCACAAATCCCCCCACAATGATGTAAAACATTCATTTCCAGTTATCACATCCAGTTGTTGATAGTTCATGCTGCCAAGAGTGGTACAAACAGCTATTAGGTTTAGGGAACCAATAACTTTTACTCAAAAGCCAAGGTTAGTTTAGATTGCTTTTTACAAAATAGATCAAATCATCATCTGTCAACTGCTTTTCGTGTTCACTCAGGTTTTGTTTGACATTAACATTTGTTTGACGATCTGAAACATTTAAATGTGACCCGAAAAAACCCAAAAACAAAACCAGAATAAATCTTTGTGGGGAATACTTTTCCACTGCGCTGCATAGTCCATGGCCCCTGATTTGTTAACGGCCCCTCACAGCAGTGTTGTAAAGGAACAATTACATAATATTATATAGTCAACAAGAACCAATTTTCTCAAAGATTTGTTTCGATTGGTCTTTATTAAGAACGGGATAAAACCAAGTTTATGTCAGGATTGACTACTCACGGATTTTACAGATCGCAGCAACACGACAAACAAAAAAAGGTGGCCGATCATGTTTGCATGCATTTGAACTATACTAGTCAGCACTTTGTGAAATCTGAGAAAAGAACTGAAATAAAGACAGTTTTATAAAGTAGCACAGTCATTTTGTTTAACGCTTTCCCCATAATCTAGCAACACAAACCCCTGCAGGCACATGTGCACATCAATACTTAATAGCAGGGGAGGGGGGGGGGGCAACATCTCCCATACATGACAGACCTTGGTCCTATAGGGCAACAAATTCTCCTTGAATGAGCTCATTGCACATGTAGACATCAGTCAACTGATGTGGACATTAAGTGTGAGCGTGAAAAGAACATGCACGGATCAGTAGCAGCACGTGACGCCACTCCCTGCGGGAGTGCGAAGGGTCAATGAGGTTCCCAGCTCGCCGTAATATTTTTGTCACCGAGCCTCATTCTGAAAACACCTGTAGACGCATCCAACCCCTCCCCTCCTCCCTTCCCCGCTGCTAAGTGTAACTCACATTAGCATATGGCCAAGAATATCCAGTCAGGAAGACAGAGCGAAGGTAGCAGGGTGAGCTCTCTTGTCAAAACCAATATCCTCCTCTTGAAGACTAGACCGGGGAGAGGCAGCCAAAATCATCTGCATAAAGGAGAGGCCCTAAAAAAAAAAAAAAAAAATCACCTCTCATAAAATACGACAGCGGAGCCGGCTCACACTGGTTAAAGCATGATGAAAGGAATGGAATCCAGCACAGCTCCCTGTCTGTGGATAATCAAACAACCCTGGCGCTAAAAGCATGGCATTCAGATTCAATTGTGAAAGCCGCTGCCGTCAGAGGAAAGAAAGAGAGGGGAAAAATACATTCCTGTTGTTTTGAACCCAGTGGGGGCTTAAAAGATGTGTTTTATAATGCCTCCCATTAGGAATACACACACAAGCCTTGAAGTTAGAAGCAGAGTTTGCAGAAATAAAGACATGCAACAGTGATTGTGGCAAATGGCGACTGATTGAAAACGTATTGAAAGCAATAAGGATTTATTGAAGTGCGGGCAGCAGCAGGATCTTATGAAAACCTCAAGCCAGAGCATGACAGCCACATTTTATCCTTAAGGGAGCAGCGGTACACATCAACCGAGAGATGATTACAATATATCACTTGGACTGTCAATGCGGAATATCATCTTGGAGCTGAGAGCAGATCAGCCTGTCAGGGACGAGATAAAAGCTGGGAGATGTAAAAACAAAGAATGAAATGCACTTTAAAAGCATCTTTCTATTTACTGAGCATAAAAACCATCAATTCTCATGAAAGCGCCTCATGCAGTCACAGCGGTCTGGCTGAGCCGCGGCGTTGCAGCCAAGGCGACAAAGGGAAAGTAACGAACGAACGCCCCACTACGGCATGCGTGAAGCGGCACTGGCAGAGCTGGGAGCGGGGAGGGCGCGGCAAGCGTCTCGGTGTCAGAGAAGAGAAAGGCCGATGAAAGCTGGGTTTGAGTTGGTTTGAAGGCACCGACACATGACACGGCTCATAACCGCTCGCCATCCAGGGCAGCATCGCATTCATGTAGCCCTCTGTTTCATGTATATTTAAACACTCGCGAGCTCCAGTTCAATTTCAGCTGAAGAGGTTTTACTTTTTCCAACACCCGGGCTTGTAAAAAAAAAATAAACAAAAAAACAAAAAAGACCAAGGAGCAGAAACTAACCCCTAAAATGGGGGAAGATTGTCTTTACGCGTTTTCTTTTAACGATATGAATAAACAGAGAAAGTGAGCAGGCTGTAATGTCCCTGACACATTAAGGCTGCGTGAGCTCACACGTGGTTCGTCTTCAAGGCCCTTCATGTGTTTGTGTATGGGAGCCAACGTGAGAAAGCGTGTGGGTGTGTTTGCCTGACTATATCTTTGTGTAAAAAGGGGAAGAAGAAGAAGAAAAAACGAGTGACGAGATGATGAGAGGGTATGGAGAGCAGGGCTGAGATGGGTCTGAGAAAAAAAAACAAACAACAACATCATGGTGGAAGACGGCAGCAGTGGAGGTCTGTGTGAGCCCAGGGGGTAGGTAAGATTACAGATGTATACACGGCGCCGTGGAGCACAGGCCAACGGCTGAACAACAGAACGCTGCTGCTTCTGCAGAGCTGTCCGCCGCAGCTCGCTCTGCCCCTCATTCTGCTCGATGCCCAGGGCAGCCATTCAGTGACGCGCCCCGCGCAGACTCTTATAGCCCAAACAAGAGAGTACGCCTAACAGAGAGGCACTGTTGTTGATGAAGCCCTTAGAAAAACAGCTGGACAAGAGGACCCCCAGAGGGCACACTTTTTTTCTTTCTTTTTTTTTTATCATCGGGACATTACTCATGTTTACTCCCAGACAACCCCTTCAACAGCAATTCCACCTTTTCCCCCTTGACATGTGTATGTGTTTATGCGTACACATTATATATATAAAAAATAATCGATATTACAATTACTTGTATTTCTCATGAAGCGCAGCCACTAAACATCGATCCACTGAGCTGATGCTTTCATTTAAAGCAGGAGACTTTGGTAAAGATCCACCAATAGAGCAGCTTGTGGTCGGAATCGGACGATTTTCAACATAATCCGCCACGATTGATCACCATCTGGCTTTAGAAACTCAATAATCCGATCTTTTTCCGATCAGGGAATACACCACGGTGAGCACGACCAGGTCGCACTGAAAGCAACACTCTTTGGTGTAGATGCTGTTCATGAGTGAAGAAGACTCAATGGTAGAGGAAGGAGGAAAGCTGTATCAGGGGACATGACGTTTGGCCTTTTGAGATCTTTTAGCCTTCTTCATCTTGTCAGACAGGTTCTGTTTAAGCGATCATGTGGTTCTGCATGCCTGGCAGTAATCAGGCCTGGGTGGGTGTGGCGAAACTGAACAAGACAATGTGGTTAACTCATGATTTAACAACGGGACAAGGTCAGGTCAGTTTGGAGGTTTTTCTCATTTGCTCATTTGAAAACTGCATTTTGCATTTACTCTGGTTATCATTGCTTGATAATATAATTGGTTTAATGATTTGGAACATAGACAAAAGAACAAAAAGATGTTTGCAGGAAGACAAATGTGCTTCCTAACAGCACTATATTGTGGTATTTAGGATCAAAATCAAGATAAAAAAAATTTTTTTATTGCTCTACATATGGAGGATAAGACTAGAGGGAAAAAAAATTGTTGAAGAATCTGTCATAAATTGACAAGCTAAAAACATCTCCACAGCCAGAAAACAAAAGTCTGAGTAATCAATTAGTTTAACTTAAAGTAATCAACAAGTCATCAAACGGAGGAGGACAGGTGTTCCCAATCAGGGCAATCAGCTAGAGGAGAGAGCAGGAAAAAACGGGAGCAAGTGAGCAGAAAGAAAGAAAGAAAGAAAGAAAGAAAGAAAGAAAGAGAAGCAGGTTTAAAACATGGTCAATTTATCCTTTTTCTTGATCTAATTGCTTGATGTTTTCCAAATAAAAAACATTTTTTTCCTTTGTGCTTTTTGTTTCACTATTGAGTAAAAATGGTCTTCTAACCCCTTCTTTGTAATATACCAAATAATTGCTGCAGTCTAGAGAATGTAGCTGCACATTTTACCGCAATACATCTGAATATTACAGCATGTCCGAGCAATTAAAAATGAAAAACAGAACACATTACAGTGGGAGCGAGAAACACTGATTCTTGTCCATAATCACCGTGTCGAGGAAGAAAAAAAAACTATAAAGCAAAAACTGACATAAAGGAAAACTTAACTATATCTAGCCTAAAAGCAAACTGATATCTGAATACACCAGTCAAATATGGACTAACTTGTATTGCAAACCAGTGTAGAAAACCACAACTGTGACTACTTATATTCAAATCCAAAGTGACATAAAGTCATAGAACTGCTTCCCATGCTGGGATAAAATGTCTGCCCGCTCTTTTATTTTACGACAGCTAATAGAGTTTGAGAAGGGGTTCAGTGTAATTCATTTGAATTCTCAGGCATTTTAAGCTCTTCCAGCTCGTCAGGTTTATGCTGAAGAGAAACATCAAATTTTAATTAGCTGATGGCAGGCTGAGGCACAGGCTGCGGCGATCAGGTGGCCACAGGAATAAAAAAAACCCCAAAAACAAATCTGTCCACCAAGACCTGGTTGAAGAACCTACGCAACGCGCTTGGCAAACAGCGAGCGGCTTTGGAGGCAGCGCAAGAAACGACACCTTTTAATTAGAAGACCAGCAATCCTGTCTCAGATGAAAGGGTCACTATGCATTTGGAGTCAACCTTAGCGATAAATAAATAATACCAGTCAAAATGGCGACATAAAACCAACTGCATGTTTGCTCGTTAATAAGTCTAACCACGGACAGAATGTTACACAGAAAACCATATTGTCTTAAATAACTCCGCAAACATCTTTCAACAGCTTGAAAAACTATATTTCAACACAAACAGCCACGAGGGGTAAAGAGGAGCTAATGTATCTGCTTAGTTTTGTAATAATTTATGTCAGTTTACATCCTGCCTCCTCTTTTCAGATTACTGATAATGGGTCACCGGGTTGTAGACGTGGCTCGGTCTCCAGGTATAAATGAGTTACGACCGTGAAACTGCTAAATTATTGGGTCATATTATTCTAAAGTCTGAGAAAGTGACTGAAGTACATGGCTTAAAGCAGCCCTACCTGTTGCTGCTCACTGCCACTCAGCAGGCTGACATGCAGCTCTAACATTTTTGCTGAAAGAGAGCAACCCCTTACTCCCTTTACGGTAATACTGTTCAAAAACTACAGCAGCATCTATATTAAGCAGTCCTCTGCACGCATGCAACCCAAGCAGCTAACCTTACTAATTAACCAGCTAACATTAGCTTGTTACGCTTGTGTTAATCAATCAATCGCTGGTTTACACATTTATTTTCATTCATTCTATGTATGAGAATAAAAAAACAGATATATGTAAAAATGTAACATTCAAACGGTAATATTTAATGTTTTGGATAATTTAATCCTGGGAATTGTGGCATTTATGCTTTCATTCAAAAACAAAGTCTGATCATTTTTGTCTTTGTAAATACTATTAATTCTATAAAGGGCAGAATTGCAAAAAGACAAACTATTATTTATATTAGGCACGGCAAAAGTAGTATTAAAATTAGCGAGTGCTTTTATTACATTTTTGATAAAGTCAAAACAATAAATGTTATAAATAACAATAAGCAACATTATTTTAGCAACAATAGGGACAATTATGTCATGTTTTCTATTTTTAACCTTGCTTTTGTGCATAAATCCCCGGGGAGTTTCAATCAGACAGTTTATAGCTTTTGCTTGATTGGCCAGTCATAAATTCAAAATCACAGTCTGAGTTCTGATGTGATCGTGATATTTGAACTGAAAGATCCACTAATATTGTTATTTTCCAACTTAGCACGCTGTTAATCAAACATTTAGTGCTGGTCCTACTGTTGCAGCAAGCCCCATCTGTGTGTTTAAACATTGAGTAATCTGAAAACTCTTTACTGTTTACATTTTATTTAAGTATGCAACAACTAACCATAAAAGTCAAAATACGACCTGCAGCAAACCAAGACCAAGCTGTCTCCTAATCATAGTTGTTGGCGGAACTTTTACTGCGACTAACTAGATGTGCTCTTTTACCCTCTAGACTTGAAAAATGGCTCCGAGCTAATCTGCTCAGATGTGTTTCTCTCCTAGATGAAGCCACTAGAGGAGCTACCTCTATCATTACCCTTTGAGCTCTGTGCTCCTTTTGTGTCTCTGCTCTGTCTTCTCTAACCCCCAGTCGGTCGAGGCAGATGGCCGTTCACAGTGAGCCTGGTTCTGCTGGAGGTTTCTTCCTGTTAAAGGGGAGTTTTCCTCTCCACTGTCGCAAGATGCATGCTTAGTATGAGGGATTGCTGCAAAGTCAGCGACACAATAGCTGCGTTTACATGGACAAAAGTAGTCGGAATAAAGGGCAGATGAGAATAAAAATGCGTCATGCAAACGCGCCAATCGGAATATTGTCGTCAGATTAAGATCAATCTGAATGAGAGGTTTATGCTGATTAATAATCCGATCAACATGCATGTAAACGCTTGTCAGGATCAAGTTATTCCGAATGTGGCAAACTGACCCGAGTGGACATGTGTGCCCAACGTTTTTCTGCGTTGTTGAGTGGCGGAAATACGTTGAGAAGCAAAACCGTCGGGGCTCCCAATACAGCCTTTCCATTTGAAACTTTAAAAGAGCTCAAAATTATTATTTATCCAGTAATGTTTCAATCATTATTAGAACCTGGTGCAAGTCCAGTCTGGGCGCTCAGGAGTGAAACAAACTCATATAATACTGCTTTGTTTACTATTTTTGTCGTTTAGCAAAGACGGAGGTACTTATTCTGTGTTTTCTTTAGGGAAATTTGATAACTGCGCATGTCAGAGTGGTTATATTCTGAATAAAACCAGGTGCATATAAACGCACATTATTATTGGATTGATTGTGTGCCCATATAAACGGTACAATGCGATTATTTTTTTATTTTTTAATCCAAATACATTTCAATCTGATTGTGACATTTTGTGCATGTAAACATAGCTAGTGACAGCGACTATCGCTAAATGCTCGTCCAGGAGGAACAAATGCGGCAAGACGCAATCTGTTGGGTTTCTTTGCACAGAAAATTTTTACCAATTTGAATAATAAGCTAAACTTGACTTAATTTTTTGTAAGGTGCCTTTAGATTACATTTCTTGTAAATTGTTGCTACATAAATAAACCAAATTGAGTTGAAAATGGGCCACATGTGCCCACTTGCTCCATCCTTGCTGTTGACTGTTGTATTTTATATGCGTTGTGTAGGACTGCAGCATATTTTATCCCACCGCAGAATTTAGATGATTTCCAGCATTTTGATTTCATTGCGGAGGCAAAAAGCCTCGATTCATGCAGGAACTTCCTAACCTCCAAACTACAATGTCTACAAGTGTCAATAAAATAGCGCTGCTGGCTTGTCATATATGTAAATATAATGACAGGCAGAACACCCAAGCTGTTGAGACACAATAAAGAAATATTTAGTGCTTTCCCCTTTTGCTCCCTGCTTGCTTCTATTTTTTCTATGTAAGCGAGTTGACAAAAGGGCTTCACGACCCAGACTGACCTGAAGTCCTGCCCCCTGATCATGAATATGTAACAATGTCCTAATAATATCACACAGACCTGCAGTGTTTTTCATGTCACTTCTGAAGCTTCACAAACTCTGACCCCAATGGTGTTTTTTAAAATAACACAAATGTTAGAAAGTCAGTTTAATAGTATGTCTGCTCAAAACAATATGATTGTCATAGAGTTGGCAGTAAGCATGTTTCTCTTAAAAGCAAATATTTTACATGCACAACTTTTTCTTGGTTCATTACTAGTTTTCTTCTCTCTTTGTTTTGCCCACGCTATTCAAATTAAGTTGCTCGCAGCAAAATCTAAGTATCAACTCGTGCAAGTAGAGCGGCACCTGTTGTACGGCAAATGACGGGCGGCGACGGGGACCACCGGCGGCTTGGAGAGGTCAAACCTAGGTGGATGCTGTGCTCAGTGTCTTGTGTAACACGTCGTGGTTTGAGTGTGAAAACCGAGGAGCAACTGGTACAAATTCCCTTCTCTCCCTGTTACTCGTTTGAAGTTGCAGCTTTCATCAGCAGCTTACTTCTTAAACCTCAAGGCCAAAGCTGCTGCCGCCACCGTTGCGTTTCGGCTTGTATTTGGAGCTGGCAATATCTCAACCGGGAAGACGTTGTGTCTTTTTTTTTTTTTTTTTTTCACAAAAAAGGTGTAGATATAAATTAAACAGCTAAATATGTATATCGGCATTCCCAGTATTCCCCCAAAATAATAGTGGTTTAGGAAGAACAAGCTTTTATTTATGACAACATAATCAAAATTCTAAGGATGAAACGGCTACAGGGTTTTATAATTATCTTGATTTAATTCATATCCATCCACTAGCGAAAGGGGATCAGTAAAAAGTTCAATAGAAGAACGGTTTTCCTTCCTTTTGCACTCTAGCCTATCATGTGGGTTAATATTACAGACATCCTACAGACCCAGATAAGCTCCTTCCTCAAGTTTCAAAGAGTTCAGAGAGCACGTGTTTGTTTTTGTATTTTTTTAAGACTCAAAGTTTTGGTAACAAGTTGGTAGAATAAAGGGTTATGTTTGAATTCAGTGTTCTTTATTTAAAAACAAGTAATTTAGCAACAGCGTAAAATGGCGAGGGATGCACTTAAAGTGTATGTTTTGAATTTTTTGATAATTATCGATATCGATCAATCTGGTTTCTATTTTATCGAAATGCTTGTTTTCTATATCGTCCAGCCGTAGTCTGAAATCTGGAGGCCTGAGTGGGCGAGGAGAGCGGTTTGGGTTTTGGTGGTCAAGCCTTAACTCCACGAGTTTGCGGTCCAGGAAAACTGGAAAAAGCTAAATACAGTTTCCCCAAGTGGGCCCACCACCTGCGGGGGGAAATGTGAAAGCCTCGTGCTATGGGTGGCAGTTAGCAGGTAAGACTGGGGTGTGCCCAGTGACATTATATAGCTTTCGACGATTAACACCATCTATTTGTGAAATTACCAATGAAACTCATTTTGGTGAACCTGCTGGTAAAAACTGAATTTTTTTAGTCCATCAATTGTCTCAAACCCTTCGTTGTCGACACAAGCAGAAGGTAGCGCAAGCAAACCAGGGATAACTCAAATATGGCTGCACACCATTAGGAATATATGAAATCACAGCATCATGGTTGATTTTGGATCATTAGAAACCCGCATTTATCCATCGTGTGTTGTTTTTCCATCTTCACCCTTTGTGACCTTTAGTATCCAGGGGCAGTATAATCTGTATCTAGAGAGGTCCAGCCAACTGGCCAAATATATGTTTGTTATTCATAGCATGAGTTCATGTTCCTTCCATCCAAGCAGTTCTTTCTAACACTTATTTTGCAGATATTGATATTGCGCTAACAGTGATTCAGTTTTACCCCAAAATGAGCATCAGATGTTAAATGGAGCTTTATTTTGGACCTTATATCTAAGTAGGACATGCTATAAGAAAACACAAATTCTCTTCTCCTCCGTCTAAACTTTTTAACTTTTAAGTTGATTTCAGCAGTCTTCAGAAAGCATAGCCTCTTGCCAATGTGACAATAAAAGCCTTAACAAAAACATAACGCTCTCTGAAATAAATATATAAAAAAAATGTTTTATAGCTGATTAAAAAAGCTTACAAGCAAACGCTGGCATTTTACGGGTGTCCATGTCCTCAACTGGACGACATGAAATTAGAAGTCAAACATGTACAATGAGTTCATTCTGCACACAAATCCAAATATACTGCCTTCATTTTGGGAAAAAAAAAAGTATTTTATGTCAACGTAAACATCTTTAAGCAACCCAGGTACAATCCTCCGCCAGTGAAAGCAGACGGAGCCACAATTCATTTTAGCAGTTTTGAGTTTAAATTGTTGCAAAATGTAGAATTTGTAGAGCAACAAATGTGGAGCAATGCCTAGAGTTTCCTGAAGAAGATAAAAATTATATTGACAGTTTGTTAACAAATATATACTAGGAAAAAGTGTGTTCAGCCAATGTTTTAGCCTTCGACGACACTAACAGCTGCTTATGTGACCCTTTGGGAAAAATAATTGCCTCAGGCTTACAGTATCCTCTGCACTCATAGAAACGGCACAATCTGTGTGTTGGGTGCATTGAGCCTCCGGGCTTCAGAGTGTCTGTGACATCATTTAATAGAGACAAGTTGTTAAATTGGTTGATTTTGTCATTCTGGGTTTCTTGAAATATTACAAGCAGAAATTCGGCAGGTCCATAAGTACAGTTTAATAAACACAGCAGTTGCTGCAGTTGCAGCAATGAAAATGTTTCGTTTTGCTCAAATCTCTTTTGAGTTTCTTTCATCTATATTTCAGTTCAATTAGTCCAACAAAATGATATGCTAAAATAGATATTGTGATTTTAGTATGCTCTACATTTATACATATAATGTTACTAAAATATGAAGAGCCCTTCTCAAAGCAAAACCTTGTGCAGGGTTCTGACAATTCTTGCATAGTAGAATTCTGTTATTTTACAGATTCAAACATTTTTTAGATCTTTCCAGCAGTTTCGATACATTTCTGGAATTTTGAGCACAACTGGTTGAATGACCCCATCTGCATGGTACAAAAATTATTGAAACAACTCCATGTTTAGGATGGCTCCTGGCTATAATAAAGTGTTATCTTGCAACTTTTTGACCATCTAGACAAAGATTGTGTATGTTTAACCTTCTGAACTGGATTATCCTACTTTAAACATAGATTCTATAAATAACACTCTGTGATCCATACTTTTTGACTGTAAAAAGAAAGTAAAGGAAAATATATATATATATATATTTCAAATATTCTGACTGTAAATAATAGAAAAATGAATAAAGCTTTCAAACAGAAAATTTTGGCAACCATATTTTTCATACTTGTTTAGACTGATTAAGAAAACGTGTCCAGACTTTTCAAGTCTACATAGGGAACCCTGTTTATAGTAACAAAATATAATGTAACACAAATGAATTAAAATAATCAATATGAGTAAAATGATAAAAGATCAAATTATAAAATATACTAATACTACTACTGATAAAAACAACAATAACAATGATAATAACTATGTTACAAGGAGTGCAGTACCACACCTTCATCTTGTGCTAGTGCATAATTTGCAACCTATTTAACAAAACCAAGAGAAAATTGGTAATGATGATGAATTTTAACAATAATTAAAATAGAAAAATTATATAGTGTTACAGTTATCCTCAAAATGATTACTATCCCTTCCAGATTTAGATATAAAATTATTTTAATTCAACTAAGAATGTGGCAAAAATAGTTTCAATAATAATAAATAAGGAAACTTAAAAAGGTAATAATGGAAGAAGTCTTAAAACACTGGTAGAATCAACAGGCATTGAAATGAAACTGGAAATTAACAATGAGAACCAATGGGCATGCATACTGAGGGAGGAGTGGAGAGTGACATGGAATGCAGGTGAGTTAATCCGGAGAAAATGTGAAGCAGCTGGGGCTTATCTGGTTCAAATAAAGGATCAAATAAAGCTCAAACTAGTCAATAAGAGTGAAGATGAACTGAGATATGCTGATGACACTCAGCTATATTTATCCATAAATCCTGATGAATCCAATCAATTACTTCGACTGCAGTCATGTCTTGATGACATCACAAGCTGGATGACTTTAAATTTCCTGCATTTAAATTCTGACAAGACAGAAGTTGTAATCTTTGGACCAGAGTCCTCAAAAAATAAACTTCTTAATCAACCACTTAATCTGGATGGCATTAACTTGGCCTCTGGTAATAAAGTAAAAAATCTTAGTGTTATTTTTGACCAAGACATGTCATTTAAATCCCATATTAAACAGGTTTCCAGAGTTTCCTTTTTTCACCTCCGGAATATTGCCAAAATTAGAAACATTCTGTCCAGGAGCGATGCTGAAAAACTAGTCCATGAATTTGTTACTTCAAGGCTGGACTATTGTAATTCTTTACTATCAGGAAGTCCACAAAATGCAGTTCAAAGTCTTCAGCTGATCCAAAATGCTGCAGCGAGTTCTGATGAAAATCAACAAGAGGGATCATATTTCTCCAATTTTAGCTTCCCTTCATTGGCTTCCTGTTAAATCAAGAATAGAATTTAAAATTCTTCTTCTAACGTATAAAGCCCTTAATAATCAAGCTCCATCATATATCAGAGCTCTGATTACCCCGTATGTTCCTAACAGAGCACTTCGCACACAGACTGCAGGTCTGCTGGTGGTTCCTAGAGTCTCTAAAAGTAGAATGGGAGGCAGATCCTTTAGCTATCAGGCTCCTCTCCTGTGGAACCAACTCCCAGTTTTGGTCCGTGAGGCAGACACCCTGTCTACTTTTAAGACTAATCTTAAAACTTTCCTTTTTGACAAAGCTTATAACTAGAGTGGCTCATGTTACTCTGAGCTACCTCTATAGTTGCTGCTATAGGCTTAGGCTACTGGAGGACATCAGGGCCTATTTTTCTCACTCTACTGATTTCTACTGTTCTCCAGTCTACTGAACTTTTTGTTCTCTCTCTTTTATCTTCATAGTAGGTACACCTGGTCTGGCGTTCTGTTAGCTGTGACATCATCCAGGGAAGACAGATCACCCGCTATTACCATCTAATGTAGAACAGATTACTAGATCAATGTGTGCTTCTGTGCTTTTTTGTCTCTCTTGTTGTGTCTCTGCTCTGTCTTCTGTAACCCCCAGTCGGTCGAGGCAGATGACCGTTCATACTGAGCCCGGTTCTGCTGGAGGTTTTTCCTTCCCGTTAATGGGGAGTTTTTCTTTCCGCTGTCGCTTTATGCTTGCTCAGTATGAGGGATTGCTGCAAAGCCATGGACAATGCAGACGACTCTCCCTGTGGCTCTACGCTTCTCCAGGAGTGAATGCTGCTTGTCGGGACTTTGAAGCAATCAACTGGTTCCCTTATATAGGAAATTTTTGACCAGTCTGTATAATATGATTGAATTTGACTTTGTAAAGTGCCTTGAGATGACATGTTTCATGAATTGGCGCTATATAAATAAAATTTAATTCAATTGAATAGATACAGAAAGATTTCTAACTAAGTGGAAAAGATAAACTGTGAACCGAGAGAAATAAATTCAAAGGCACAAAGAACAGAACACAGGGATAAACTAAGAAACTAAAATCAAAGAATGAACTAATAAAGAACCACCTATAAAAAACACAAACAACAGGAACTTGATGAAAACCAAAACAAAACCCAAACCCCTAAGCATCATAACCAACAGGTATCTCTCATAAGCTAATAAAACAATGTGAAATGAGTATCAATTAAAATAAAAGTTTAAACCAATTTTATTTACATTTTTGAAAATGTATATCAAGTATTATCCTTTTTAATAATTCATGGAAACATCTTTATTGGCATCACAGTAGTGATGGCAATAAAGATGGACAGCTTTTTCCATGTTTCCACTGGTTTTTTCATGATTTTGGTCATTGGTGATGAGTTTTGTGGTTGGAAGACCTCCTTGCCATCTACCTAATCTTTAGCTCCCTTCACAGATTCTCTACCAGATTCAAGTCAGGTCTCTTGCTGGGGGACCCCAAAGCCCCAAAGATACTTCCAGTCAGGAGAAACAAGCTGGTGAAATTAAAATATCACTTTAAACCTACATTGGGCAGTGGTATGAATAATTTTGGGCTTGATTGTACATCTCTAACAGCTGCTTATCTATTTGGTTTGATTTAACTGATCAGTTAAATAGTACTGCAGAGTTGTCTGCACAAATCTTCATGTCTTAACCTCAAATGTACCATAAAACTGCTTTAATAAATGTCTCCATTTAGTCTGTCTCATTTCCAACCACACACACACGCTCCACCTCGCTTTAGAGGTAAAATGTTAGATCAATCCTGTTGGAAATGTGAGAAAATGGTTTGCATCTCATAAGAGACGGTGCAATTCTTAATCCACATCAAGGCTACAGCTCAGTTATGACACTAAAACCATGCATCAGCTTCAACTCAGCACCTCTTAGACCTTGTTAGAATCTGTTTTTTTTTTCCTTCTTTACAATTACAGCCTAGCATTGAGCTTTTGTCCTGTTTCATGCCATGGTGGCCTTGCAGCCTCCATCCAGCTTCTGCTGCTTGACTGACAGCCAATAAAAGCCCTGGGCTTTTGCTGCCATCACCGCCTCTATGTAATTCCACTGCAGGGAAGTGTGCTTTTAGTTATCAAGCCCACTGTCACAAGAGCACTAAAGACACAGGCACAAACCTTCGCCAAATTGCCCTTAAGCTCCAC
Organism: Fundulus diaphanus; assembly: GCA_037039145.1. NCBI lineage: Eukaryota > Metazoa > Chordata > Actinopteri > Cyprinodontiformes > Fundulidae > Fundulus > Fundulus diaphanus. The sequence goes on along the minus strand of CM073125.1, from coordinate 31,475,166 downwards.
AGATAGTTCATGTGACATTTTATTGACAGAGACAATTGTCACCGTTCCACCTGTGTGTTATTTACTGTATTCTATCTGCTGCCCCTGCATAAACCTCTAACCTAAAGCTGGTAGCTGCCTTAAGTAGACTCAGTTTAATTAGGGGTTCTGCCTTAAAACTTCAAAAACAAAAGAAATCAGAGAATCCTGACAGTATACCCCTTTCAAGACAATAATGCACCAAGGCAAAACAAATTCATTTCAGGCATCCCAAAATCTTTGAATAAAAAATACAGAAGCCTTCTTATTAACGCTTATAAAAGCGTGTGCATACTTGTGTGTGTGTGTGTGTGTGTGTGCACGCGTGTGCGCAAAAGCAAGAGGGAGAGACCTTGAGTGCAATGGGAGGAGTAGATGCTGCAGCATTCAGGGAGGGAAAGCAAAGCTAACTGTGAGTCAGACTCTTTCTGTCGCTCCTCTTCGGCCCTAACCTCCCTCCTTCCACTCTCGCTCTCCCCTTCTCCTGCCTCTCTCAGCACTTAAGCAGCTGCCTCCACTTATGCAGGGCACATTTCAGATGACTGGAGGGAGGGAGGGAGGCAGAAAAAGGGGAGGAAGGGTACGACGGGGAGGTGGCAGAAGGGGTACTGGGGGGGGGAGGGAAACAAAAGGTTGCACGATGATTGCACAACGACTCGAAAGCTGCTGAAGGGGGGACATTCTAGCTGAGGTGAGGATGCTCTCCTCCTCCTCCTCCCGAGCTAAAGAGCCACACCGCTATACATCAAAGAGGAGAAGGTTAACCGCTAGACAGCCTAACCTCTGTAATAGAATTGTTTGCCAATGACCATCAAACAGTGTTTACTACCTATGGGCTTGTGATTAATGGCCGTACGTGCGGGCCACCACCTACAACGCGTCTGCTCTTTATGGGCTCCGAGACGATCGCACACGTGTAATGATGGTTTGCATGAAAGATCTGTTTCTTTAAGATGTTTTCAAATAAAAAAAAAAATTGCCTGATCTCCTGCCCTCTCCCATTAAACATCGTAGTCTAAGATCAAGCAAGCTCATCGAACGTCTTGTGAATGCAGCTTCCCTTGTGCTGCTGCACAGTTGGTGAACGACAAAGAGAAAACCCCTATAGCTAGAACCATGCGAGCAAAACCAACATTAAACGCAGCTTCTTTTTGCGGTATTGTGGTAAAATTATCTATATTGATTTGATTTCTCTTACAATATATCTTTCAAATAGCTGCCAGTATGTTTGGTGTAATTTTTTTTCCCCCTTGGCACAAGAAGGCCAAAAATGATATTTTTCTGCACACGCCATTGGCTTTTGGAAAGCATGTACTGAGGCGAAGAGGCAGGAAAATAAAGGGTCGAATGAAGCTCAAAGTCAACATTATGAAACTACTGGTGTTTTTAAGAGATTAGGAACGGCCCTGCTTTATAATTTTTTCCCAGTGACATGAGAACAGAGAGTTTAGAAAAGAAAGAAGTCATTAGGTACAGGGAAATAGGACTTAGTTTGCTGGGGTATATTATCTCCTACACTCATATTTGTTAATTTAGAAAAAATACATTCATTTTCTGTTTCTAAATGTAATTCAATCATTTCTTAAGTATCATAATATGTCAGAGTTCTGCCTATATCTTTGAAGCATTTGTTAGTTTCAACTCGCAAATTGGTAAATCAGCCTGCCTCTTCCTCCTAAAGTCGCCTTCGTGTTTCTGCTCGCTCTCAAGCCATAGGTCCAGTAAAACAAAAACTCTTCCTGTGGGTTCAACTCTTTTTGCTGACTAGCTAGACACTAGGGCTGGGCGATAATTCAATAACAATATCTATCGATCGATAGACGTGTGGCGCGATAGGAAAAAAATAGGGTCGATAAAAACTTCGATAGACAGTTTTACTTCCTTGCTACAGTCGGCACGCCGTCACAAAGCCCCGCCCTCTCAAACCACAACACGTGAATATGTCGCAGCAAGTAGCGGCGGCGGAAATTGTCCCAAAACGGGGTTTTACTAGTTCGCCAGGCTGATAGAAATAAACCACAGTGATTTGTAAAACTTGCAAGGAACCGGTAAAAGCAGAGTCTGGTAACGCAACCCACCAGTATTCATCACGTAAGCCGCTCACACCCGCAGCAGCGCGGCCCCGTGAGCTGAGCTGTGCGGCCCCGCGTCGTCGTCGTCGTCTGGAACTTCTTCCAAAACAAAGCAGGTACAGCAGCTAAACTGGGCTCCCTTCTTTGTGATAAAATGACAAATCGTCCAAGCGGCATAAGGACATAACGCATGCAGTAACATGCTTCATAGTGATGGATATGTCTGCTGTTCTCTGCAGCTGAAAAACCTGCCACTCTTTATTTAACCAACCAAAGTTGGTTAAACAAAGATTTAATTGGAATTCTGTGTTTGTGTTCTTTATTTAAATCAAATCATTTAGCAATATCATAAAATGTCCAGGAAGAGCTGCACATAAAATATGGTTTTAAATATTTTCAATAATTATCGATATCGATCAATATGCATTTTTCTTTATCGATAAGCTTTTTTTCTATATCGCCCAGCCCTACTAGACACAGTGTCAGGCTGCTTTTCTCCATTCATGCAGAGTACCGTATGTTGCTGCGAGGCGTCAGTCAGCTGTATAGGATGTCAAACGTTACAGCTGAGTAGTGTCTCATGTCTCACTCTTTCTACTTAAATGTTTTCATGAACTATGGAGGTATCCTGTTGTACAAAATACTAAAAATCTCATGTATAATTAACAGAATTATATATTTTCTCGAAAACCGTGTATTACACTTCACTCCCATTTTTGTCAAACAAAACAGTTGAGCCCAAAATTACTCAGATAATTCCAGAAGATTTATCTTAAAAGAGATCTTTTAATTTCACCAGCACGTCATTTCTGACTGGAAGTATTTTTGGTCCGGTCGGGGTTTCTGCTTGAATCTGGTAGAAAATCTGTTGAGGGCGGTAAAGATTAGGGTGATGACACGGAAGCTTTCCAATCTGAAAAATTTGGAGCTCATCAGCAAAGCTAAATTATAAAAAAAATAAAAAAATAAATAAAAAAATAAATAATCAGTGGAGACGTGAAAAAAAGCAGGTCAGCAGTTATAAAACAGGCTTGATTGCTCTAATGCAGTAAAGATTTTTCCATCGATTATTGAGAAGGCTGTGATGGACTGGCGACTTGTCCAGGGTGTAACCCGGCTCCCGCCCAATGACCTCTGGAGATATAGGCACCAGCCCCCCAACACCCATGACCCCGCACAGATAAGTGGATACAGATAATGGATGGATAATTAAGAATATAATATATATATGATCTGTTTTTTACCCCTTTTACATAGTTGTATCATGTTCTGTGTGACATTGGTCTTGTTTCCTATCAGAAACAAAGTTCTTGGTTGAATAAAAATAATTTGCCATTGGTCTGTGTTTTCCTGTTTGACAGATTAGATCAAACCTCCCGCTGGTAGATATTTATTAAAGGTGCTTGGTGGCTAAATTAGTTTAAATATGAATGCTGTCAAACATCTCTAAGGCTGGTAATATTTGCTGCATTGTTGTTATGGGACATCCTGCAGCAGACAGCACAAAACCACTAAAACTAAAAGTGTGCAATGGTAAAATAAACCGCAACAAAGTTAACACATCAGCTGGAGCAGCAAACAGGCTACTGTGAGTTAGACACTAAAGCCTAAAAGTAGGGCTGCTTGATTTTAGGAAAAAATGACAAATAACATATTATTGTTAAATATTACAATCATATTTTCAATTCACCAATATTTTCCTCATTAATCTCTTTCTTGTCCAACTTTGCAATGTTCCCACTACTCTTCTCTGTGCTCTACCATCTCCTTCGCCAACGTTTACACGTAGTTTGATGAGTAAAATTGTTCTGACTGGCAAAATAGATTATTAGAGAGCAGAGTTGCAATGCATCACATCTGTATCGGTGCATCAAATGCTCCATCGTTATATGGTGCAGATCTGGATACAGTCATATTCAATAAATTAGAATATTATTGAAAAGTTCATTTGTTTCTGTAACTTCACTCACTAAGGGAAACACATTATATAGATTAGCACAGACTGATGATGTTTTAAAGCTTTATTTCTGTTAATTATGATGATCCACCTTTAAATGATAAAAACACAGCATTTAAGATTAGAATATTGCATTAGACCAATATAAAAGCAATATTTTTCTTGCAGAAATGGGCGCTTAATGAAAAGTATGTTTAATACTGGCGTACAGTTTTTACTTTTTCAAACAGCACCTTTAATCTGACAAACAAGCCTCTTAGAAATGCATATTCAAATTTTTTGAAAATGACTCCACAGGCTAGCTAAATAACTAGAAATCATCAACGGCTGAACAGAAAATGCCTTATTTTTACTTTAAAATGATGGCTATGTTCAGTTGAAAGTTTATTTATCTCTCCCACCAAAGCATTCATGGGCTGTAATCATGCATTGTATCTTTAAAAACCACCTGTTGGCTCTCTGGTGAAATTATCCCTCGGTGTCTGATATTGGACTTCAGTCTTTATCTTGAAAAATATCTATAGATGTCAGATCATACAGATCAATCGCTGTCAACACACTTGGTTGTGCTCTTTCAGTCTGTGTTTGCATACCTGAGCATCAAAATAAAAATAACAAAACATAAATACTCCAGAATAATTACAGCCATGATAATAATCATTTTGTTATATTACTTCAGCAGCAGTTTGCATTAGTTGCTTTCATTTTTTAAATAGAAGCCATTAAATCATGGTTTACACTTATTCCTTTGCTTTAAATCTTTACTGTAACACCATCACACCCTGAAACCCCTTATCATATTATTACAATCTCATGTTTGCTTGATTACATTAGCAAATGGCCAATAAATCACAATTACTGCTAGGTTGTGAAAACTCTACATGTCAAACCGTTCGTTTGTTGCATTTAGTCAAACTCTTGCTGTCTGAACCTGAGATAACGAGAGTGCAGTTGGAGCATCACTATCTCAGAGTGTGACTGCTTAGTCACTGTATTGACTGCTAAATTTGTTTCTGATGGGACTTCTGGCATATAAAAAAAAAACCATATAGACATGCTGAGGTAAAAGCTCGATTTGATTATTTTAAACTTCCCTGTAGAAGCTTCGGCACTTGAAGCCGGGCTTAGAGAGCCTTCAATTTCATCGTGTTAAAAGTTGTGAAGAGGTTGGAGCCAATCCCAGATTTCTCACGGTGAAAATGCGGGGTTGCTCCCTGGACAGGCTGCCAGTTCAGCGCGGGGCCAACACAAGAGACAAACAACGATTCACACTCACACCTCGGTCAATTTAGAAAGCCCAATTAACCTAATATACATGTTTTCTGGCTGTGGGAGGAAGCAGGAGTCCCACGCATGCCTTAAGCCGAAAACAAAATCCAGAGAGGAAGCCAAGATCCTTGCTGTGAGTCAACAGCGGTAACCATCACAACACCGTGCTGCCCAAGTCAGGGAACAATCATGGTCAAAGCAGGGAGGACACTGTCAGTACAGGCATATGCTATTTCAGGAGACTTGCTGAAACTTTCGTTGTCTGACTCCACTTTTACTTGTGCTTCACTAAATCTGATCAGGGGATCTCTTTGACTAAATGCCAAGTCATTGAAGGTTGTTAGATAAATCTTTCTCTACGTGCATCGGCCTTATCTGTGATAGAAAGCAGCTCAGACCAAAAAAAGAACAGACAGAGACTACAAATATCCACCAGCTGCAATCCTCTGTCTCACAGTTTGGAGCAAAGTGAAGTAAACCCGAATCGAGGTCTTTTATGGACTTTTTTGTTTTTGTTTTGTTTTTGCTCAAGAACAACGTCTCAACCAATTCTCTAGAAACGCTGCCCAGTTAATAAACAACCAGAAATCCTTTTCCATCATCACCTCAAATCTCTATCATCACTACCACAAAGTTTACCACCCAAATATGATCAAATGTGCGTCAAGCACCAACCTTGCCCTGCCCTTCCAGGTGCACCGACACGGAGTAGAGCACCTTCAAAAACGTTTACCAAGTTGGGTAGTTTAGTTCAAAAAGTGAAAGTCATCTACTGTTCAGATTAATTTATTTGCTTCGACTGTTTTGGTCTATTTGAGGATTATCATTAACAACTAATAAAAAAAGCAAAATTCAGTTTGTTATAAATTTAGAATATTACAATATATTGGATTTTTGTGCAGAAATGTAATGCCACACAGTGGTGGGGAAGACCGCTGACTTGACAGTCCCTGACATTTTTGACAGAGACGGTAACTTAAAATGTTTATTATTAAAAAAGCCGGCTGTTCACAGACTGTAACAGTAGTTACAGGCTGTAACTATACATATTGTAGAAAAGTGAGTGGAAGAAAAAAAAATGTGGTACAAAAAGATGCACAAGCAGCAGATTTCAATGCGGCCTTGAGGGGATTGTGAATCAACATACTTTCAACTTGTTAGACATTCATACGATATAAACAGCAGCTGGGGCAGAGCTTCAAAAGCCATCATGCACAGACACACCCAAGACATGGGCCACGACTATTGCATTCCTTATGTTTGGCTATTACTGAAATAGAGACGCCAGAAGTGTTTCTCCTTTGCCAAAGAGTAAAAATGACTGGACTTTTCGTCAGTGAAAAGCCGTGTTTTTTTTATCTCATTTTTAGCAAGACTAGGACCCCTGCCCTCAGAGTCAGAGGAACCAACACTTTCTTCAATGACCATGGTATTGCCTTGCTAGATTGGCCAACCAACTGGCCTGACATCGACCCCATAGAGAATCTATAGAGTCATTTCAGGATGAAAAGGGTAGACACCGGAGCTAACGATGGAGTAGAGCTGAAGGTTGCTATTAAAGCAACCTGGGCTTTCTTAACATGTCAGCAGAGTCACGTTTCCTCCTTGGAAGGCCACTCTGATGTAGCAATTCATGCAAAAGGAGGCCTGACCAAAAGCATTGCGTGCATATACTGTACAGTCAATGGACATACTTTTTCAGTAGGCAATTTAAGCAGGTAACATTTTAAATGTTTTTAGAAACTAAATGATGTGTTTGCTTTAGCTCTAAAAATTAAGGGAAATAAACCGCTGAGTGGCCACTTTTTTAAGGCTATTACTAATACAACTTAACTTTAGAAGGGTATTTGAGTTTACTGAGATGCATCTGTATTATAAAATTAACTATAATGGGGTGATTCTTAAAAATCTATCCTTTACATTTACAATAAAACTATGAAGTGACCCCAGTGCTAACACAATAAGTGAACGTTTACTTTATAGCTTGAAAATGCTTTTATTGTGCCGACAGCGGGAAATTAAAGATGACTAACAGCGACTCTAAAAGCCTCCAGCGATGAGGTCATCCACCATCTACTGGTGTGTTGACAGCATAGGAGGCTTCAGCGCTGAGGTTGGACTACACAATTGCTTTCTCTTCATCTCTCTAGCCTAAAAGAAGTGGCACAAAGTTTTTCATCCAGGATTCCTTTCAGGAAATGCAGCAAAACACATGATGTCACACAGCAATGATTATAACCATGGCTTAAATATAGCCGTTTGTTTTTAATATATGTATCATTTGTGAGTGCGTGTGGCTTATGTACGTCATTCACAGTACACCTACATTTGTTTTCATGAAAATTTATTTTGACTACTTCATTATGAACAAATATTTTGTTCAGTATTTAAATAATTATTCATCACAAATTAGTCTTCCTTTGAAATTAGAATGCATTTATTGCACCCAAAGAGTAAAATAAAGAGTATGAACCCTATGAAATCTATTTTTTATTTTTGTTTCCATTTATATTTTCTGGATTTTGGGATAAAAAGTATTTTAAAAGATGCTAAAAGCATAAAACCCAGAGTTTGTGCTTCCTCCTAATTCTGAAACTCGATGCAAAATCAGATGTCCTAGAATAGTCCTACCAATCAAATAGTGTCTCTCCCCACTGATGCTGTTTGGCCACAAAATAAATGAGGTAATGTATGCATTTGAGGAAAAGCCCACCCATGTTTATGTTCATTTGTGGAAATGACAGCCACAGCAAATAGCTTTGCATTCTCAGAGTCCAGAGCTGCTAAGCTGCAGAGCTCAGGCAGCTTGGGAAGGAAAAAAATACCATTTGCTGAAAGGTGGTGGCAATTATGGTGCTGGAAAGAAAAACAGAAATAAAAGCAATATTCTGTGGTGTTGGCCCTTTAAAAAATTATTCAGGGACGTTATAGAAGTTAGAATTCATTCATCCGGTGAGGTCTGCTTGATATCATTTAAATGAAATGCAGCAAAATAAGACATACATTATGTAAACCCATTAACACAATAAATATACCTTAATTATTCTTCACTATCTTTGCTCTTAAATAATAATAATCACAATACTTTTTAGACATTCAATTCAATTATAATTATAATAAAATTTATTTATATAGTGCCAATTCACAACACACGCCATCTCAAGGCATTTTACAAAGTCAAATTCAATCAAATGATGCAAATTGGTCAAAAAGTTTCCTATCTAAGGAAAACCAGTAGATTTCATTGAGTATTGGGTGGGTAAGAGTACAGAAGTTGCAGAGAGGTGTGTTAAACTACGCCTCTGCTTCCTGGTCTGGACCCTGGGTCGTCAGCATTTTGGAGAACTAATAAATCCGGCCAGATTCCTAGAAAGAAAGGCTGCACCATCCAAAGTGGGATGGATGCCGTCTCTCCGGGTCAGACCAGCTTTTCCCTAGAAAGTTAGCCAGTTATCAATGTAGCCAATTAGTGCGGGTGTGTCGCTGAGTAGGGAAAATCTGTTAGAAACGCAGACGGCTTGGTGGTGACCTTGGGGCTGGAATCTAGAGCTATGCTTCCTGCGTTTTGTCACCCAGCCGGCCTGGTTACCCGCCTGCTCGGTGCTGCTGGAGGAAAGCCACGTGAAATTAATCTATGTGGCTCCACGCTAGCTAAAGGGCAGCTATCTGCTGGTTTTTCAACAGCACGGAGCCGGGTCTCCAATTCTGACACCCACGCTAGAGCTACAAAAACACTACATTAATTACACATACTGTTATCACTAAAGGAGGCAGAGGAATAACTAAACATCAGACACAGAGAGCAGGAGAGAGGGGGAGACTTAGACAGAGATGGAGATGGAAGGATAGGTGAGGAAGCCATAGTAAAGCTAAAGCTAGGCTAGCCTCTTACGATGGCGAGAAAAGCAAACCGTGTGAAACTCGAGGAGTTCCCAAATGTGAGGTTCAGCAACATAAAATGTGTTTTAAACATGCTTATGTGTTAGAAACAGAAAGATGCCACAGCAAAGAGATTTAAGATCAAATCGAGAGTCTGGAACATCAAACCACAATTCACACCACAGCAACAGAAAACAGTATGTGACGCAATACGCCTTACCGCAATCTCAGAAACTCATCTTTGAGTATCTCTGGGTTCCATCCTTTTGCTTTCCTGAGTTTTAAAGATAAAAAGCTCTTCTCAGACCACAGTGTCTCACCTTACCTGCACTTCCACAGATACTAGATAAGGTTAGCGCCCAATAATTCAGCACGCTGCAATCCCAGATGGTTAGAAAAAGCAACCTAATGCAGCTAAAAAAAAATAAAATAATAACAACTCAAGCCTAAAAGAATACCTCAATCACTCAGTCTACAGGATGCAAAACCAATTTCTTTTTTAAAAGGGTCAGTATTCCAAAACTGTGTCACAGCTGAGCCCAGGGATCTCAAACCAAAGTAAACACTAAAAACATTTTATGCAGCTTTTCAGCAGCTCATAGAGCTCTTCATGTCAGTAAGCCTGGTGAAAGTCGACTCTGACCTCATCCCTCTGTTTCTTAGAGGATTCAGATGGAAAGAAAGTAGTGGGAAAATAAAGCGATTCACTCTCTCCGCAATGCACTTAAAAGACTAACATTCATGCAGCACCTCAGATTACACACAAGCAAAGGCAGATCGACTTGGCTGTTGTCACTGCAGCGTTACTCCAATGTATTTTCAAGTAGCAAATTGCTCCTGTTGTTGTTTCTCCTCTACTAATTGGAAAAATATTGCATATTTTTAACCTTGAGTCCTCAACTATTGTTTCATCAATCAGTGGTGCATTTTGCTCTCATTAGAACAGAAACAGAAGAAAAAGATTCTTTAATATCCCTCAGTGGAGAAATTTGGGCGCATGAGTCCCTTTTTTCTGTCAGCTGAAAAGTCCAGAAGATTCTTCACACCGGCCCGAAAGTAATAAAGAGAAGTGACGTTTATTCAAGTAGCACCTTTTAGATACCTGTTGTCCCAGGTGCACAAAAGGTTGTCACGGCATCCTGATGCAAAAGGTGTTGAATAATTCACACAGTAGCTAAGAGTTGATGCGAACTTCCAAGTTTTATTATTTAAGGCCAGAATCAAGCACTGGCTGACACTATGACTGTGTGCGAGGCCAGAAACACGAGGCGCCAGAGGAAACGGGCAATACACTGGTTCATCACCAGTCAGCGGGCGTTATTGATTGACGGCACACAGAAAATAAGAGGCAGGTAGGAAAGAATCACTTCTACTCTCAGGGGCTTTTCGAAGCCACCTGTCAGTGAAATTGGACAGGACGAACTTTAAACCTAAAGCGTCAGGATGTTTGAGCGGCACAAAGTTGTGAAAACTTTGAAATTTTAACGCATGACTGAAGTGGTTGGATCATGATTTAAGTAATATTTCTTCTCACAGACACTTCAGCTAAATGGTAAACATCAAGCTGTGAAAAACAGGTAAGATGGAATTGGGAAAGAGCTGCGAATCTAACTTAAATAAATAATATATGCAATTTATATATATATATATATATATATATATATATATATATATATATATATATATATATATATATATATATATAAGCAGCAACAATTTTTTTGTGATGCATGCAACCTGACTTTGATCAATTTTAAACGAAACAGATAAATTTGCATAAACCAACACACTAGAAATACCATTTTACATAAGCTATGTAATAAAAATTTTATACATAAAATTACAAAAAAGGCTTACTCATAATGTCACTTTACTGAACAGCATAGATTCACATCAATCCTTCAATGAGCTAGCAAGGACACCCAGCACTAGATTATCGCACACTTTCCGGCAGAAGGTAAACATAACGTGTGCAATTCAAGTACTTTGAATGGACGATCCGAGCTTGGGGCCAGAGGATTTGTGCCCCACGGCTATCTACTGAGAGCGTGTTGGGCATGCACACTGCAATTTCAGATGTTCGTTATTTAAACAAACATTGGTGGGTCGGCCCCAATATCAAGGCGCCTCAAAGGATTTAACCCACTGAGCTTGTCAGTTTTCTGGAAGATTTAGATATAGAGACACAAATGTTTCAGGGAATCTGTCTTTTTTTTCCTTTTTTTTTTACTCTATAAACAATGATCCTGTCCCACTGTTTATTGTGAACATAGAGCTCCACAGCGACATCCGGTGGGGCCTGGCCCTACTGGCCCCAAATGCATATATATATATATATATATATATATATATATATATATATATATATATATATATATATATATATATATATATATATATATATATATATATATATATATATATGCATAAATAAAATTCTGATACAAAGACTTTAAGAAGCATAGTGGAAGTTCCAGGATCTTAGCAGAAGTTTGCCCCCTCTGGTGACAAGTTGAAATGACACCAGTGTTGTGCATGCGCACATTGGAAAAGAGTAAAAACCACTCTGACTGCAGGTGTTTTGTTTAGAGGTGTAATGTCTTCTGAGGTAAGAAAGCTCTAAAAATTTAAGTTAGCCCATGTTCTCTCACTAATGCATTGATTACGATGGAGATTCAACAAAGTAGCCAGGTGAACTAGCGCACACAGTGCATCACGCCCACGCAGAGGATTCAGCTCAAATCCTTTTCTCATAAACTGACTAATCCAGCCTATAGAGGGAACTGCTGAAAATAGAGGATAACTCATTTTACATGTCAGACAATTGTAAGGGCATGTATGGAAAATAAAATAAATAATATTTAACTTCAGAACTTGCACTATGCATCTTTAAGAAAAAAATATCTACTAACACTCAGCAAATGTAGCCAATTAATTAGTCAGGGTATCTGCTCCTGTAGCCGGCTTGCAGTCTGCAGCTTTACAGACATTTCACTTGTTGCTTCTGGTTTTAAAACAACTCCTTTAGTGTTCAAAACCACGTTTATTTATGATCTGTGTTTCTTCACAGCTGTAAATCAATACCATCAAAGAGACACATATGGCTACCTCTCTTGCCTTTTTGTATTGCCAGCTGACTGGCAGTGTACATTAATAATTGGGAAAGGGGTATTGTCACGTCTTGTGAGCTGATTGTATCTCAACACATTAATACACTTATGCAAAACTTTGTTTTATTTCAACAATTAAATGTGACAAATCAAACAAGAAAAATGGGGCATGCTATCCTAATAGAAAATTAAAGACTATCCTAATCTCTATAATAAACTCAAAACAAACTGCATCAAAGAATAGCCTCTTTGCTGATGTGTTTAAAATCCCCAAAAAGTGGGAATTTTCTGTTTTGATGTTTTTAATGAATAAGAAATTTTATTTTTTAAATGATTTTTGACATAATCAATCGAGAAAACAAACACAAATATTACAATTGTTTTCCAAATATGCAGTTCTATGGGGAATAATTACAGATAAGGGTAAAATCTTTCTCAGGACCGGCCACTGCTGTCCTTTTGATGATAAAAATCCGCAAACCATGATTGCGTTTGAAGATGAGAGTTTCTTGGGTTTTTTTATGTCCTCTTCTTTTTAAGTGCCTTATCCAGCGTACTAGACAGAATGGTATATTTTTGATTTTGTATGAAGAGCAACAAAAAAATAGACGAATAAATAAATAAAAGAAAGAGACAATACTTCAGCAGAGACTAGAGCTGCACAATATAGGAAATTACAACTGTCATTGCATTATCAGTCAGTGCAATATCACTGTTGCAAAAAAACAAAAACAAAAACACAGCTTGGACACAATATTTGGAAGGATTTTATATTTCAAGTGCATTCATGCTCAGCATGCCAGCTGGATGAACTCCAACTACCACTGATGCACACACCTGATATAGATGCTAAAGCTCTCTGAGAGTGCTGGGGACAGCGAGAGGATGATAATAAAAGAGGGCAGTTAGTTTAATGTGGGTTCATCCGTTCACTTCCTTTATTTAACCAGGTTTGTCGCATGAACACAGGTCAGTTTTGCAAAGGAGACATGGCCAAGGCAGCAGCAGCACAATTGAGTGACAAAGATTACAAACCTGTAGTAAATATAGGTAAATTAGCAGTATCAACAAACATCATCCCAGTGTATTATATATCTACAGTGATATCACAGCGACATGTTTTCCTAATGTCATTCAGCCATTTTGGAAATAGTTGCAGATGTTGAATATGTGTTAGCTTCTTTTGAAACTCTAAAATAAATCGCGATTATATTTTTTAGTGGGTTAATGGAAGATTTTCATTGTAAAACTTCCTCTTCGTAATAATAACTGGAGTTGTATTTGGATTGTTGAATGGATTCAATCCAGAAAAAGAAAACATGCTACATAAAGAGCGTACTTGAAAGACATGATTGATTTATTCAGATTTTATACATACATACATACATATATATATATACATACATACATATACATATATATATATATATATATATATATATATATATATATATATATATATATATATATATATATATATATATATATATATATAATATAATAAAGGTGAGATTTGATCTATGTAACATTTTGGAATCGTAATGGTCATTTTGATGTCAGTATGTACATTACCGCCAGTGCAAAACATTGCTTGGAATGCAATATTTACATGGCTGTTGCTCTGCATGCCAATGGTATATTTAGGCAGTTGGATAAAGCTTATTTGCCCTTGATGCCCACATCTGATATCAGGTTTTTTTTATATGGACCACATGGCAGTTGCCCAGGGCACCATTAAAAAGACAGGGGGAGGGCACATGAGCACCATATCGAAAATAGAAAATGTTTATCTGTCAGCGGGGCCTTGAACAAGTTTTGAGTTACTTTTATGCTCGAACACTCAACGGGTAGTTAGCATTCCCGTGTACTGAGGAGGTGCCCACTGCTTGCAGCTGAGAATAGGTAGATCAGGCTGTTTTTGTGTCAGTGTCCAGGCGTTGTAAGACCCAAGTTATTCTGTGACATCTTCTTTTGCTTTAGCTGGATTGGGTGTGAGCTACCTTCAGATAAGCCCAACTTTAAAATTTGAAGAAATACCATCGTCACGAGACGGAGCCATTTTTGTGGATGATTGTATCGTGGGAGTTGCCATGAAGAAGACAAAATAGTAGTGTGTTTGTGGTGTGAAGGGGGCGGGGGGGGGGGGGGGGGAACCTGACACACAGCTTCCTGTCAACCACGATAGAGCTTTTCATATCTTTCCCTGGAGTTTCATTTTGAAATTCTTCCTTTAGTGCCTTTTTCTTCCTTCTCATTTTCAAGTAGGGATATAGCAGTAAAAAAAATTGCACATCTTATTAATTTGCTGGAGTTATTTTTGTAAATGTCTGATGAATTGATGCCAAGACAAAAAAAGCTACATGAAGAGTTTACTAGTAATGTACTAATTTGGATTTTCTGTAATATGTATATTTCAGACCTTTCAAAATTCATCATCGCAGCAGCTTTCTTCCCAACTTTTCATTTTAAACGGAATAAAATGTCCTGCTAATTTGTCCGCAGTATGGATCCATGCAAAAGGCTGATAAGAGACGAATGAAAGCAAAAGAAAGTGTGTTATTCACTTTAAGGATTTCCAAGACTGTCTGGTGGTATTTCTTGAATTTTGTGTAATTCTATTAGTGTAACATTATCATCCCTCAGAATATTATAATCACAATGCTTAGGAAAGGATACAGTTAATGCTTCAGATGTGTCACTGATGTTGTTTTTCTTTCTTCGGCATTTTATCAGTGTTTTGTCTTCCGAAATGAGGCTCTAAAATGAAGACAGTTTTCATCCACATCACAAAATCCATTCCATTACTCTCACAGCAAAGATTTCCCTTTGTTCTCGGAGGCACAAATTATTTCCCCGTAGCTTCAGAAGGCGACTCCTTTACTTGGCTTCAAAACCAAAGGACAGGGGCAGGCGGGGTGGGAGGAGGAGGACGGCAGAGGACAGAAGGAGAAGAAAGGAGATACACACAGAGAAAGAACAGGAGAGTGAGGGAATGGGGAAGGGAGGGCAGAGGGTGGGGAGGAGAAAAAGACGAGGCAGGAAAATCCAGAGAATGGTGTTAGCCGGAGAAAGAATGTGTGCAAATGTGTTTGAGGGGAATAATGAGGAGGACATGGGACAGAACAACAACGCCACTCTGTCCTTAAGTCCATCAGCAAATCTCAATATTCACCCCCCCACCCAACCCCCACCCCGACTCTGCTTTTCTAATATGCCGCCTTTCTTTGATATTTGTTTTTCCTTTTAAAGTCACCGACGTTATTAGTTTTTGAAACCGGGCTTATGGGCTTATTGATAGGTTGCACAGTCTGAAATATAAATGATCTCCGGCTCGGATGGGAAGGAACACTAATTCTTGTGTATTGCTGCCGAAGCTACAGCACGTCTGCAAAACAAACCGCGGCAGGAGGGAGTTTCTGTGTTTTCCTGCATTGAGGCGCTCCATGCTGCAGTTTTCTTTTGGCCACTGTGTGCTCAGTAGTCTTGCTCAATAATAAATGAAAACCCCAAGCTTTCTTATGAAACACTTAATCAGGCAGGGTGGAATCAGTGAAAACAGCAAAAGGAGCACACTGTCACGGCTCTAATGTGTGTCTCTCTGCGTTTTAGTGGGGTGGCGGAAGGGGGGGGGGGTTAGTCTCTCTCTGATGTGCCACAGCTGAAAATTGGCAGGCTATCAGTCGCAACCCTGTAACACAATGTACAGCATTTCTAAACAGTATAAGGAGATATGACAGCCAAGAAGGCAGAGAGACAGATTGAGGGAGGGAGGCAGAAGGAGAAGGGATGGAGATAGAGTGCAAAACAGAGAGTGACAATGAGGGAAAGGCCATTTTTAGAAACTGGATGTGTAAATCTAAACGCGTTCTTCACAACTGGGTCAGAACAGCGTTTAATTCTCAACTCGTGAGAGTAAGCATTTGTCATTTGAGACCCACAGACTCGACTCTTGGTGAAGCAGGTTACAGTCAAATCCCATTTTCTCGCGCTGCCCGGCCCCTACCGCACTCCTCTGCCTCACCTCTTGGCTTTAAAACAGAGGTCAGTCCCGTCAGTGTTTAAAATACACCACTGCAAAAAGATAGGGCAGCCATTCAATGAGCCAGTAGGGCATCAGTATTTGGTGAAACAAATGCTAGGTGAACGCTCTCCATTTGTGTAGCGCTTCCAGCCAAACTGGAGTTAAGTGCCTTGCCCAGGGGCACGTCGACACGTGTTAGGGGGAAGCTGGAATCCAACTCACAACCTTCTAATTGCAAGAGGACAGCTCTACCCACTGAGCCACGGCTGCTCCTATAGGTCAACATGGCTCTGAGCACATTTGCCCCTTTTGCCGATACGTTTGTATTTCATACCTAAGCGCTGCTGTGAGATAGCCTGGCCAAAGTGGCTGAAGAAGGCAGTAGGCAGATGGTGTCCAGTGTAGCAGGTGGTTTATTTACAACAAATATAGTGAAAAAGACATTTACAGAAATCCAAAAAAGGTTAACATGGCTCAACAGATCGTAACTGAACTTAAAAGAACCAACATTAACGTCAAGTGCGCTCAACTACACTGAGCTGGTTCTCTCCTCCCTGTTGAACGTCTCAACTTTGTTTAAATAGCCTCATTTTCTGGCAGACAAAATGGCCTCCAATGGACTCTTCCATAAACGGGTAACCCTAAACAATTCACGCTTGAACTCACTAATATTACTTTCAATACGCTTTAACAACATCTTTTAGAGTATGGCCACAACATTACACAATTAAATCCACACACAACGATTCTAGACAAGGCCTAAATTTAACCACGTCAAATTTAAATAGTTTTACTTTCCCTCTCTTCACCTGGTCCCTTCCTGTGGCATCATCGCTAAACAGGAAGCTAAAGCTACAGGAAGTGAGGCAACACTTCCCCCTGAACACAACTAAGTAAGGTAAGTTCACCAAAATAAAATGCATAAGTTAAACGATCAAACAATAAATACAACCTGGAACTGTGAATTGATTTAAACCAAGATGTTATAGTAAATAATCTGTAAAAATGCAAAACATAAACAAACCCAGGATAGTACATGCTGGCAGACTACAGAATAAATAAGATATGGCTAAATCAAGAAACAAGAATGTTACCTGAAAATATATAAACGGAGGCAAGTGGTGTTCTCACCCACTTTGTCGCAGTTGCCTTTTCGTTTGATCCTACATGTGAACAAACCTCTTTTCTGCTTATGTACATTCATGTGAAAAGGTTAGGACACATTAGATATTTAGTTCTTTATTACCTTTATAAATTATAAAAACTCACAAGCTTTAAAACGGTGCATAGTGTTGTTGTTTTTTTTTTTTTTTACAAACTGCAAGTAAACTACTATTTTCCAAAAAACTGTGGAGAATTTTTTTTTGCAAATCTCATGTCTAGTTAAATTTGAGGGTATGAGTTGTCGGTACGAAACTGCCCTGTCAGGAAACCAAAGGTCCTATTAGGGTATAAGCTGAAAGTGCAGACAAACAACCTGGTTAGAAAGCAAAATGAGCAGCACAAGGTCAACATCCCCCTGTTTTTTTTGTTTGTTTGTTGTTGTTTTTTTATTTAGTTTTTTGACAGTGATGAATGTAAAATGCTGTATATATAACAAAGTAAGTATTAGCATACCTGTTTAGACAATAACGAACACTGACACCCGTCAAAACTAGGATTCAAACTACATTTTATCACCAGAGTCCTCACTGGCATGATCGCTAAACCAAACCTGATCAGCTTCAAATTTGTTGTTCCGTTTGCTTGTGATTTTACACAAACACAACCAAGTCTTCTTACCTTTTTTCAATTCAACAAACTGATAATATCCAGGTCAAACGGTGGTACTAAGTTGAGCTGCACAATATACGGAATGACAGACATCGTCGCAATATCAACAGTGCAAAAATAGCAATCACAAAGAACTGCTTGAATGCAACAAGCGGAGGGCTTTTTATGTTTCAAGCTCTATGCTTTCAGGAGTTTTCCTGCCCTCGATGCCCACGCCTGATGTAGATTTTACTTACTGGGATGCGAAACCACACTGAGACTGATGGGAACATTGTGATTATGGAGAAAAAATGAGAACAGTATGTAACATGTGAGCTAGTTGCAAGTGATATTATAGTTTTCAACAGTGATACTGTAATTGCCTGATATTGTGCAGCCATAATATTTAATTATATTTGTATAATAATCCTTATTTAAAACTATGCTATGTGCTCAAACTCTTTAAGTTTTCTTTTTGCTGTTATTATTGCCAAGACTAGAACGATTTCACAGTGAGAAGTTTGAATTTAATACCTGAGCGCTGATGTAAGCACGCAGGTAAATATTCTCAACCTGTTGTTGCGTACTGTTAGGGTAGTTTGGCTCTTCATAGATCAACCCTACACTAGCTACGTTTACATGGACAGAAGTAATCGGTATAAAGGGCCGGTTTGGAATAAAAATGTGTCATGTAAACAAGCCAATCAGAATATTGTGATCAGATTAAGCTGAATTGGAATGAAGTTGTAAGCCGAATCTGAATGTGGCCAGCGGACCTGAGTGTGCATGTGCACCCCACGTCAACATGACGTATTTCTGCTTTGAGTGGAAATATGTCAGGAAGCAAAACGGTCGGGGCTCCCGATACAACCTATTTTAAACATTAAAAGAGCTCAAAATTATTAATTATTCAGTAACGTTTTAACCGTAATTAGAACCTGGTGCAAGTCCAGCCTGGGCGGTCCGAAGACAAACTAACTCACAAACTATTGCTTTGTTTGCTATTTTTTATTGTTCAGCAAAGATGGAAGTTTGATAACTCAGAGTGGTTCTATTCTGAATAAAGCCAGGTGCATATCAACACACATCACGATCGGATTCATTTATTGTGTGCCCATATAAACCGCACGATCCAATTAATTTTAGTTTTTAATCCAAATACATTTCAATCTGATGGTGAAATTTTGAGCGTTTTAACACAGCTATTGAAGAAAATCCCTTCCTTTTCTCGCAATTGCAACACGTTCCCAAGCAGTCACACAGCCTTCTACTGCTAGCTTAGCTTGTAGCAATGGTTTCTGTGTCTCCTTATGATTCTACCGCTGATAGGTGGAATTTTATCAAATGCATTTTTTTCAGTAAATTGAATTAACAGGTGCTTTTCGTGCTATGAGGGGTTTTTTTGTCGGTTGTTTGACTCTTTATTTGTGAGAGCGTAAATTGTCAAACATCTGTCTTTTTTTTCTCCCTCCCTTTCCCCCATGTTGTTGTTATCTTCCTTCAACAGATAAGGGCAGCGCCTTGTGGACAGTTTTTGTCCTTGGCTGCACGGCCCCAGTGAACCGTCTCCCCCCTGAAATGTTTGTGATGTTATGTTATGGTGATGGCACTGAAACAGCAATTTCCCTCTGGGATTATTAAAGTATGTCTGATTCTGATTCTGATAAAAAAAATTGGGCTTCAATGGCATCACTGAAAGGGAGTTTTATTTTGTTTCCCTTGCTTTCCACTCTCTTTTAATGCTTGTTCAAATGTAACTGTTTCACTTTACTTTAGTCTCTCTGAAATGCCCTGAGAAGTGAAAATGAACACATCAAATTGTAAAATCTATAGCTCTTGACTGGTGGATGCCAATTTCCTGTTTCCTTCTTCGTCTTTCAGTTCTGACTTATTGACTTTGATTTTGGTCAATTCAGATTGTTCCAGTTGCTTTTTAAGAATAAGATTGGCGGCTGCACTTTGTGTCCCAAACTGATCGTCGTGACAATATCGTTGTAACAAATATCAGTGTTGTAAAGAACTGCAATGAATGTTAGCTGATTATGTTGGTCTTATGCATTCAGACTCTCAACGCAAGTAATGTATTTGGTGAAGCTTGTTTAATATGGCAGAGGATGTATGTTGTATGTTTCCAATGAACCCAAAGCTGAAAGTTGGTGAAGTGTGTTTTCATTGCAGGTTATATCGCCATCGCAGCATTCCTAGACATTATTGCATGTTGCCTTGTTTCCTAATGTCGTGCAGCTTTAAGTATATTATATATAATGTCATTTGAATGACTCTTATTTGAATGAAATTATTAATTATTAGAATTATTGACTGTAAATAATGCCGTTTCTTTTATCACAGCATTTCACCCTAACCTTTACTTGATTCTTATTAAATTTCGGACTAAGTTCACAGACCAATCAAGGGGAAATGGGCACGCTTTGACCTTTGGCTGATTAACAGTTGTATCTATAGCCTTTACTTCAAATTGAGAAACTCTTGTGTTCAGGTTTGATGCAATTAGAGATGGCGACATTCCTAATATATTTATTAAATACTAATTAAGGTGAAATATTTCAACCTATTTTAAGAGGTAAAGGTTTTTCTAAATGTGAAAATAAATCGTAAAAAGAAAAATTCTAACAACAAATGTTTCAAATTAGGGCAGAAGTTATAAAAACTAAAACATGAGCCCCACCTGGTGTGTTGCCTCAGCTGTTGGGGCTGCCAGCCCGTGTCCAAATTGAGGCCAAAGTTGGCAAAATGTTGGCGAAAAGGAAACTGGGCCTGCAGACAATTGATAGCTAAGGCCGCCCAGTTGGTAATCAGCTCTATTGATTTGAGCCTGTGTGGGTCTGTAAGAAGCTGGGAGCCAGTGGCTGTGTGCATATGCACAGGGGTATTAACAGCATTTATTCTCTTTGCCTGTAGGACAATGCCGTCTCTGAGTGAGGTGATTAAAAGGCCCAAGCTATTGAGCTCCTCCAATCAATGCCCTCCTGTGCTACCGGACAGAGCAGGAGGCCACTTCCTTGACAACACACACTCACTCACTAACAAGGTTTTACCTCCTTCATTTAACTTCCCCTTCCCCCAAAATCTAACCCACCTTCATTAAGCGTGGGGACAAAGGAGGCCAAATCCACCTCGCCTCGCTGTTTGGCTTCCTTGACCACACTGCACAGCAAAGAGACTTGCCATTTGCATCGTGCACACTGGCCAATTAAACAAATCAAATACTGGAGAAAAGAAGGGGGTTCTGGGAGAAAAGTAGGAGCTTTCCATTTAAATGGATAAGGTTAATGAGTTATTTGTATGGCTGACGTATTCCGATGGTTTAAAAGGTTAGGCGCATCTATACAGCTGCCCTTTACAGTGATCTCCGCCGTTTCACGCTCCCTCAAGCAGCGGTAATGAGAGGTCACCGTGCACCACGAGGAACGCAGAACCAAGCAGCCTTGGGCTGACCACCACACACCCACCAAAATATTACTCTTTCCTCCAAAATAAACAGGCCGTCCAGAGAGGGGCAGGTCATCTCAGCCCGTTCTCTTAACCTACCTCTCTGTCTCTCTTTCAATATCCTGACAAGTGGTTTGCCTTCAACACGCTGGGACCAGAGAACTACCCTCTTGTCCCCCCCCCCCCCCCCCCAGGAAATCCACTTTCATATTTTCAACAATGTCAAAGTTATTTTTGTCTCCTAAACGAGAGCCTCTCATTTTCTTTGAATTTCATCCCAGAACGCCGTGTTTCTCTTGTCAACCTTATTATTGACAGCGTTGCTATATGATTGGCTGTGGGTGCAATTTCAGTGAAGACGTTCGTTTTGGCGGCTAATTTTTGAAGTAACTGGTTTTCAGTTGTTTTTTTTTATCCTAATAATTAAACAAAACATAAGTTGTGGCTTAAAAAAATGGGTGTTCAACATGCACCCAAAGTGAAATGGGATTTTTCCTGTGTCTGATAGTCCAGTTTCCATCCTCTACCCTTAAGCCCAAAATTAACCCAAACCCTGGTCGATATGTTTAAAGTAATCTGGATCTTTGAAAAAGCCGGTCAGCAGAGTCTGATTGCTGTAATGCAAAAGAAAACGTTTTTAAGTGACTGCTGAGAAGGCTATAAATAATTTTAAAGATGCAAATTTTACTCAAATGTACATTAATATAAATTAATAAAATAATACAAATGTATTTTTGTCTTAATTCATATTAATTTTATGCTGTTTTGATATATTTTCAGAGGAACCAGTTTTATTTCTCATCAGAAGCATGAAAATGAATTTAAAATCTAAATCTGCCAGGGGTATGAGTCATTTCAGGTCAAACTGTATCAGCAGACAAGGAACCAATATGAACACAGCTGATTAATCTAAATTTAAAGTGAGCACTGAAAACAACCTCTCTTCACTCTGGCCAGGAAAATCCTTACCTCACTTTGTGGTGGGACTATGACCACCAGACAAGAAACGTCAGGTTTCAAAGAGGATTAACAGCACTGGTAAGACAACGAGTTAAGATGTTATGGCAAAGAAATATGGTGCTTTCAAGTTTTTACTAACACATTTTGCGGTAGCCTTAAACATAAAATTTTTCTTGGTCCACATTCTTCCATTTGAGTTGGATTTCATTTGTTTTGCTGATCAGTACATGAGTTCCTAGTCTGTTGATCCCTGAACGCATTCTCGACCTGACGTGGAAAAACGCAGCTTAAAAATAGACACATGCACAATTAAAGTGAGCCGAACAGATTCAAAAGCATACAAGATGTCGTACTGCAAATACACTTGGGCAGCTAGCCACCTGCATTTCTTTCAGCAATGACAAAAGAACCCAAGCGTGGTGTTGCTCTGACTGGGCTCTACGTCAGCTTTGAGAGTGTCTCCAACCTCCATCAACAAAACACGGCCAGTCTTATAAGTCTGTATTTGTTAATATGCCTCAAAACCTTTTAGATTTATCATAGCTTCTCCATCTGCAGCAATGTAGTTGATAAAGTAGCGAAATATGCCAATCTAAATAATCAAAAAGCCATTTTTTCAGGTCATCCTCACAAACTTTGTTAGATCACTGAGCTGGTTTTAAATGATAACTTTTAAGGTGTAAAAAGGAGAGATTGGCAAATTTGCTTACAGTTCTTGTTGAATAAGTGGCAACTATAACTCACTCAAAGCATCATGGGTTAGGGTTAAGGTGCATATTCAGACTTAATGAAGCTAACACAACTCCAATGTGAATTTTAACCTGCAGGAACATACATTCAGTCAAAACAAGCAACATAAAGAGTATGTTTGAACCCTCCTGAATTTAGTCATCAGCTTGTGTTTTTTTCTTTTTTAGGCACATTTTAAAGATGAGAACAAAAGCAACTTATTTTCTCAGAACTCTATTTTTATCATGTCCTTTGTTTCTGAGGGGATTTCCCTCGAAGAGTGCAAAGCATGGCAGACGCCTCCCACTGAACCAGCGTTGACGTCTTTCTGCCTGGGACAGAGGCTCCTGGTGCAACACTTCTGAGCTATTAAACTACAATCAATGATTCTGTCTCTGCAGTGACAACTTATAACTTATAGGAGGCTTTTAAATTTTTCTAAATCTGACGCAGATTTCCGTTTATCTCAGTTTGGAAGCACAGCAGAGGAGAAAAGAGGACAGCCAGCCAGCCCGCTTTGGGATTTAGACTGAGCTGTAACCTGTGATCCGCATTTACCCTGTGAAACTGGTCTATGACCACTTTAAAACAGAGCAAGTTTCTAACATTCACGGATAATGAATATTTACGCCTATGAGACGCGTCCCAAAAGGTGCATCAACCACACAAACTACAGCTCTTCATTTCTTAATAAAACAGTTTTCAACCATAAAATATCACTCTGACTGAAGGACTTGCTCCCTCTGTCACCATAAACGGCTGTAAGCAGATCTTAATGATTTCATTTCGGTTGCTGAGGTGAACAGAAAGTATTAGCCGTAGAACGGTTGAAAGCGATATGAGCGAATTAAAATGCTGAAAAAGTTCAACCCATCCTGAATCTTTAGCGCCTTCTCCTCTACAAATCTCTACCTAAAATTGCTGACGAATGAAAACGTAGTACCCTCCTTATCACCAGGGCCTTTGACTGGGGTAAGTTTATTCAATTCAATTCAAATACACTTTCTTGATCCCAAAGGGAAATTAGTGATTAACTTCACTCTGTACAATGTGTAACGTGTAACATTATACCCTGTTGTGCCCTTAATTGAAAACACAGGGTAAAACCCTGCTTCCTGGAATGGGTTTTTGCAGTGGAAACACACCTTTAGCTTGATAAATATAGTTCCCTGGATAGTCTTTGCTCTGCAGATTGATTTTGATAGATAATGAGACTTTAACTTTAATTTCCCAGCACAGACCTGTTGTTTTTTTTTTTTCTTTCACAGTGTGTCTCAAGAACCCCTCAGCTGATACCCTGCTTACACACAACCAGCTTTTCTAAAACCGTCCCATAAAGGCTCGGTAATTATGCATCATTCGGATCTCCGCCGTGACCTGGTGAGAATGTCGAGGGGAAAAAAAAAAAAAGGCCTGTGCCTAGTTCACACCTATTGATTTTGTAATTATTTAATAGGCAAGGGGTGTCCAAACGGGGCGTATCAGAGAGAAGCAGGCAGCCTGGGGTGTGTTGCTGTCAGGTGTCCGTGTGAGCGGACAGTGACGGTGGGCTCTCCTTAAGAAACTGTATTGGACAAACACAAACAAACGAGGCAGCGGCCACTGTGACTCAGTGCTCTAATGAACCAGCGTATTGACTTGCTGGCTTTCTCTTTCTCTCTGCCTCCATGTCTTTCTCTCACTCACACACACACACGCACACACACACACACACACACACACACACATACACTGCCTCTCTCTTGCTGTCTCTCTCTGTCTGCTATGTTTGTATGGATCCCAGCTGCCACTCGGAATACCAATTACTGTAGGACCAGCAGAGGGCTGAGGAGAGGGAGAGGAGAGGAGGGGAAAAGGGAGAGGAAGAGGAAGGGAACGAGGGATGTTGGAAACAGACTGGGGAGAAAGAAGAAAGGGGGGAAAGAGGCGAAGCCGAGCAGGTGATCCTGGATGCTTGTTCTTACTTTCTTTACAAAACACACACACACACACACACACACACACACACACACACACACACACACAGCTAAAGGTGATGATGGAGCCAATTTGTTCACCTCAACCTGGACGTGTACTTGATGACACCAGGCTTCAACCTATAGAGGCTTGGAACAAAGTTTTATCCCCCAATCCCGCTGTGTTTATGGTAGCAAGTCTTTTTGTTCGTGCCCGCTTCAGAAAAACGTTAGCCCGAAAACATAAAACGCAAGGATGAAACACGTGTTCTTCGCCTGTTTGTTTGACAAAAACCTCTTTCACAACAGAGGACCAGTCCATTAGCCCGAGATTTTTATTTTTTCTTTCTCAAAGCTAGACAAAAAAAACAACACCACTTTTAAAGCGTTGCTTGACATTTTAAGGGTTATTCAAGTGTGATTCGAGCTTCTTACGTCCGCTCCTTCAACAGTAAACTGATCAGCTTAAATATCAGAACAGTCAGAGGTAAAATGTTGCTTTAGCTCAGCCCACATAGCCTCCTGATCCTCAGCTGTAATATGAGAGGTTGGATTTTTTTTCTTCACAATTTGTCACATTATAATCACAAATTTCCAGGTATTTTATTAGGCTTTTATGAGATAGACGCACACCAAGCTGTGCATGATTGTGAACAGGAAGATTTTCTTTTTTCACAAATGCAAATGTGAAAGTGCAACCCGAGTAAATAGGTTGTGGAAACGCGTCCTGCTGCCATTGCAGCTGCAAGTATTTTGAGGCATATCTCTGCCAGCTTTGCACATCTGGAGACTGAAACTGCTGCCTGTTCCACTCGTGAAAGAGCTCAAGCTCCGTCCGATTGGATGGAGACTGCCTGTGGCATCAAATTTTCAAGTCTTACCACAATTTTTCAGTTCAGGTCATTTAGGTCTGAACTTGGACTAGGCCATTACATGACTTTGACGTGTTTAGGGTTTTCCTCCTAGATTACCCTGTATTTGGCTCCGGCCATCTTCCCATCAACTCTTACCGGGGAGTCCAACCAGAGAAAATGCATGATGTACATGATAATTTCTTCTACCGCTAAAAATTTAAATTTTCATCTCATCTGATGAGAGCATCTTTGTCCACATGTTTGCTGGGTTCTACTAGCTGCAAGCTGAAAATAGGACTTCTTATGGTTTTCTTTCAAGGGTTTTGTTTCAACCAGTCCAAGGTAATGGTGCTGAAACCTATTGTCTATACCCACTTATCCTGGTAGAGCTGTGGGGGGACCTGGTGCCCATCTCCAGCAGTCATTGGTTGAGACACAGGGTGCGTCCTGGACAAACAACCGAGCACACATTCGTACTTAAGGGCAATTTAGAGAGACCAACTAACCTAACGTGCTTTTCGACTGTGGGAAGAAGTCGGAGTACCTGGAGAGAACCTCCACAAGCACAGAGAGGACGAGCAAATTCGATGCAAAGAAAGACTCCAGGCTGGGATTCAAACCCAAGACCTTCTTCTTGCAAAGCAACATGAAGGTCTTCCAAAGTTTTGAGATTCTATCGTTTTTGGTATTAAAAAAAACATAAAAACGACGTATGTAAAGTGCAGATTTGGGTTAAACCTCTGGTTTCGACCTACGGTCCCTGTGCATGCGTGGACTCTCTCCAGGTACTCCAGCTTCCTCCCACACACAAAAACATGAGTGTTAGGTAATTGGTGACTCTAAATTGCCCTGAGGTGTGAGTGTGTGTGCATGATTGTTTGTCCCATGTGTCTCTGTGCAGCCCTGTGATAGACTGGCGACCTGCCCAGGCCGTACCCCGCCTCTTTCCCATTGACCGCTGGAGACAGGCACCGCCGCTCAATGGGCATCTCCTATGATGGATTTTGCAGCCCCGTACGTTCAGTGAACGTCTCAGAAATGTTGCCGCCTTTAAACGGCCGCGGTGTTTGAGTCTCAAGGAAGGAGAGTGATGCTGCAGCACCTCGCAAGGAGCCAAAAAAGTGCCTGCGTGTGAGACACCTAAATCCCAGATGCTGTGACGATCTCACAGCTGACACACTACGGCAAATCAAAGGAGGCCTTTTTCATGGTCTGCCAGAAATAGCTGCAGCCCATGCACAGGGAAGAGAACAGGGTGTTTTGCTGGCTAAAGTAACATCTCCTCTGTGGATTTTTGGAATGAATCCGGGCGCCGCATCTCCCAGAGTCGAGATATTTGTTTTTTTGATGAAGGCATTTCTACAACGGTGGGGATCTTTCAGGTCCAGTGACACCCCCTTCGCTCCCTCTCCTTTTATTCCCCCCCCCCCACCTCTTTCTTCTCCACTCAAAGTGCCGCAACAATTCTCATGACAACCGTAATGAGCACACTCACATTCTGCACGATACCACTAATTTGAGAAATTTCCAGCACAAAGACATAATTAGACAAACTAATTAGACAAAGACTTCGCTGCACAGAGATCCTCCACAGTTCAACTCATCCGCCTACCTGCCGACGACTAAAATAGGAAGCAGCCATCAAGTCCGTCCGTGCTTATTCCCCTCAGTTAGCGCCCTGAGATGTTTGTGAGATGGCGCGCGAGGGAGAATAACATGATCCCCCCCCCACCCCACCCCCACCCCAGGGGCAGCTGACGCTTCTCGAAGCCTCCGTCATGGACTAACAGGTAAGCTGGGAGCAGACCGTCCTCATATTTATATCAGAGGCTGCACAGGCCGGGCCTGGCACCTGTGTAAGACATGTTAATAAATCAGAGAGAGGCACTCGGAGAACACTTAAAAACACACCGAGTTCTGGATGAGGTGTTCATTGTGAGCTATAGGTGAAGTGTTGAGGTTTTCTAATGAAGAATATGACAAGAGCGCTTAGAGAGTTGGAGTGGCGAGGGAGGCAGAGAGGTAATTGATTTTAAAAGTGATGGGAAAACTCACAGGTCTCAGGAGGGAGCAGAAAACTGTCTCGACGGATACAGAAGCCCCAGCTGCCTCAAAGATTAATGGAATTAATTCTTAGTCTCACTTAAATACATTTTATAATGGGGGGCCTAAATTAACATTTCGTAAAGCCCCCAGAGATGGAGTCAAAGTGTAAATTATTACAATTTTTGTGTTTTTTTTTTTCTTTTGCCTTCCTCTTATCTAGGAAGCCTTTTGTCCTCTCAACGCGTGTTCCTCGTGGGCACCGTGTTATCCAAATAACCGCGTTCGCTCTTTAGCATTTCGTACAGTGCGCATTTAAAACCGCATGAGGAATTTTTTTATTACGATATACACTCGGACTGACTCGCTCCCGTAGAGAAAAACAAACTTCTGTGCCCACGTAAGAAGCTCAGGGGGCCAAAATGTGTACGTATAGTACACGCTGGTGTTTTTTTTTGTTTTTTTTTTTTATGCTTGGCACACTGTCGCTGCATTCATTGTGGAGTCTCGGTGGTTGTGAGCAGATTTGTAAGCGCGTAACAAAGACACAGAGACTAATTTTCTTGTCAGGTCACTGGGTCCAGAAATAAGGAAACAAGAGATTTTAACAGCCTGTACAGAGAGTTTATTTTCCCCCTCCCAAAAAAAAAGAGCTTTCATTAGCATCTATGCACACAAACCCACACATATCCTACAAAAGAGACACAAGATTCCCCACTCTCTCCAGGGGCCTCATCACTTGAGCCAAAACACTGCAGCGGCATACATCTTTGATAGCAGTTTTTAAACCTATTAGATCCTCCTATGGATGCCTCTACCCTTACAAAGAGTTTGTCTCGATGGAATTGCCAGCATAAATAAACCATCAGCAAATCCAAAATAGTGCACACAAAAGGCAGAAATGTGCTGCGCACTCATGCACAAGCATCTTTGAGAAAGATATCAAAGGACTGTAAAGTTCTACACAACCCCATTTGAATACAAATACAAAGTACCTGTTGTTGCGGTGCTCCCAAAGTATTTAGCCCAGTAGACGGAAACAGAGCGGTGACTGAATCAACAAAAAAGGCTCACACTGGTGAGGAAGATTACAGCAACTACTCTGTATCAGAAGAGTCCTCGGTAAGCAAATAAAGGCTTTTTTTATGTTAGCCCATTGAAAGTGAACATCTGTCTGTCTTGTCAAACAAAAGTAGTGAAATAGAGATTTAATCTTAAATACAAAGATGTAAACAAAAGACTTTGAGGTGAATTATCTTCAACAGGGGATAGTAGAAAAATAAAAATGCTACCAGCAGCATCTACGTAGTTCTCTAAGTCCCAACATGTCTTTTTTTTTTCCGAATTAATATTGTTTCCCTTTTGTATAAATATCTCCATTTATTTACACATCCTATGAGATTCTATATAAATCTGTCATATCTTGGAACCTGTCAGCAGGCGGCAATAATTTTGACAAATAGTCAAAATTAAACAGAAGTTCCTAAGCATGGTTAAAGTAGCGGACGGCTTTAAATGATCCCAAATTAGCTGTACCTCGAGTCTTCAATGACACTGTTTACCCTCCTCCTCACAGTCATGAACCGTTTCAGCGACATTTTAAGCCTAATCAAAATAAAGTCATGACGAAGGTAGACAGATGTGGAATCACCTATAAAACCTACTTCAAAACTCAAGTTGTTCTTTCTGGCAAAGAGAGCCAGAGTGAGCCTGTGCAAATGGGGCCTCTGTAGTCATATTCAATAAGTTAGAGTATTATTGAAAACTTCATTTATTTCAGTAACTAAGGGAAACGCATTATATAGAATAATACAGACAAATGATGCTTTAAAGCCTTTTATTCTTTTAATTATGTTGTTTCAGCTTCAGCTAATAAAAACACAGCATTTAAGATTTGATTATTGCTTCAGACCAATAAAAAAATGCAATTTTCATGCAGAAATCGGGTCTTAATGAAAAATATGTTTAATAGCAGCTTAAAGGTTCTTGTTTTTTTGTCTTAGGTTTGTTTTTGGTTCGAAGGTACTGTTGATCTGACAAACAAGCCTTTTTCAAATGCATATTCTAAATTATTGAATTTGACTAAATGTCATTGTTTCTAACGATCCCAATATGTGCCATCCATATACATACAGCATTATCACAATTTTGAAAAACAATCACCACTTTGTAAAGTGTTAAAATGTTAAAAACAAACACTTTATTTGCATGTCAAAAGTAGGTGAAAAATGGGAATGCAACAACTAAGCCCTGCTTGCTTCTGATTGCAATCGACATATAAAACACTTACAAAGAAACTAGAAAAAAGACCTTTCTGAAAATATTTATTTTCAGCTGTCCACCAGAGACGGACCTTACAGAACCAAGCAGCTCTGAGAGAGCGTCTCAAAGAGTTTCTTTCAGATGCAACACCTTATAACGCCACGGGAACGAATGGGCTGCATGTTATTTTAGCTCCGTGTTAACAATCCAGAGGACTCAAAAACAAGATTATGTTTCAGCTGCAAGAATATCAGCAGCAAAGTTTTTTTTTTATTTGAATGATCATAAGATAATTAACGTTATAGTCACATGTTTTAATGCATAAATGTAAATAGCTTTGAGATTCTTTCTGTCAAAGGGCTCCTTAGAAATCAAAATCTGTCAAAATCAGAATGAGCATATCCGACTCAACAGCATTGATATGGAAAAGATAAATGCACTTCCAGTGGAAATCGAGCTCAAAATCTCAGTTTCGTAAAATACCCACATTAATGTGGACAGGGCCACAATTCTCAGCTAACAGGCTGTACATTTTCTTTTCTCCCGCCTGTTTCATGAGAACCGCCGCTCTGTAATTGCGCGAGCCGCTGCAGTCGGCCGAAGACCGGCGGTGTTGAATGGACGAGACAGACTGCTCTCAGGAAGTATCAGCCAGTCTCCTGACACAGAGCCGGCGCCGCTACAAAGAGACGTCTAATGTGGGTTAGTGGGAGATTTGCTTTCATTGACACTACAGTTTCAGAGCTGATGTTTAATTGTGACTTAGTTGCATTCTTCAACCATATAAAGCAATTATCTTTAAAGACATTAAACAGCAAAGGCAGTGAAAAATGTAAAAAATAAAACGCTCATGAAGTAGGTGCTGAAATACTATATGGCTACAATAAATAGCTACAAAAATATAAGGAGCGTTTGATGTAGTAGTAACTAAGCAAGTTTGCTGTTTTCACCGCACACACACACACACACACACACACACACACACACACGCACACACACACACACACACACACACGCACACACACACACACACACACACACACACACACACACACACACACACACAGAAAAAGAAAACAATAACAATGGTTTATTTCTTAAATCCATTTTCTGAGTTTATGCTAATTGGACAGAAAATATGTTAACAGGATTGTTTCATTAGAGAAGAGAGCAGAAGGATGATGAAAGCATAATAAAGTACATTGCAGTGGCATAACAAAGAGAAGTAAAGAAAGGTTGGACTATAGACGGAAATTAAAGAAATTTCAGTTAATAGTTTAAATAGACCAGTCAAGGCAACTCTCAACAAATGGGTCTTTAACATGGATTTAAAAAAACTCAGAGCTTCAGCGTCTTTGCAGTTTGTTCCATATAAGTGAAGCATAAAACCTGAATGCTGCTTCTCCGTATTTGGTTCTGATTCGGTGGATACAGAGTAGCTTTGAGTGGTCTGGAAGGTCGATACGATGACGATGACTAAAAATCTTATCTGTACTTTGATGCAAAGCCATTCAGTGATTTATAAGCTTACAGAAGTATCTTCTGTAAGCTTATAAATGTATTCTCTGAGATACAGGGAGCCAGTGTAGGGCTTTAGAACTATAGCTGTGTGCCCTGCTGTCTAAGTTTCAGTGCAGACGCAGGCAGCAACGTCCTGGATAAGAAAAAGTCAAATGATTTACCTATTAGGCAGACCTGTGATGACACCATTGCTGAAATCAATTCAGCTCAAGTTAAACAAATGGAAGAGTTATTCAAGAGCCTGCTGGGTCATTAGTCCTTTAATCCTGGAAATGTTCTTCAGTTGATAGAAGGTTGACTTTGTAATTGTTTTTTGAATGTTGAGGTCTGAGTCCATCACTACACCCAGATTTCAGGCCTGGTTGGTGGTTACCAGCTGAAACAAATTAAGCTGTGTGCTAACTCTTGATTGCTCGTATTTTGGTCCAAAAATTATTACTTGGGTTTTGTGTTGTTTTTTTAAACTGAAGAAAATTATTCCATATCCACACATTGATTTGTTCCTAGCGTCTGCTCAACGCTTGGATGGATTAATAGTCACTTGGTGACAATGTAATATAGAGCTGTTTGTCGTCTGCGTAGTTATGATCTATATACAATGACCCGGTCAGAGTTCACTGAATCTCTTCCACAGGCAGATTTAAGAAATGATAAGAGAGTAGAATTATGCTATATAATAACATTAATATCAGTGGGTTGTGGTAATGATAGGGATTCAGACAAAATAATTAGTTTATTTTATAAAACATTAGCTTTTATGCTAACTACTTTTTTTGCCTTAGCCTGTTAAAGTAGTTAGCACAAGCTAGTGCTAGCTATGTTCAACATTCACACTTTACCCAAATACCTGGTCATAAAGTCAGTTCAGATGAGAAATATTTTATACAGTATTATATATTAAGAGCGAATATCATCAATCGTTTTAATTTTTAAGATACTCTTCTGTATGTTGTTTATTTTACCCCTTCGCCCATTTCACACCTTTGCAGTTTTGGTCCTTTCATCCCCAACTTCACTGGTTAAAAAATGGACCCTTCTACTGCAGGATATTTCATTTTTTAAAGGCAATTACTTCCTGTACTACTTCTTGGAAGTGAACTAACTTAGTAGCAAAATTATACAGCTAATACCAGACAGACAGACAGACAGACAGACAGACAGACAGACAGACAGACAGACAGACAGACAGACAGACAGACAGACAGACAGACAGACAGATAGACAGAGATAAATCATATTCATATTGCTGCTCAGTATACCTGCATGTTGTTATTATCCTGAAATAATGAGCATTTAGGTCAGACACTCTTCAGCAAGGATATATGTATATGTGCTAGTCTGTCTATATAACAGGAAATACATTTATTGATTGAACTTTCTGTTGTTCAATAAACTCAAACATAAAATATCAGTAGACTGATTACTTTTATAATCTGATTTGATGAGATGCAATATTGGGGATTTAAACAGAGCTGGCTGTAATTCAGGATGAGGCTTCACAACATATCTAGGTTTTCTACATCACAAGCTGAACACTGATGAGGGAACAGAGACGATGCAGATTACACACTTCATTTTGTCAAATGAATTTATTTTCATTTGAATTGAAAACATCTTCCCTGAGCTAAGATCCAAAATGGTCAACCTTGATTTTAAAACCAAGACTCAGAAAGGAATCAGGTCTTAGGCCTCAGCACAACTCCATAGTTCTGCAGGCTTCTGCAGGTTTTAGGATGTAAAACTTTTTAGGACCGATATCATTTAAATGCTAGACCTAAATTAATTGCAAAAAAACTAAAGTATCTTATAAGCCTACCTAAGTATCCAAATTTCAAGACATGAAGCTTCATAGATACTCAAACTGCATGTATTTAATTAAATATGCTCTCTGCCATGATAAAGGAGGTGATAGGAGATAAAATAACAAGAATCTTTAAAAAGCTTCAATAAGCCTGTTTTAGGAACATAAGTTGTTCCTAAAAAAATAAAATATATCAAGGATGTTTGCAGTTCTGAATCGTGGGCTTTGTAGTTGTTGTTGTTGTTGTTGTTTTTTTTTACAGAATAACACCCAAATTTGTCACCTTGAACTACAACACGTGGAAATAAATAAAGGCGGCCAACATTTTTGTGAAAAACAAACAAAATAAAGTTGACAAAAAAGGAAATGAATTAATGCATTTCAGATGTTACTGAATTAAATGTAAAACCTAGTACGGGCAATTTTGAGGTATCTACATCTCTGAAATTTAAACACCTAAATTCGAAAGCTTTTATGACCAGGAGTGGAACATAAAATTGCTGATACACATGTTGATACAGATATTAAACGTGGATCCAACAGAAAATTACAAGCAGAATGTTTGTGATGGTTAGGAAGCTGTCTGAGGATGTCCTGCAGTGATTTAGCAAAGTTTAATGGAAGCCACCTTTACATTATTGCTAACTTTGACTTAAGGCTCCACACAGATCGGTGACCCATTAATCTCTCCTTTCAGGGAACCCCAGATGAATCACTTCATTTGGGCTCAGCTTGGAGTTAATTACAGTTTGCTGTTTAATGTCTGTCTCAAATGTATTTGATAAAATATTTCCTGGTTTCAGTCGTGTGCTTAAACCTTGACGCAAATAAGGCTCGACTTAGTAAATGTGTGAATGTAGTGTTAATGATCTAATCTTATTTGTTCAGTTTTACTTTCGTATGGAACTGCTCTGTTTTTACTATGCATAGCATAATTAATGCATGCTATTATTTTTTTCTTTCACTATTTTTCGGCAGCAAACTTGTTGTTTACTCTTCTCCTCTTGTAGAGAATGTACTGAATAATAGCTAAGGCCAGGCAAGATCACTTTGTGTATTTGTAATATGTGATCGTGATTCTCCCAGAGCACAGTCGGTACTCTCACATCGCTTAAAAACGAAACATGTTTTTTTTTTCTTATCTGGAAAAAGAAATTAAGCTTTGGGCACAATGCTGTTATCAGCTGACAGCATCATAAAAACCAGACAGGGTCTTACTTTGGAAACAAGGGAATTTACAAGGCACAATTAATGTACTAATAAACACTCCACTGAACAAATTCATAACAAAATGTTATGAATAAATATTTCATTGAATAGTATTCTCAAGGTGAGATAACCTTGAGTAAAAATACCACCCTTTCACATTATTCCCACTAAAATGTAAAACATCAATGTTTTGCATTATCTGATTGGTTGGATTTAAAATGAATTTGGTCAAACATGCAACTACAATCCTCTTGAGTGCAACCTTTTTTCATTCTCTTTGTTGCACTGGTACGCCTGACATTTATGTCTTTACACATGTGATTTGATTTCTGTTTTCCCCACTCAAACTTATGGCAAAACATCAAGGCCAATTAAAGGTAAAGAATGGTTGCTGATTACCTCTGATTGGCTCTGATCATCTAGACGGACAAGTGTTTAAGAAATGTAATGCAATATGAAGAGCAACAATGCTAGAACTATCAAGAGGACGTACTAAAATATTATCCTTTTTTTATGCAGTACTGCCTTTAAAATATTCCTGACTCTACTAAAGAAGTTACAGTGTCCCAGCTGAGAACTCTCAGAGCAATGGAGCAGATTTGGGATGTGAAGAATAACCGATCCATAACGATTCATGAGTACATCAGCAGAGCAGCCATGATCAGAGGCAAATATGTATACATGTGCCTAGATAATAAAACGAAAACAAAACCCACTCTTTTAAAATTAAAGTTATGTTTTCTCAGTGTTGACCCCTACTGTTTGGAAAGAGAACTGCAACAGTTGAGACAAATAAAATTACTAAATTAAGCTTTTAGAACCTCCTCAATTCAGCAGTTTTAACAACCAGGATCAATATTATATTCTCAGAGGAAGTTATGGGATGATGTGTGGGTAAAACAGGGCTGACCAGAGTTTCTCACCACTGCTAAGCTTGATTCCTGTCATAATTGTTAATAATGTCACAGTGGGTAAGTAGATTTATACACAATTTCAAAGACCCCTTTGAGGCATTAAATTATTTTCTATCGTTCACAAATTAATAAAAACAAATCTTCTGCTTGCTGCTGAGTTGCAGAAAGCTGATTTTGTGGCGTGGCTAGTTTGCACCTCACGGAGCCTCACTATTTCATTACTTACTAGCAGGTGTTTTGGAAGTCCCCAAAAAATGGTGAAACTTTGCCTTCTTGTGGAAAAACAGAGCTTAACAGACAAATTTATAATTTCTTTGCCTTATTTTGATCTGTTGTAGCGCCCCAAAATGAATCACAACCTATTCTGTAGACACAAAAAACTGAATCAGCATGGATCGTGGTTGAGAGGTGAATCAAATTGTGCCAATTAAGTGTCTTGTGTAAATACTATACTGGATTTAAAATAATTATAATATTCTGTACTGTACTATATGTCAAACACTTCATTCCACTTCGTGTTTAAAACAATTTAGGCTTTTGCCAATTTTTGTTTGTCTGACAAATCTAATAAAAGCTGCCATCTGTGCTTTTTTATTCCTGTTACTGTTCCTTAATGTCAATCTGCAGGGAAATGATAGGAAATTCTATTTTTAAGATATATTTTTGGGGTGAAAACAAATCGTGAAAAAGTTGGGTGCACCTGAATTTAGTGCCGGTGCACCCAACTGAAAACTCTAGGCGCAGCAGTGCAACCAGTGAGAGAAGTTAGTCTGAAGAAACAAGCTTGTCAAAGCTTCTCAACTGCAGTTTAAAACCGCATTAGAGTGGTAGATGGGGATCCTTGACCTTTCACACATTGATTGGAAATATTTCCTAACTGCCCAATGGTTCCTTTGTGTAAGATGGCATAATCGCCTTATTTCAGCCAGCTGACCAGCAGTGTGCATGGAGGTAGTCTTACTTTAAGTTCTGTCCAAAGTATCCAAGAAAATTGGCAGTAAAATATTATTTAAGGCACAGCCCTTAATTTAGTGTAAATGTTTTATTTTTTTAAATGTAAATACAAATCTGAATCATTTGCCACGCATTTCTATTTGGCCCTGAACACACCTCTCCCATGGTAAAACTTGACGGTGGCATCATCATGCTCTTGCTTTTCTTCAGCATGAATAAATAAAGTAAGCGCTTTGTTTCAGCCATCTGACCAAGCAGGGTGCAGAGGGAGCGCCGCTTTAAGCTGCGCTCCATGCAGCTTCTGAAAATCCTGGTCACTAGACCAGTATGACTGAAAAAAACATTTTGCTTAAAACCTTGTTTAAATGCCCGATGGTGAAGCATTTCTTGCAGCTCGTTCCTGACTAAATTAATTGGGCTCTAATCAGTAGAGTTTGCAATTATCTGTTAGGTTCTGTCCAGCAAAAGGGTCCAAGACTTTTAAAGGAAAATTAATTTCAAGAAACAGCTCTTAATTAAGCGTAAATGTTTTTTTTCATTTGTTCTTTTAAAATGTTCCCCTATAAAACAAAAGCTACAGGTTATCTCTCAGCTTAACAAGTAAGCGATAAACTGACCTCAACCTTTTATTTTGGCACGAGGCAACCAAACGGCACATTCCCACTTTAATTAAAGCCCACTGTGCAGATTTAGCTAAAATAAACACTAATAATGATGACTGAAATTAAGTTAAGACCAAAGGAGGCAAAGGTCTGAACAGCCCTAATTAAAAAAGACGAGTTGCCTGACATCTTTCATCTACTGTTTATTGCTTTACTTTTTTTTCGTCCCTATTTTAGACATGGCATATACTTTGCAACTTCGACAACAAACAGGCAGACTGGAAATTATTCAGCAAGATCAGAAATCCTGCACATAAGAAAATATACACAGCATTACTCAGAGTGTGCAGGGCTTTGTGTGACAAAATGATAAATTAGCTCTTTTATCAGCAGCGGCTACCCAGAGGTGCATATTTGACTCGTTGTGTCGAGCGCTTTAACAGCTCAGCTCTGATGTATGTGAGCTGTACTCTGACAGTGTTGCTGAATGATGACTGGGGGAAATGGGTTAGAAGAGCACAGTGACAGAGAAAGAGAGAGAGAGAGAGAGAGAGAGAGAGAGAGAGAGAGAGAGAGAGAGAGAGAGAGAGAGAGAGAGAGAGAGAGAGAGAGAGAGAGCGTGTTGAAAAATGTCTATTTGCGCATGACAAGAGGCTCGACACGTCACTGAATGTCGCTGTCAGGGGTTGAGCCTGGAATAAATGTCACTTCCAGATCCTGGCCCCTTCCACGCACTTTATGACTCTTTATGCTACAATTAGCTGCTTGTTTATGACAGCTATGACTGGGTCAGTGTCATAATTGTGAAATATGCAGCGTGTGCTGTCAGACGTAATGCAGAAAGAAAACCCACAGCTCGCATGAGACTCTCAGCGAGGCGTGCCGTAGCCGGGGGCCGACGCACGCTGGGAAGCAAACGAGCAGACGAGCAGCTGTACGTTGAAGAAGTCAAGAAGCCGCGGTACGCGCTTCGCACACTCTCCTGTGATGCATCTGAAATGAGAAGTCCTAATTATTATTTCCATTGTGCCCCCACTCCTGTGACAAGGACCACTAGCTGTGAATGATTATAATTATTACCCGTAGTAGAATAGCAGTCGTGCTGTATCATCAGCAGAGTCATCCCGCACATCGGGGTCAGCTCCGACTTCAGATTCATATACGCAATCCAGCTCACCTTCCCTGGTTTTTCTTAAGAGCGTTTGACTTCTGCTCAGATGGGTTGTGTTGTGTGCTGGGGTAAGCGAAACTGCAGCAGTCATGGTCTGGGGCGAAGCTTGAAAACTGACGTTTGCAGACACTCCCCATCCCACCTGACTGAACCAGTTCGTAAAAAAAATGATGAGGAAATATTTTGGTCTCTCAATGTGCAAGGCTGGTACAGACATACCCACAAAAGACTGACAGCTGTGTATGGAGCGAGAAGCTGTCTAACTAATCATTTACTCCGAGGTGCTGGATACAAATATGAAAAAAAATCTGATTTTAACTTGCAAAAATGGTTAAAAACGATGCATCATTTCCTTTCCACTTCAGATTTAATATGTACTTTGTGACATGACAGATGGAGGAAAAAGGCAAGGGCCTGTACCTCATTCTACTCTCTGTATTGATCACAACAACTCTTATATGAGTTATAAAAATAACAAAATAATAAGAATGATCAGTGCTGTTTAAACAGAGGCTACAGACAAAACCACAGGCGACAAATCTTAGCCAATAAAGAGACTCTACAACAGGGGTGGCCAACTCCGGTCCTCGAGAGCCGGTGTCCTGAAACTTTTAGAGGTTTTCCTGGCCCCACACACCTGAATCAAATAGCACAATTAGCTCCTCAGTATGCAGTCAGGTTCTTCAGAGTCCTGCTAATTAACTGATTATTTGACTCAGGCGTGTCAGACCAGGGACACATCTAAAGGTTGCAGGACACCGGCTCTCGAGGACCGGAGTTGGCCACCCCTGCTCTACAAACACCGCGGCCAGCGGCGGAGCTAGAGGTGGGCAGGGGGGCGCTTCATCCAGGGCAATTCTAAGAGCCCCTGAATGGCAGGGACACCCTACAAACAACATTTTTTACATTTATATGAGCATTTGGGATCATTTAGATTTTTTTTTTACCACCCTGAAATCTGATTCCCAAATCTGAGGTGTCCCAGATGTGGTGGTGATCATAAGTTCGAAGAATGTGATGATAATGTGCAGGAAAAAGGTTGTTACTGTTCACAGAGTGATGTCAAGAAAAGGGCAGTAGAAGTTCAACAAGTTAAAACAATAAGGTCAGCTATGCAGAGGCATTAAAGGGGGTTCATAAAAAGAATGAAAGCTTGAGAACGTATCATAAACCAACAGAGAAGAGGGGAATGATACAGATGGACACGCCGCTTTCGTTTTTCGCCTGTGTGATCTAACCTGGCCGGCCAGACTGATAACGCGTAGCGCTCTCCGTTCTGCACATTATCAACCTGGATCTGCTCCCATCAAGTCCGTTTGGGGAAAGGGTGGACATTCAGCAGAACTTTCCGATCTGATTGGGTGAATCGACACCTAGTGCCCGCCTACAGAAGGTTGGTTTTAGCCAATCACGGTATCAAATGAAAACGTAGCAAGCAGCAGGCGCCATGAGGAACTACAACAAGGTGGGCTTCCTGCTGTTCGTTTTTCAAGGCAGATGTGATAGCAGCAGCTACGCGTGCGTCCTCCTGCGTTGCCGTGTTTATTTTGGTTCAGATGTAGGCTCGGCAGCCCAGCACGTCGCACCGCTATGTCCCGCCTTAGACCGCAATACTGCAACGTGATTGGCCCGGCCGTTTTTTGTTCAGAGACAAACGGTTGAAGCCGGAGCGGTACAAGATGGATTCCTGTGCGTTTGTGAACCCACAAACACCGCGAGGATTCATCTCGCAGGCAAGGCTGTATGCGATCAACTGCACCGAAGACAGAGAAAATACAAATCATTGTAAGAGGAGCAGAAAAATTCTTGGGAATGAAAGATCTTTCAATGGGAACATACTAAAAAAACTTGAAGCAGATGGAGAGCCGGGCGAACCAAGTGAGGATGAACTGATTATTTTACAATGGAGTGCAAGAAGTCCTATAGCAAATGGACAGGAGTTTAAATGATTTATTAAACATCTTAAAGAGAAACCAGACATTAATTGTGTTCAGGAAACTTGGCTGAAACCCACACTGGATGTTCTAATTAAAGGTTATGTTAGCTTACAGAGAGACAGAGCAGAGGCAAATGGAGGGGGATGTATAACAATGCAATACAGATTATTACAGACAGGCATTAACTCGGAATATATAACGGCTGAAGTTTAGACTGAAGATGGAAATATTAATATTCCAAACAGCGTTGCTTCCCCCTCTTTGAGGTCTCGTGAGGACTAATCTTGAATGAGAGGAACTGTGTGCATGTTGGCCTACCGCCGTTTAAGCACAGACCAACATTGAAGTGTTAAGTTGTGTTTTCCTCTTTATTGTGCAGTAAATGTGACTGTAGGGTCTAAGTTAAGGGAGATTTTGATGTACTTTTGCCCTGCTGCTAAAAGGAAAGACGGGCGCAACTGAGCAATCATTTTTGGCTGGTGTAGCATACTTCACTTTAAAGGAGTATATGCTTCGTTTTGGTCATGTTCAAAGTTGCTTGTTTAGGTTCCCCTAATTGGATTCGGTTCGATAACCTTTGTCAGTGATCCAACCCAGGCACGCCTCCAGTCTGGAGCGCACCCTTGTAGAGTGGTGGTAAGGATGCTCCAGTCGTTTCAGAAACAAATTCATTCTCATAGCCTGTTGACCCCCCCCTAAAAATAACAGCCTAGCTCGGCCACTGACCGCGGTGAGGATTTTTAACAAAACTATGGCCTGTCTGTTATTTGTACACAAATTCCCTGCATTGTTTGGCGCGGCATACGGGCCTGTCTTGAATAGCTGGTAATTATGTACAACGTGAATCAAGCGGGGTTTCTTTCTGAGGCGCTGCTGGCTTGTTAAGTGGTAAACAGACAAAACAGCATTTAGAAAATCAAAGTTTCAGGGAGACATCCAGGGTGGGGCGAGCTTCTCTCTATTAGATAAAAACCCGGCCTGGTTGTTTCTTCCCGCTGGAAGGATGCACCAACAGTGACTCGGTCCCCATGTGCTGCGTCCGTCCGTCCCTTCCTCTAATCTTCCCACTGCCCCCGTGTCGCCTCCCTCATTTCAGGCCACCCCCGACCTTCCGACCTAAAAGATCCAAAGTAAGGCGGCTTGCTTTTTCCTGCATGGACATCCGCGTCCGGCCAAACATGAACACAAAGCTGCTCCAACGTGAAGAAAAATAAATAAATAAACATGTTCAAATCAGACATGGGGCATTGCTGACAAGGGGAATCTATTAGTGCTATTATATAATGAAAACCCAAGCTGTTATTGCCACTATGTGTGTCATTAAAAAGGGAACATTACATATGAGCGCCCTGTGTGAAACCAATTAAAATACAGCCCTGTCTTATAGCGTCCTCGCAGTCTGAGTCATGTTGCGACAGTGCTGCTCTCGCACCATTCACATCAGAGCATCTGTGACCGCCGCGTCAGGTCTGGACCTCTTTGGGCTCTTCCTCCACTCCCTCTGTCTATACGTTTCAGTAAGCTGCTATTTAAAGGGGGAGACCCAAAGGAGGGTGAGCAGGCGTGGGGAAATTTCACATTATCAATCTGCAATATAAGGGGCCTGATGTGGAAGCAGGAAATGAGCTATGAATGTCGAGCCAGCCTGCTCATGCTCCCAGCGGCCACCGTCCTGCATATTGAGATTGAGTAGACACGGCGGAAAGTGGTTAAAAAGACCCCACTTTAATTGGACTTTTATTTGTTAATGGCTGGGATCCTGATGCATTGCTTTAATTATCCCAGCAGAACTAATTTATGAACATGGAGCAAGAAACGAGGTTGAACTTTGCGCTGGAACAGCGTCCAAATGATTCCCGTCTCGTTTTGTGAACCTCCGATCCTCAAAGCGCTCTCGCGTCTGCCTTCCCCGGGAATCTCTCTGACTCGACTTATGACACGTTGGATGGTTCAAACCCTCTGGTCCAGTCAGCCGCAATAAATGAAACCACAACAACAACAAAATAGGAAGCCATTTCTCTATTTTATTTTAGCAAGTAGATCCTAAATGTGAACATGGTTCAAACCTTGTTCCCTGAACAAGGGTTCAGGGAAAACCATCATGGGTTCAGCCCACAGTGGTTCCATAGTGGGGCCCCACTATGGAAGTGTAAAAGCCCTCTGAACTTTTCTGTCAATGCCAATCAACAGAGAGAGTCCTAATGTTGCACTGATTGCGCTCTAATTCCTTACATCACTCTGCTAAGAGTTTCCCCCTCAGCACTAACACATATTTACTAAAAGGCCGGCATTCTTTGACGCAGATAAACACAGTCTGCCTTTCAGCGACACGTGCATTTCTCTGCCTCTCTCCAGCAGAGTGAGACTGCAGCAGCACCTCACAACAGTATCCACCCTCCTTGAACCTCTCCGCAGCTACACTGAAATCTCTGCGGTCCAAGTCAGACTGGATGGAGGGCGTCTCTGAACAACCGGTTCCAGTTCTTGCCACAGATTGATAAACTGGTTTGTGTTTGGACCAACATGTGGATACGCCTTTATCCGAGCCGTTCAGTTGTAGCCCTGGCCGTATGTTTAGAGTCGTTGTCCTGCTGGGAGGTAAACCTCTAACCTGACCCTAGCCACATGTATTTCGCTCCGCCTAGCTCCACTCACATCCATCTGGGACTGATCCATAGGAATGGCCTTTTTTGAAGGCTGGGCCTTATCAAAAATCCTTGCATATGATTGGATAAGCCACTTGTCTGTCATCTTTATCGACGTGCTATTTCAACCACTCACACCGAAGCTAACCCGTGACGCTGTGAGAGCGACGCAGGAAAAAACAAAACTTCTTTTTTTTTTGTTTTAAATGTGTTTGCGGCTCTAGTGGCACGCGTTTTATTGACAGTGAGCTGACAGGAAGAGGGGGGAAGACAGGCGGCAAAGCGCCACGGGTCGGAGTCGATCCCGGGCCGACCGCGTCGAGGACTAAAGGCCTCCTAACATGGTTCGCGCTAACCGCTCCGGGGCGTGCCCGGGAAAACAAAACTTGCCAAATCCGGTCGGGAGAAGGACGAAAACATCGTTTCCACCAACAAAAGCCTTCAGAGGCGTTCTCTGATGTTCTTTTAATGAAACAATATTAGGTAGATTGGACAAGACGGAAGAAATAGCAGCATCAATGTTAACGCTTGCTTCCTCGATACGAGCTGCCATTGTCTGAATCAAAACAGTCTCACGGTCGCTTCTCCACTACGTCACATCTATGAAACACCTTCTTCCACATGTTTGCCGTTTCCTCAACAGAAAACTAACCTCTGAGCCTTTAACAGAACACAACTAATCATACTATAGCTGCACAACATCAAATCACAATCATAACGGCAACATATAGGTCTACAACATGCAAAGGATGGATTTGATGCAATGCTTGGGAGACTGATACATTTCAGGTGCAATGCTTTAAAACTCTGTTTGCAAAATAATAATAATAATAATAAAGTGTATGGAGATAGTGGGAAAATTGTGTAGGTTATGGTAATCTGCCACCACTCATTCAATGATAATGCTGCAGTCTTATGATTTTACTTATTCA
Source organism: Fundulus diaphanus (assembly GCA_037039145.1). Lineage (NCBI taxonomy): Eukaryota > Metazoa > Chordata > Actinopteri > Cyprinodontiformes > Fundulidae > Fundulus > Fundulus diaphanus. The sequence goes on along the minus strand of CM073125.1, from coordinate 31,431,149 downwards.
TACGGAGATAAAACTACACACAGGTGGATTAGATTTACTAATTATTTACTTTGGAGCAGGAGTGGACCTTTTTTATTTTTATTTTTTTGCATCAGAGTTAGAGGGATGATTATAAATGCATGCCACACTTTTCAGCCACAAACAGACTTAAATGGGAGGCAATGGCTTGGTGTTTTTCTGAAAAACGTTTCGACACCTTCCCGGGAGTCTTTGTCAACTCTCCAGCTTGCACTTGAGCAACCTAAGGTTGCAGAAAAATAGTGAGCTAAAGTCCGGCTTCCTCCGATTTAAGCCTGTTTGTGGTTGCCATCCCCCGGATAACTGAGAATTTGCTCAGGCACTTTTCAGCTTTAAATTTGCAACAAAAAAATATGTGTTTTTGTTCACAATCATTCACCACTTTGTGTTGGGCTCTCGCATAAAATCAAATTAATGAGACAAAATGTGAAAAGTTCAAGGGGTATGAATATCAATGCAAGGCACTGTATGTGCAAGTGTCTTCCTGGAACCCTTCCCAACACAGGTGGTGGTGGTGGGTGGTGGTCGGGGGGGGGGGGGGGGCTGCTGAGCAGACAGCAGAGAGCTCAGCAGCGCCTCAGTCCCCCAGGACGTGCAGCAGCTCCCTCCTCACCGCCATGAAAAGCAATCAGAGCTCAGCCTTCTCCCCTGGACTTACCTCTGCCTTTAATTACAGAACTCGGCAGCGGCACAGAGAAAGGCTGCCTCCGCTGGGCTGCAGCTAGCATCTCACAACCTAAACAAGGGGCCGGGGTCCACGCAGCAGGCTTCTGCATACATTCCTCTGACATAAACAGAGCGCTGATACGATTCGGCTGGTCCTGATGGGCCCAGCATGCCTCTGCCAAGACTGAGACGGAGCTTAGGTGCTTGAAGTGATCCAGGGAACAGAGCAAAGTGTGGCAGACCAGTCATAAAGCACAGCGGGGCTCCATGCGGCCGAGGAAAGCCCTTTCTGTATGCTTAATGAGATGTTGTCACCTGGTAAAAAGTCTGAACCTGCAGCTCCCATAGGATACTGCGGGGGATCTTTCCCCTCACCGGCGTAAGAGGGAAGCAAAAACTACAGTGAGTAAAATATTAATCAAAAGCAAGACCCTGCATTATGAATATTAAGCTTGCTTGTGAGTGAGAGGACGGCTGATGATGATCAGCCCCGGATGATTGAGGCTCTCTCCGATATCAGAGACGTGCTGTTAGAGGTCTAAGGCTGATGTGGCCACAGAGCACACATGGGCAGGGGAAGATAAGGGTCTGTGTACACAGGCTGCTGGTTTTATTGCAACTCCAGCAGCATTTTAAACACATTTCCAAAAAAAAAAATATCCACAGTTGCTTTCCTTGTTACAAGGGAACAAAGCCAGGATGGCTTAATGTGTGATTGGCCTTAATTTCTCACCCAATGGCAGAAGGACAGACAACAGCGCTGTAGAGAAAGGAATGAGGCTGACCAAAAGAGGCCCGACTTTGTAAACTGTGCACTCGGACATGTCCATCACGCAGCTGAGGGGCACAATGATACGACAGAGATCATCGGTTCTAGATCTGCGGTCTCAGAACAAAGCTGGAGCGAGGAAGTGCTCTGCCTTCCACTCGTCACACTGCCTTAGGCCCTGTGGTCCACTGTGCCGTCACACATGATAACGACACCGCACATGAACGTGTCAACTCAATTTGTCCCTCTTACAGGCTTTCTTTGACTCAATCAATGCATGGCCTTCCATCTGGTTTCCTCTGCTGTCTTCACATTAGAGGAGGAAAGGGCAGTGGCAATATCCAACCCCCCACCCCCGAACCCCCTGCAGTTTAAAATTATTATGTAGAGATGCACTGGAATTGGACAATTTTCAGCTTGATCTGCCCTGACCGGTGACTGGCAGGTCAGAAGCTCAAATATCTGATCTCATTTCAGTCAGCGAACGCGCCATAAGCCCTGCCAGGCTGCGCTGATAACGACGGTTTGGAAGGTCTTATTGAGTGAAGGAGACCCAAAGTTAAGTATTTCCAGCTTTGGCGAGGAGTTTAAAATGAAGTCAGAGGAAGGACAGAGATGTGAGAAGGTATCTAAAAGGAAAAGGCATTTTCTAAGACATGTATTTTGTTCATTCAGTCTGCTTTGGAGAGCAAGACTTTCAGCTCATAACAGGACAGAAAAGTAGCTCTGATTTATCGTTTCCAGTTTTCAGCCTCTGACTGTCATGAAACATGCTGGATTTAGAGATGAGGTAAGGCTAGACCCTCAGGGGAATACACTTAGAGACCGCGGTTTAAGTGATTCTCGCAGCCCAACCTGTGCTAGTTGGGCTAACTCCTGATATCAGATGCTAAAGATTGGTAAAAATAACACCCCTAAATCACTTTGTCTGTGTTTTAAAATAGAGACCGCTCATGGGCCAAACGAGAATGAAAGAATTTATGCAATTTGTACATCTCCTTATGTTATAGTTCTTGAAGAGAAACCAGAATCAGCTGAAACTGCTATCAGCACCACAAAGTTCACAAAAACCAAAGATAGGCCCGCAAATCCCGATCAATGCAACTCTCGTCATGAGAAGCCAACATCTTACTTGCAGTAGATAATTTGCTTCATGTCTTGATTCAGCGTGAATCCAGACGAGTAGGGTGAAAGCTGAAAGTTATTGGCTGATTTTAGAGAGGCCAAGCCCAAGTCAAGCTTCTACCACCTTAAAGACAGTCAAAATATCAGAGAAATCCCATTGAGGATCATGCAAAAACTATTTTACGGACCTTTAAATCATTACCACTGTTGCATTAGGTCGTTCTTTTGCAGACGCTCTTGTTATTTGCACATGAAATGCAGGTAGAAGGCAGCACGTCACCAGTGATCTCTCCTTGTTTAGGCATTGCTGAAAAACAAAACATGTAACGTTCTCCAGGTAATCAGCAAAAATATAGCAATTAAATTAATTAAATTCCATAGCTTTTCACGTTGCCTTATTTCTCTATGTGGTAGTTACTCTGACCGGAAACAATTTACATGTTCCTTCTCAGTATGTGTTTCACACAGGAAGACCATTGGCGTTGCACCGCCTCCAATCTCCATATCCCGTCTAAATTATCAACTTATTTGTAAGGCGATGATTATAGCCAATGCAAATCTGGTGAAAAAAACTGTTTATAGATGGCAGACGTCTGCTTCCAATAAGTACCCTGAGAGTGATGAAAAAGGGTGTCCAAGGGATCATAAGGTTCCACCAAACCCCAGCCAGTAACCGACATTTAAAGTTCAGATTTAAAATTTGCATTTGCTGAATAAAACGAGCCAGGCATTTATTTCTGTACTTGTAAGATGTGATGCAACTAAAAATCGTCTTTAGTGTAAAGTTCCACCTCCACAGAGCCATCCAGACAGGCTGTTACTGAGGTCTCCGGCTCATTATTTTTTAGAATGCTGCTGGCTGTGTGCCTGGCTGGGACTTCCAGTAAACATCTTTCATGAAGCCTCCTTAAAGGGGAGCAGAGACACACTAAGCTACTGATCCAGTGACCCCACAGTGCAGGCATTCACACATTCCCTGGTGCACCTGTGCGCGCTCTGCCATGCTTACATTAAGGCCACATCTCCATTTTATTTTTATTTTTTTAAGAAACATACTGTTTATGAATAATAAACTGGGAGAGCCTATCTGGAATATGCGTTCTCCAATTAGGTCTAAATAACACATTTATGAATCATTTATTAGTGGGGAATCTGGATGTATTCATTCCGTATTCATGCTGGGGCAGCAACGCTCGGGGTGCACGGCGTAGATTCAAAATGACGTTCACAGGCCACTGGTTTGTCTCCAAAACATGCACACGGAGCACCATAGCCGCCTCACATTTGAACGGCCACACGTGGCATCCGTATTCGGGCTGATTCTCCGACCCCTTGGAGAATAGGTGGGGGGCTGGAGCTTTAGGGAAGCGGGGGGTATTTTTTTTCTTTTTTCGCAGGGAATGGGTAATCGATGGAGCAGAGACGGATGAACGTAGGCTTACGGCAGCTGTCCCAGAGAGCTAGGGCTGCTACTCTACGCCGCATGCATGGTGTCCTCTCCCTTCACACGGCAGCAAATACGCCCGATCAGAGCAAAAAATGCGGGCAACATAAATCGGTTTCGCGTGAACCGAGTTGTCATGTGCATACCTAATAGAGCTCGCTCCCCGTTCGGCCACACACGGCACGTTGAATAGCAGCATAATAACCATTTGCGTGCCTACCTCCGGAGCGTGTGTGCGCTTTTTTTTTCTCCCCCTCCCCTGTCCTTCGTCTTTGCTCCCCCGTCGCAATGGGATCCTTCTCCGCCGCTCTGGACAGTATCAGAAGATGCGTCTTTCCCCGAAATGCAAACACTTCCCCTGCATATCCCCCCTCCGCCACCTCCAGCAGCAGCAGCAGCAGCAGCAGCCCGGGCCTCCAGTAATAGCAGGTGGACGCGCCTCTCAGTGATGGAGACAGCGCGGCTCTGCTCTCCGCCGCCGCTCCATTACGCTCAGCCACGGAAGGATTCGTATTCCAGGAAACGCGCTACAGAGCCGCCAGCATGTCCCGACGTCGCCTCTTTTCTCGGGACAAGCAGAGCGGCCGTCGGCTCTGAAACTCTTGCGTCGCGGCGCCCCCTCCCCTCGCGTATGATCTTCTTTTTTACTAGAAGCTTGATGTTGTCACTGTCACGCCGTATTTTCCTTCCTTTTTCTATTTTTTTCTTTTTTTCGCAGCTGGACCTCTCCCCCTCCTTTGCGACGCGCAGTCTCGTAGGCGCGCACCGTGCTGACTCCCCCCCTCTCCCCCCCCTCCATTCCCCCCTCCTCCTCCTGTGATTCTTCTCTGCCCGACCTATGAGCGCGCACAGCCAGCCGACGCAGGGCCACGCACTGCTTTGACGGACGCGCTGAACAAATCAGGTAGCCCACTCCAAACAGGACTGTATCATAACAGGGCAACTGCAATGACATGAATAATGAATAGGGTACTCGTGTTTGCCAGCGCTGGATGATGGGTCCGTTCGCGTACAATGCGAGTCGGACGCAGCACACGGACGCATGTCGATGAATCAGAAAATAATAATAATAATAAAAAAAGTCGGTTTACTCCAGTGATTCCATTTAAAAAGTGAAAGTCGTATATTATTTGGATTCATTACTCACTGAGTGACATATCCAGATTTATTTCTGGTTTATTTCTGGTTCCCCTAACTATTAGGCTAATAAGACCCCCAAATTCAGTTTCTCAGAAATGAAAATATAACACTGGACCAATTAAAACTGACTTTTGACACAGACATGTGGTGGTACAGCCTCTAAACAATCCAGGAAAAGTCTGCTGGCTTAACCTTTATCCTAGAGACTGTCATCAACCACAAAAGGTCATTGCTGAAGAAGCTGGCGTGCTGCATGGAAAGTTGAGTGGAAGGAAAACATGTGTTAGATAAAAGTTAGACACGGCACAGGCTTAACCCCAGCCTGAGCAGCTGTCAACAGTCATAATTTAATTGAACAAATTTATTCAGTTCACATTTCATGGATAATTGCAACTACAACTCTTTAACAAATAAAGTTCCCTTCCTCATGCTACTGATTCTGCTATACACGCTGACACCAGGCATGACTGCCAGACCAAACGAGTAAGTGGGAGGAATAACCTGGCCTCCATAACTTAGTTACTGCTCTTTATCTAAAAAATTAGGAACTGGAATTGCCCCCCCAGCACAATTCTGATTAAAGACTCACACTAAGCTAGGTTCGTACTTGAAGCATAGAACAGGGTGCAAGGGTGCAAACACCCGCCCGCTGTCATGCACCTCTGAATTTTTGTAACTTGGCACGGACCAAGCATGCAAGTTTCATTCAAAATGGGGGGAATTCCCCTCGCTGAGAAATTTCGCCTGTGCTGACATCAAATGGCACAGGAGTCTTAAATGCTATGTTGTTACTGTGATTGAAAACTGCACACCCGTATCACTGGAACAGTTTCGGGGGGGACGTTTATTGTCCAACTTTGTGAGTACAAACAGGGATTTTGACTTCTGTTTCAATCCCTTGCAGTGTAAATCAAGTCTTAACAACAACAACCCACAGTATGAAAAGCCCCTAGCTAGTGTTTAGTAAAGCAAAGTGTTTTTTTTTTTTTTTTTTTTACACCTTTCATTAAAAAGAAAAAGATCCCTATGGGCTTTACAGGCAGCCTTTATGTGATGGATGAACAAACCGTCTTCTTCTACGCCTTTATCTCTGTTTATTTCTGTTTAACTGCCATAAACACACCAACTATTCTTCATGATTGTATGCGATATTGCGCACGGCCATTTTGGGTGTGTGACATTAACTGTTGCGTCTCTTGTTTACTACATATCCACTGGTTATGTTGAGAAGTGCCCCCTCCCCTGTGCTTTTGGAGACCACTGCACCTACATCAGCGTCAAGTATAAACGTCTGTAGCACTTCTATGGGGTCGCGCACCGTCCACACAGACCTGCATTACACTCCAACGCACGAGTGTAACAGCCTTTAGAGCAGAGACTGTACCTGCATCCCAAAACGTCTAATCATAGCTCTTCGCTCCTGATCTTCGACTTTTCATACGTCATGACGCGACGGAAACGCGCATGGATGAGTCGAGTCAAATCTGGGCCTACAGCCTTTTGAAAAAGAATTACATACTGCGCGCTCTCTTGTCTCCGGACATTTTCGGGAATCTCCGTGAGGTGGGGTTTTGCTTACATGTCATGTTACACAAAGGATTGTGGGATTCCTTAAAGCTCCTTAGCACCAGTAAGGGATATCGCAAGGTTCCTATGCTAAAGGAGCTACGAGAGGACGCATACAGCCTCCTCTTCCTGCCTCCTATGCTATTCAGACAACACTTATCATGGTGACCGCTGACGCACCTCCGCTTTGGCTGAAGAGTCCTTACCCAAAAGACGTTTTCGGATGCAGCCTGTGATCCAGGCCTTTTAGTCCAACATCAGTGTCTGACCTCACAAATTCCCATAAATATGCTGCAAAGCCTTTATAGAAGAGTTGAGGCTGATCTCCCTATGAAGGACGGGTGAAGCATCATATTAAACCTCATGGGACGTCGTTAAAAATCAAGTGTGGGTAAAGGCCGATGACCCAATATCTTTGGTAATAGTGTAAAAGCAGCTGTGTTTTTACTTCTCGGTAATGGTACAGGTTGATGTTCAACATGTTAAAGGGATAGGGGAGTTCTGTTGACAGGTTATGAACAGTCAACATCTTACCCAAATTTGATAATGTTCACGAGCCAAGAAATGTATCTCTTTGTGTAGGATGAAAATTTCCAGCTGTCTACATGGACAATCCATTTGTCTATGAATAGGTTTTTTGGTTGGGCAAGACAAAAATAAAACGTTCTGGATGCATTAAGGTGAGGCTTTAATTTTTACCCTGTTTTGGTGTTTGAGAAAAAAAAAATGTTAGCTGTACTAACTTCCCATCATAGTGGTAGTGGCATCTTTTAAAGGGGTACATTTCTCTACTGGTGTAAGACTGTGGCTTCCTCAACATTTTTCCACTTCATTTTGAATCAACACACATTGGGACCAATCGTGTGATCCAAATTCTGGACAATGATCCCAAATGTACATCAAAATCCTTTTGTAATGGATAAAGGAAGCTAACATTATGCTTGAGGAGTGGTCCTGACCTCAACTATACAGAAAATGTGTGGACAATGCTTAAAATGTGGGTCCACGAGAGAAACCCTAACATATTTTCCCAAGAAAAGTAGTCAAATGTCTAGATTATGCCAGAAGCCCAGAGTATTGATAGATCCAAAGACCGTGTGGTTTGCCTGTAACTTGCTAAAATATATATGACTGGAGCTGTAAGTACATACATGGACTCTATATGAAATACAGAAAATGTAAAATTAATTCACACTTGTGCACATATTTCATATAGGCTTATGTTTTTTTTTTTTGTTTTTTTGTCTTTTTGCATGTTCTGTAAAATTTGCAGCAGCTTGTACCTGGTCTTATATGGTGGTCTGGATGAAAAAGAAACTGGTTCCAGTTAATTCAATGTGAAAATCCAACTTAGTTCTATAATGAAATTACACTACGTTTTATTTTTGGTACTTATTGCTGGAACATCTTTTGGTGGGAACATTTCCATCACTAAATGTATTTTTTTCCTAAATGTTTTTAACGGATAAAAGAGCAGGACAACCTTCCAGTGTAACATAAAACAGGGACGACAAAACTAGTGGCAGCAATAAGAAATAAAAAAGAAATGTGGAAAGTCTTCAGCATCTTCACACTAATGCATGCTACTCATTTTAGGCGCAGTAATGCAGTCACACAGATGTTGAATATTAAACCAAGTGTTGGTAACAAACCCAATGACGGCCTGTGAGATTCAGCATATTAGATTTCCAGAACAAATTTTAAATCCGTGCTTTGGAAAGTTTTAAAATTAATTCCATGTCCAAATAAACTCAGTTTCAGCGGTGGCTTTTTTAAAGGTTGTTTCAGCTCAAGATTTCTCATGCGCGGTAGAGTTTTACCTCTCATTTGTTGACGCAGCGACAAACTGTTTTTTTTTTTTTTTTTTGTTTTTTTTTTTACAGATGTGTCCCTGAGCCCATCTGCATGCATTGCCACTCAATAAGACTGCAGCCTTTCAGAAATACGTTTACAGAGGGATCCATTGTGTGCAGAGAGTTTCTTCGATTATCTATGCTGCGGCTGAGAGAAAGCCTGCGCCGTTTGTTCTGCGAGTTTAATATCAAGCCCAAACCTCATGAGGTGAGACATTCACTGCCAGACTGCTGGTAAGAAATGTCTGAAAGAGGTTCACGTGCGCTCACTATGTGCATGAATCTCATAATTACTTTGCTTGTTTAATGTAGCATTTAAGCTAGTGTTTTCCCAGGGTGGAATAACGATACATACAATACAGTTTTCTTTTTGTGGAAAAACAAAGTGCATATAAATAAAAGGCCTAAATACATGTAAACGACTCAGTTCATATCTGGACAAACGTCCTGTAGCAAGTAGCAAATAAACAAGATGCTTTGTTAGCCGTCAGCAGGTTCCTGGCATAAGTGTGGATGAATATATGAAGACTATACTTAACAGAAGTGTTAGAGCTTATTGAAATTGTTTTTTTGTTTTTTTTGTAGCTCCAACCTGGCTTGTAAGCCTAGTTTGAAGCTATTTGAGGATTGGGCCGGGGAAGGAATAATGATTTGCTTTAACCATTCCAAAACTTTATTTATTTAATTTTTTTTTTTTTTTAATTGGACCACCACCTAAGACACCATCTAGGTGTTGGTTTGAGGTGACGTTGAAGTACTTGGACGTAGCCCTCCATCTTCATTTTCTCAGCTTTGTAACATGAACCTGTACTGCTGGCACTGAAACAAACCCAGCATGATGCTACCACCACCTTACTTGTTTTAGCATCCTTAGATTTGGAAGAGTCACCTTGACAACTATCTATGAATATACAAATAACTGTACAATACATAAAGTTAAGCCTGCACTTATTCATGGCCCTGGAAGATTAAGAAGGTTGTTTCTGTACAAGGTGTATTATTTTTGGAGAGAAAAAAAATCAGTCTTTAAATTTAAAACAGAAACTGCAAGTTTAAAATCATTTCTACATTCTCAATACTTAAAACAAAAATGTTTATTTTTGGCATCACAGCAATCAAAGCCTTCTTAGAATTGCTCACCATCTTTTTGAATGTTTCCATCCTGCCAGAGTGTGGCACTTGGAGTGGACCCAAGTGCGGACAGAAGAAGCACAGTGAGTTCAAGCTATTTAATAAATAAAAAGGAAAACTTACAACTTGGGAAAGAGATGAACAGAAACAGGCTTGGCATGAAATTTGACAACATGAAGGACGTGGCATGGCAGCAGAATTCACCCGTGAGGAGTGACTGAAACTGGCCAGTATATATATATATATATATATATATATATATATATATATATATATATATATATATATATATATATATATATATATATATATGGTAAAGTGCAGAAAACAAGGAAGCTGACTGGTATAAACAAGTGGACTGAAGGACACTGATTAAGGTGGCAGAGACTGAGAGCGGGAACCAAAACATGACTGGGACAGAGACAATGAGACCAATCTAAAAAACAACGCATGATAGGAACTAAGAGAGAAATAACTCCAATAATAAGGTAAATGGAAAAACTGGAGAGCTCAATGATAATCAAAGATGGAAAACCCATAAAACAATAAAGAACAAAGAAAAAGACAAGGCCTGAAAACAAGATCAATACTGGAAACGTATAAAACCAAAATCAAAATCAAAATCAAATAACTCAGAATCATGACGCATTCGTATCTTAAAGCTTGATCTCCATGATGAGCTCCACGTCTCTCAGGGTGGGAAGCCATGTTGCCATCGACCTAATCTTTAGCCCATTCATACCATCTTTTTTATTTGGACCTCTTAAAAAGAGAAACTAGTCTGCTGTAATATCATATCTGTCTGCAGCCATTTTCAGAAACACTGAGTCTCTGACTGGAATAGGTCTCTCACAAATACAAGTCTGCTCAAAGACGCTCAGGCCATGAAGTGTGCAGTCCACTGGGGACAAACCAGAACATTAAATTAACTGGACAGCGTCTTCTGACCACCATGCAAAGAACCCAAGTTTATAGCGAGATGAAATATGCCTTGAGATTACAGATAAAAATATTTCACTTTTACTGTCATAGTGCGCTTGGATAGGAAAACATACAAAAAAGGTTCCTTTACCCTTTTATACGACAAAGAAGCAGCCGTTTTAATCGTTCCCCAGTCCTTCCTGAGTATTCACACCTTATTGATCGATTATTCCCTTCAGTCTGTCGGTGGTCGTGAAACCTTCTTTGTGTTTTTTAATACTACAACAATCAGGTTCATGATAGATTTGCGCTGTTTCTGTGTCAGTGCTTGATGTGCCATTTTCTCAGGTATTATTTAACAAATACATAAGCGACGTGTGAATTCTTAGTCTCCTGAACGCGGGTACCACCTTTTTTTGGGGAACACCTTCAATAGGTTTGTTGCATTTCATATTTTTGTCTCCCGGCTAAAAAATAATGTCTGCAACATTATTCTCAGGGAAATTAATGTTACTCGCCTAAGCCCTGTTTTTTTTTTCTTTTTTTAAGAATGAATCAGTAAACCTAAAGCTACCTGCAACATGTGCTCCCCTTTGTCATGCCCAGTCATTCAAGTCCTTCAGGACTTTTCTCATGAATCACTGTGACTCATAAGACTCCAGACTGGGCCACTCTGGGAACCATGTAGCTTTCAGGTGTGCCATTTGAAATAAGCTCTGACTATTGCATTCACTGCTGGCAAATTTGACCAAATGGCCTCTTTTAGGCTTCTTTGCTCAGGCACAGAGTTGTTAATAAAAGGATGGATTCATGCAGGTTAAAAGTGTCATAATCTTATTGGAGATTTCACACCACCTGTCAGACCTGGTGAGCGTCAAAGGCTGAAATTTCGGCATTTAACATTCTGCTCTCACCGTGTTACAGCCACGGGCCTCTCTGCTGGTTACCTGCTCTGGATGCATTAAGACAAAAAAAAAAGTACCTTCTCCTGGTTTGATTTAGAGGAAGAAATAACTAAATTATGCATGCAAGGTTTTGTAAATGTATCTCTGTTATCTGGCTTATTTTCGTTAAAAATAAGACACAAAGAAAGTCATTTTTGAAAATCACGCTTTTTTCACTAGTTTCTTTTTCAAAAAGAAAAACTTACCCGTACGGTTTTGCTGAAAAGTGACTTTGTTTGTAGCAACAAACTTACCTCAGTGAGGTCTTGTCTACACGGAGATGACGGTACACAGTACATTTTAATAAAGGATTCAGAAAAAATGTGCTACATCAGAGGACCAAAAATATGTCTGATCAAGTTAGTGTCATATGTGTTTAATTGCCTAACAGCAACTTTTAGCCTGGTAGCTTAGCATTTAGCTGATGTGTTTAGTTGCCTAACAGCAACTTTTAGCCTGGTAGCTTAGCATTTAGCTCCAACAAAACTGAAAAATATAGACTCGGAGATATTCTGTATACAACAGGCAAGAAGATGAAGTACCACTCTAATGATAACGATGCAAAAAGAGAATGGGTCTTGCATCCTGATTGCTCTTTAATCAAACACCAACAAGCAAATTCTTCTCAAGGTCCACTCTTGTTTTTCCTCTGGAGCGATGCCTGTCTTGCTTTTTCTTTTTGGGATCCTCAGACATTGTTTTCCTCTTTTTGCTTTCCTCCGCCAACACAAACTGTGACTCTAGGATGAGGAAAGTAAATGCACGTAAGGTTAGCTCTCGTGTTTAAGGAGAGCCCAGACTGCCGTAAAGTGGTGCTCTAGGTCACGTGACCACTAGGTCATATGACCACTAGGTCACATGACCACTAGGTCACATGACCCATTCAGTGATAGATCCGACCCTCGCGAGGCGAGTTTTTCAGAAGGGCCAAGTGATGTTTAGCACTTTTGATGTTTCCACTCTGTGGTCCGGTTTCAGAAATAATCGTTTACCTAATCTTGTTCCAGTGGGGGCGGGGCCGAAATAGCACCAAATCAAACTAAAAGAAGATACCTAAGAATTAAGACAAAGACACATGAGCGATGTAGTTGAATGTCTCCATATGAGTGGAACAGGAACCTAAACCTGGAGAGCTTCCAGCTGTTGCACGCAGCTGTGCTCTGCGTCAATAAAGCCGTCCATCAAACACACACAGAACTGCCTGCTTCTCCCTCTTCATTTCATGTTGCTCATAACAAACTTAATTCATTCCTTTATTTTATAGTTATTTCATAATTAATCAACAAAACTGCACTTTGCATTGCAGTTATTGCCTCTGTGTATTTAGGTGCTCTGAGCCCCGGGCACCAACTATCATCTGAGAAAAACTCCCAGGGATCATGGAGGGTAAGAAACAGGTAAAAGAAACAAGGAGTCGTCATAATTACAACCCAAAGGTGAAAATTGAGCTGGTAAAAATACAGCAGTGAACCAAATGTGCACGCTTACAACTAGAACAAAGTATTTAAACCAATCAATAAACCCATATTATTGTGATCTAAAGTGCATCATTGTAAATGTACAAACAATAAACGAACGTGCCTGAGAGTTAGCAGCTGTCCTGTGGTTGTGGCCGTGGGATTGGCATCACAAACAGCATAAATAATAAAACGTATTTAACATATTTAACATATTAATATAACTAACTAATACTTGAGGTTGTAGATAGTGGATTTAAGTTTTAAAGTTAGTACATACTACCCGACATGATGTGAAACAAATATTCACATGGAGATAGCCTGATGTTTATTTATTTATTGTAATTAGGAATAAGGGTGTTAACTGTATGTGTTTTGTCTTCGTCCATTTCTTTATTCAAACATGAATTCTGCAATATTTTTAAGCTTTACTTTTATATAAACATTGGTATTTCTCCAGTAAAATTAATTTTAGAATATCTTGACGCAAAAGCTAAATAATTATATATTTTAAAAGAAATTCCATTATACACACATACAAGGTTTTAAATATGCATGCAAATTATAATTATAGTTTCTTAGCAGCAGAATCATATGTTGTTATTTTCACCACAGCTGAATTTAAAGCTTTAAGTTACATTTTTTTTGTAACCATTAGGGCTGAATTAGTCATTTTGTCAACAAAAGCAGTGTTGGGGAAAATAGAAAATCAAAGAAAGTGTTTGTTACAATCCATTTGTCCAAAAGTAAAAAAGAAGTAATTCATATTCATAAACCATCCTCCAGATCTGCGATTCAAACTTTCACTTTTTACACACTGATTATTTGTAGAGACAAAAATATGTATTTTTTGGATATTATGTCAAATTAACCCAATTAAAACCCTGACAGAATGAAAGGAAGTACCTGTTCCAACATCACAATAAATACAGAAAAGCTCCAATCTAATGTGACTTTCTCTTGAAACATCTGTATTGATGACGGAGGCTGAAGTGATATTTTAAGAAATATGAATTTAATCTCCGTTTCCATGGTGTCTCTATGGAAATCATTAGCATATGTGCCTTACTTAACACAGAACGCGTAAAAGACTTCTTCTTTAATAAATTTTCTTTTTCCAGTGTGCGACTTAATTGTGTTTGTAGTTAATACGGCGAGTTATAGATAGACGTGGTAGGTAAACATATGGTTATGAGCGTGTTTTTAATACAGAGGATCAAATTTGGTATTAAAATAGAATATTGCGCGTGCCGTCAGAGATAATGGGTGTGACAGAGCTGCAGTAAAAGGACTTATTTTGTCTTGGCTTCATTAGAAGCCATTACATCTTAATCTCACAGACATATAACAGGAAATAGTTTTCTATGTGAGTCAATTCTTTGGTTGCTTTATTATGATAAAGTGGCTATTTTATAAGAAAGCATCATTGTATAATATATCATTTTGATAGCACTGAGACAGACAGGGTGCCAAGTTGACCTGACACTATATAAAGATGTAAACTGCAAAGTTAACCTTCAGCACATTGGAAGTGTTTCCAACTAGCTGCAAGTTTGGCTTTCAGTCTGCAGTTCAGCATCCCATCCCGCCTCCCAGTGGACCACTTTCTCCTCTTTCTTTTTTCTGCTGTCCCAAAACCTCTGAGCACTTTGCAACCATGTAGAATGATTGCTATGTCTCATTTTATTTTGTTATACGGTTAGCATTAACATTTTCTTTTACTTTTGGCTGAAAGTTATATCTCTGCAGGTCCATTTTTAAGCGACAAGTCACTTTATGAAGAAATACACGGCAACTGAAAGCTAGTCCTTTCAATCAGCCTTCAAATTTTTTTTTTAAAGCTCAAAGATACAAACATACATATAAAAAGCCATTTGCTTTACAGTATGGTCAGGTACACAATGACATCACAATTTAGAGACGCACATGATAAGTTTTCCAGATTTATACTGTATGTTCTTCTGTTTTTCTTTTCCTCTTTATTTCCAGTTTGAGTTCCAACCAGTTTGAGTTCCAACCTGTTTGAGTTTTGAAGAGGTGAATAGGATTAGAAAATTGGATAAGAATAGTATTGTGTAACTTCAACCCTGCAGCTCAGGCCAACAGTCTAAATCCCAAACGTAGGCCAGCAGATGATGAGATTTTACAGTACAATCCCATATCTAAGGACTTTACACTGGATTTACCAGGTAAACCTACTCTTAAGTAGACAAGGACTAACACTCTGTGAACGACTAATTGTTAAACGTATGGACATCCTGATCTGATCCCAAGTATCTTATCAGGGTGCAGATAAAGGCATTTTTAAATGATTGCTACTCAAATCCCATAATAAATCAACAGCCTATCCCTATTGTTGGTGTGCTGTCTGTGACTTAATGGCTGCTTCCTCACCCAAGAACAACTCAGTTACAATAATAAAAAAAAATCTTTAATTTACGGATTATTTTGTGTGCATTGTGAGAAAACTGTTTTATAAGTTGTGCAAATGATTGGGTTTTCCCAACAATCAAAGCGTTTTCTTTACCCTGTGAAATAAAGACTGCGCTGGTTGCTGAAGCTTCCTTTCTATCTCATTACACATATCTCTGTACTGAGGTGAGCATGGTCGGTAGCTGAGGGGTAAGGGTGTGTGGCGTGGCTTTGGGGTTGGAAGTGCATATCTCCCCAGACAGCATGCCAGTTCATTCTACGGCATCAAAAAGACATACAGGACAAACGCTAAAGCATGAACACATATCTGGAGGCAACCTGGCATGTATGTTTTTGGACTGTGGGAAGAAACTAACCTGACTCTCGTTCCGCTGAGTTCCACGCGGCTCCACATCTGGAATCGCTGCCATTGGGAGGGATTTCAATACCACATAAAATGGACGAGCCAATGAGGATCGCCGGGCGGGATGTGACGTAGATGTGACGTATCAGAGAAGTAACTTTTGAGTCAGACAACAATGGCGGCTCGCAGCGAAGAAGCAAGCGGTAACATTGATGCTGCTATTTCATCAGTGTTGTCCAATCTACTGAATATTAATTATTCAAAAGAACACCAGAGAACGGCTTTGAAGGCTTTTATTAGTGGAAACGATGTTTTCGCCCTTCTCCCGACCGGGTTTGGCAAGAGCTTGGAGCATATCAGTAAAGATGATGGACAAGTGGTTTATCCAATCATATGCAAGGATTTTCGATAAGGCCCCTCCTTCTGAAATACGCCTCCAATAGAGCAATCCCAGATGAATGTGTGGAGCTCTGCAGAACTACACCCATCTGGCCAGAGAGTCAGGCTAGGGAGAAACCAAAGTACCCAGAGATACATGCAAGAAGGCACAGGACACAATTTAACTTTAGGATCTTTTTGCCTCAAGGCGACAGGCCCATGAAATGCATTACCATGCAGCTCCACAATCAAAGCAAAGCTTTCATTTTATGAACCAGTTGAACAGCTTTTTTTCCTTTAGGTTTTGACCAAACAGAACTGCATAGAGATGCAGTATGTTAAAATCTGAATTATTAACTTCACTTGTCTATTGTCATGTCAAAACAGAGTAAACAGGCATGACAAGCCGTCAGCAGGAGCTAGGACTGGGTTTATCGAAGGCTAAAGCTGTGTGTGTTGAGTCAGATCCCCCTTTGGGAACACATTACAGTTCTGCAGGGACAAAACACCTGTCACTGACAAGAAAGGAGTGCATCAGTGATGAGTGAGTTATCCATCCATTGACTCTACTAATTACCCTTGAGGGGGTGCTGAGGGTGTTTATCTCCAGCGGTTATTGGGCAAGAGGCAGGGTACACCCTGGACTGAGGTCACCAGTCCATCACAGGGTGACACACACGAGTACAGGCATGTTTTTAAACTGTGAGAGAAAGCTGGAGTACCCAGAGAACCCATGCATGCACAGGAAGAACATGCAAACTCCACGCTAGAAGACCCCAGGCCAGGGTTTGAACCCAGGACCTTCTCGCTGCAAGACCACAGTGCCAACACCACCGTGCAGTTAATCGTAAAACAGACCACTAAGTTTATTAATTTACTGCGATTCAAAAATGTTAGATTTTTAAACATATAACTGGCATTGATTTTGAAGTAGTATTGGAACAAGATACTGATTAGGATATCCCCAGGTTTACATTTAGTTTATAATCGTTTGCTGGTTCAAGTCGTTTCGGTTACAGGGGGTCCGTGAAACACAGTGCTATAATATTTCTACTTCTCTAGAGCGCCATCAGCCACGCAGTTCATAAATGTATGGGAAAAACAATCAGCAGATCCATCGCTGATCCAAATAACTGTCAGTAAAGATGTCTGACGTTAAACATACACAATGACTAAACCATGTTTATACCCAGTTCTCTTCATCTTTCTTTTTAACATTAAAACAAACGTACATGTTTTAACTCATTGATCTGTCTTGTGTAGCCGGAGATCCGGTTTGGGAGAGACAAAGTGAGACCTGATACAGGTTCATCCCAATCAGTTACAATACCTGAATGCTAATTTATCACAGTAAATCAATTCAAAATAGAAACTCATGCATTGTTCAGATTCATGACAGATAGAGATTTGTTTGAAGGATTCTGGCCGACACGTCGAGATCTTCCAGACCAAACCAGCTCATCTGGGTCTTTATGGATCGTGCTTTGTACACTAGAGAGTGCGGTCAGGCATAAATTTGTTCAAAATATCATTCCATGATTTCCAAACAGACTTCCAAAAAGCTGAACTCAATGATGTGGAGGTGTGAGGGAATACCTTTTTGTATGACCGATTATGTGACTTGATCATTGGGCTAATTTCTCTAATCCAGGGTTAACCAATATGTTGAGTTTCAGTCGCTGTTGTAATATCTGTATGTGCCATATTGCAGTTGGAAAAGGACTGCTTGAACGCTCTATTTTATAGTGTATAATATTGCAAGTGTCAGGCGCTCTGCGCTGAATATCTGTAGCACGTTTGGCCTGCTGAACCGACTCTAACTTCCTTCAACGCCCACACCGAGCCTATTTCCTAAAGCTCAGAGAGCGGTGGGGTATGGAAAGTGCCCTGAAAAGGAAAAGAGAGTTAATCGTAAATGATGTAGTTCTCGCAATTTTCCGCAATGATATCACAGTTAATATTTATAGAAATTGTGCAGCCCTAATCTGCCATGAAAAATGATGGCGGACTGGACGAAATCCGTCATTCTAAGAAAAAGGATGATGACATAAATGCTAAATATGTGCAAACCTCTGACCTGAACTGTACACTAATTAACTTTTCTTTTTTTACAGACAAAGACAAACCCATGGTTCATTTATTTGCTCTAGAAAGGCAAAATGCACTTTCTGCCTGTGAGGGTAAAAAAATATACACAAAAAAATCAAAAAATCTGCAGTGAGTTTACAGTTTCCAAACGCTTGACCCGGATCATGTGGGCTCTGTGCTGGGGGTTGCATCATCTGCAGCAGCAAAGCGAGTGCAGAGATGTTAATACCACCCTCTCTGTGTTTATTGACTTTAGAAAAAGAAGCGGGGGGGGGGGGGGTGGGGGGCAACCTGCATGCGTGTGTGAATATTCATTCTGGTTTTGACCAGGAGCATTGATATAGTACACTGGGATTACGCACATAAATTTACACTCCCACACAAAACGGTGGAAATAACTACATCTTCTCTGAGGCTGCGTTGCATATTTATTAAGGCGTAGCCGCCCCTGGCCACATGCTCGCTGTATTGTGGTGGGATGGGAGTGAGCCGACTGTTTGGTGCAGAGGGAATGCCCTGAGTCTCAGCCTGCCCTCCCTGTTACTGTGATAAGGGGGATTGGGGGGGGGACTTCAGCAACAGGCCGAGGAGGGGTCAGCTGGGATTTGACGTGTGTGGCTGAATCCTTCTTATCACCTCTGCTTTTCCTAACAGCTGTCTTGGGAGCCGGGATGCAGGTCTTTGGGCATATTTTGGAGGATCTAGATATTAAATCCAGCTCTGAATCACCAGGCTGGATAATTTGATGCAGACAGAGAGAGAGAGAGAGAGAGGGGGGGGGGGGGGGGTGCAACAAGCTGATATTACCCTATCAGAGTATCAGAAGCATGTTCTTTGAAACTTTCTCCTTCAGCAGAAGGTCGCGGCGCTTGCTGCAGTCCATATTAAGGACATTATTAAAGACCTTTTGTGTGTCTGTCTTTCTTGGCGCCTGCAGACTGCTGAATGGTAAACAGCAGAATGGCTTCCTCATTACCTCCTGAAAACATGCAGACAAACGGCACCAATCACGGAGCAGATATGTGCTGCTCAACAACAGATTTTGTGACTCAGTTTTTTTTTTTTTACAACATAAATAGCGAGAAAGCAAACACCCTCTCCCTGTAGGTCGACCTCCGATTGCTTAGTAACTTCAATGCTTGCGTGTTTTGTCCTTGACACGCACAAAGAGGAAAAAAAGCAACATGGGAGAAACAAAAAAAAAGGCACCCTGAGTAATATCTGAGGCTCTCTCACACAACCATGGCACATCATAGTGAGCTATGTTCTCCGAATAATTAGTGGATAACCTGTTAGGGGCAGCAGCTGAGCGTTGCTGGGAGTCACTAATGAATAGTCTCATAATCGCTTCCTAGGTTAGATTAGAAGGACGCCATTAACATCAACTCATCTGCCTGGACATCTGACGCATGAAAGGAGGCCCATCCAGCCGCAATCATCCAGTTAGTTTCTTTTTAAGCAGGCCTTTATCAAAGTCTACTTTCATCTCTGATGCGCGACTTTCTCGGGAGGTGGCGAAGGGGCCGCACAATGCAGCGCAGCAGGCCTCGGTCTGCCACGTCGGGTAGATGTTTTTGTTATTTGTCGCCTTCAATTATAATCCAGCCGAAAGGCCCCGCAGAAAGTGCGGTGTGATGTCCCCGGTCCCCGGAGGAGGGGCCAGAGAGCCGCGGGGGGGCTCCTAGAGGAAAGCCTAATGTCGAAAACAAACATGGCCAGAGTCACTTGATCATGCCCGGCTTCCACGACAGAGCTTATCCCCGGACCCTCAGCGGGAGGAAGATCAATGTTGAACACTAAGTGGGAAAATGTTGTTGGTTCCAGCTTTCATGGATGACACAGATCCATTTTCTATTCCATTTCCTTTGATTAGTAATCAAAAAGATCTTTTCCATGTGACAACATTTCAACAGGGCTTTAAAAAAAATTTATATATATATATATATATATATATATATATATATATATATATATATATATATATATATATATATTTGTTTTTGTTTTTCAACCAGCTGCCAAATCCTCATTGAAAAATAGCTGGAGGTCAGTCAGATGGGAGGGAAACAGCACATTTCAAGTCTTGCCAGGCGTTATTAATTGCATTTATGTCTGGACTTTGTATCATTCCAAGAGGAGTAGATTTCGATGTCCCCATTTTATAGCTTTATGCTTGGGGTTGTTGTCCCGTTAGACCCGTCCCATCTTCCCCTCTACTGCTCCTGCCGAAGGAGAGCCTCGGCGCAGCATGATGCCGCCACCACCGTGCGTCACCGTGGGGACGTCGTGTTCAGAGAGACACGCAGTGTTCATTTTCTGCAGCTGGAGCGCTCCTTTTGATAAACTTGCATTGTCCCATTTTTTTTTTTAATGAATTACGGGTTTTTTGACGTCAGGAGAGATCTCTGAGGAATCCCTTTGTTACATTTCATCCACTGGTGTGTTTTCTTCCTTTCTCGGCCTCTCTTTCATCCAACATGTTGGCATTTCGGTTGTAGCTGTTGGACTTTAAAGATGCCTTCTTGAGAATTAAAAATACCAGTCCTCGGGCTAAATCTAAATTTTTAATGTCCGCCGCATCAAGCTGAGATGTTTTAGGCTGGGCAATTTATTTGCTATAGTTTCTGATCATATTTTCTATGTAGCCTCATAAACCGTTATTACTTTAGGATGTGTTGTTTCCTTTCCTATTTGAAGTAGGAAACAGTTCTCCTGCTATTATTAATTTCCTGTCCTCGTCAGTGCAATTATAGTTTTTCAAGCACTGGCAGTTTTCATAGCAACTTTAATACAACTAATCTGGAAAAGTAAATTTGTCTGTTATACGTTATATTTGTTTTAAATGACATATGCTCTCTGGGGATACGCATGCAGCCACCTTGGCTGCTGTGAATCAAACCCAGTTTGTGGTGAAATTTGAAAGCAATCAGCCATCACCGAAAGGTTTTATTTCTTTTTTTTTTTTTGATTTTATGTTTAATGGGACTGAACACAACAACCAGAAATAGCCTGGCCTTCAGGGGGGAATAAAATATAAAGTCAAAAGATAATTAGGAGAGCAGACTTGCAGCAATGCTTGGCTTTAGTGACGTTCAGGACAGTCGGCTACAAAGAGAAAAGTGAACTCAACAATAACGTAGCGGGCAAACTCTGTTTAGCTGTTTTTTGTTTAGTTCACATTAATTAAGATTAATGCAAACACAGGGCTGGGAAAAATGTATTTACCAGATTTCGTCAGTTTGTGCTTTGCTGTTGCACCAAGATGTTTCAGCTCCTCAGACTAATTTTAAAGGCCCATCCATGCCTGACTACTGCCCGACTTGTGTAGGAAAAACAGAAAATCACTTAAAGGAACAATTTATAACTTTTGACCACTAGGGGGCTAGCATGTGGTAGCTCTCTTGTTAAAGGGGTGCTCTAGGTCACATGACTGAGTCACGGATCCGTGCCTCTCAAGTTATATAGCCGGGGAATTTAGAGAAGGGCAGCCCGCACAGACCATCAATGCACACCGAGTGCTGTATATTGACATGGAAAATCGAATAATATATCTCAAATTAAGATAATATGCGGGTCAAAAGTTACATATTGGGGCTTTAAATAGCACCTGACACATGAAGTAGGCTAAATGATCCCGAAAGGTCCCCTCATGTCCTGATCTAAAGAAACTCAAGAACAGATCAGCTTACAAAGCCATCTGTAGTACTTTGGGATTCAAATTATCCACATTTAGATTTTTCATCAACCAGTGGAGAAACATGGAGCAGTGGTGAACCTTTCCAGGAGCGGCTGGCGCTACGAGAGCCTAAAGGCAAAACAACCCAAAACACTGCGGACCAAAAAGGACATGAATGAAGACCTGCCCCACATTTGCCTAAAACTCATTTTCAAAGAACCGTAGCAAGAAACATCCAGACATATTCCTGCTTATCCGCGCTTATCTCAAAGGTCAATGGGTGAGAGGCGGGTTTACACCCTGGACAGGTTGCCAGTCCGTCACAGAGACATAAAAGACAATCAACCACACCTAAACTGAATTTTAGTGTTTTTGGACTGTGGGAGGAAGCTGAGTACAAACCCACACGTCCACATGGAGAACATGCAAACTCCACGTAGAAAGCCCCCAGGCTGAACCCTGGACCTTCTTGGCAACGGTGCTACCCCCGGCGCCACTGTGCAGCCCCTCCAGACATGTTTCATTAAACTTTTAAGATCTAAACCTGGAATTCTATCATTCCTGTGCAATATTCTCACTGCTTAGGGCCCGGCAGACACTCTGGTCAGACTGTCGATCTCTGGCTAAAAATATGATTGTTGCATTACGAGCTGAGCATCAGCAGGTAAAACAACTTTAAAGCACAATTTTAAAAATCACACAAAAACAAGCCTGGTAAAAAAAAAAAAAAAAAATAAAACATTCAGTTACCGTGACACTGTGAAGAAGCATGGCCCCTATACTAGGGCAGACCTGCTAAAAATATTGATAGTATTACTACGCATTACATTCTCCACGCTGCAGCCCCGTAACGTTGCAAGAATTTGTTGAGCCAAGGTTAAACTAAAGGTTGAGTAGAGCTGGCTTCACGATCCCATCCAGGTAAAGGGCTTTCGGACAGAATACGGTCTCATATTGAGCATCTCATACTTGGAGGTGATGAAGACTTGAGTGAAATTCCTGCTCTCATCTTTGTTAATTGTGCTTTTGCTCCTGTTCTGTTAGCGTCCATCCCCCTGGGACAGGGCAAAAGACAGAAATCAGTCTCTGGTGACACCTCTTATACGTTTCCGTTTAATTGATATATCCCAACCCTAATTTGAATTAAATTAAAAGAATAAATAAAATGATGCTGCAAAAACATCAATCTTTGTTTTAAATCAAACTACATCAGAAAAGCGCTGAAAAAAAAAAACATTTATTACTCCTGCAGGTAATTTACATCAACGTGGTGCAGATTACAATAGAAAATAGTGTCGTACAAGACGTCCAAATATTATTTCTTCATTTAAAGATACAAGGAAACGGTTTGATTTGAAGGAAAATGTGCATCCCGCAACCAAAACATCCCCCAGACAGAGGAGGATCTTACGCTGCACCTTGCAGAGGAAGAACCTATCTTTGGACACATCTAAAACGCTGTCTTTGCATTGTTAAAAACCCCATTGAAACCCTTTTACTGTTAGACTTTTAGATATAAAACCAGGTTATGTAGTGAGAAACATGCAGACCTCTTGCCTCTTCTTATGACTGTAAGGTTTAGTAACTTAAAAAGAGATCTAAATGCAATTCTTCTCTGTATTACCATCTTTTTCTAATAATTTGAGCGGAGATTGCACATAACTCTCTGAAGGGCGTCTCCTTTATGCGACAGTGTTCAAGTCGTCTCTTGGTCTGGGGTTCAACTGCAGAACGAACTGTACACACCTTTGATAAGAGATGAAACTCTAAGGTCAGTTTATTTATAGGAATAATAATAAAAAATTAAATCCATCCAAAATCTGTCCACGTCAAGGCATATGAGGCTGATTACATGTTTCCAGTGCAACGAAAGATGTCACTAAACCAGATGTCCAAAATGAGGAGAAGGAGCCAGACATGTTGGAGAACAGATGTCTCCAACAACACGTATTTCATACACGGAGTCTCTGACGCTTTGCTTCGGCTCAGGCGACTGGCATGAAAGCTCTAAGCCTGGCCAGCAGCCAGAGCCAAACACACTCCCCGTTGTGCTCCACCTCCATTTTGGCGTGCGGCGGCCTTTATTTGAAAGAGGAGGAGAGACAGTCGCACTGACTGGGGGTTTAGATGGAGAAGGGAACCGACCCGGCTCCTCTCCGGCGCCACAGGCGGACCGTGGACTCCGGCTCGGGCCGTTTGTGAGGAATGAGGGAACGTCGCGGCGGAGGCCTCTCTCAGCAGGAGCAGTTCCCGCAACCCTTCACGCTGTTCAGGATCTCCTCCTGCAGCTTCTTCCTCTCCTCCTCCTTCTGGGAAAGCCGCTCGGCCGCCGGCTCCGCCGAGCTCTTGCCGCCGCTCAGCATTTTGCTGTTCTGGGCGTTCCACAGATCTCCGTATAAGCTGCCGGGGGTGGCGAGGAGGGCGTGGTGGCTGCCTCGCTCTGCCACTTTGCCCTGGAAGCACAACAGAGAAGACGGTCACACGTTGAAACAAAACGGGGGCCATGAACAGAGAAAGAGTCGGCGCCGCTTCGTGACCACACAGCGAAGAGTCTAGGACGCCTCCCCAACAACTGTTGCCTCCCTCTTGCAAAAACACAAAGTCGTGGACCGAACGACAAACACTTTCCTCCTACGCAGCCACACACAAATGAGGGCATCCCCTTCCCCCACCTCGGCTGAGCGTGCAGAGGTGTTGGCACAGTCTTTAGCGCGCCCAGGACGAGCATGCGAGTGTACCCTGCTCGTTATTTTAATGAGCACCCCAGGCAGTCCTCTGCTGGTGACACTAGCAAACACTGTGGCGACATCACACGCAGACGTGCCTCCTCGTCACAAGCCTCTGATCCCCGCCATCTGACTCCGGGAACATGGAACGAGACAAGCTCGGCTCGCCGCAGTTCAAAGAAGTCTCCTCTCATTTTATCCTCCCGCTCAAGCACCGGCGGAAAATGTCAGCTCACCCGCACCGCTTCTAATATTAACTCTTACTTTCTAGATAATAACCGACTTCACTCCTCGTCTCTTTTGTGTTTTACAGCCTCGCGCCGTGCAGCTTTGCTTTCCGCTTGCTTGGACGCAGAGAAGCGATTCGCTTCTGCCACGGTTTAGAACAACCGTGCTTGTCAGAGAAGTCATCTGCGGAGCCATGTATAGCCCTGAACGAGGCCCCTCCAGTGTCTGGGAAGCTGGCCCATACATTATTAGACACGGAGACAAACAACACGAGCCATCTGACAAAAACAGCCATTCGACTCCGACTGCTTTAATGAGCCCTTATGGAGAAAATAATACATTCTCTTCTGCAGACAGTCGTCCTGTTGTTGTTGAAGTTAATGAGAAAAGTCAAGCAAAGCAGGTTTTTATCACGTACGTCGAGGAAAAGGTAACGGGGGAAATAAATGAGTGCCAAACCCGGCGCGGCGGGCTATAGTCTCATTGCTGGCAGACGCAGTGCATTGAAGGTTATGCAGAGTGCAGGTCATTGTCCTTCCCTTCAATGCAAATGTATCTAATTGGACTGGCAATTAACACCGAGGATGTTTGGGCTCAGGAAGTCAGCGGCGGTGTGATTTGCTTTTCCATCACACCGATGCGCGGGCTGAAAATGTAAACGAGTGACGGTGTGTAGCCGAGGCAAGGAGGAGCGCTCACCTGATCCAGCACCAAGATCTCATCTGCATCTACGATCGTGGAGAGCCGGTGGGCGATGAACAGCGACGTCCGGTCCTTCACCATCTCCTTCATTGAGCTCAGGATGTTCTGGAAGGCCAAGAAAACTAGTGTTACTGTTAATGCACCAACAGGGCCTTGCAAAAGTATTCTCAGTTCTTTGAGGTTTGTGCTTACAAAGCTAATGTGAACAACTTAATCTATTTTATTGTAATTTCACACAAAAGAGAACAATTGTGGAGAAGAGGGAAAAGAGTCACGATTTTCAAAGTTTAACCCAACAAAAATCTGGAAAAAGTGCTGAAATCACAGCTGCAGGTGTTTTGAGGTATGCCTCTAATAACTTCCCAAATCTTCCCATCAACTGGCTTCTCTGTCCCTGCTGAAGACAGACATCCTCACAGCGTCAAACCGCCTCCACCACTGCAGATGAGACTTCTTACGCCTTCTAGCCACCCCGCTCATAAAGAGCAGAATGGCTATAAGTAATAGCTGTCCCACCTGAGCAGTGGATCTCTGCAGCTCCCCCAGAGACATTCTCTTCAGGAATCCAGAATCTTTATCATCATCATCATTATGTGTTACCATAATGACATTTTTGATGAGAAAGACGGCGGCTCAGAATGCACACAGATCACACAAGACATAATCTCTCCATACCTGTTTTTCCCCCTGAAATCAGTCGATTGCATTGACCAACACCACTTCCTGAGAGGCTTAAAGCGTGCAAATAGTCCTCAGCATCTAATAAGACTAACGTTTGAGTCAAAGTCAGACAGCAGTCCCTCTACAGACGACCTAGATTCCTGCGCTGTCTCGGTAGGTCTGCAACTCAGCTATGCTTGTGTGTTTTGAAAACAAAATAAAAAAATAAAAAAAAGAACTGAACGTTGCTCAGTTACATGATTCTAACTTTGTCGTTTTTGTTTTCTTGGGTAAAAGTGCTTGAAACCTCTCCACGACCTGACCCATGTGGTGAGCGGATCGGTCTTCACGATGCTGTTTAGTTACACGCGTTCTCCAGCAGACCTCTGAGACCTTCACTGATGGGTATTCCAAAAAAAAAAAGTTAAAAAACAAAAACAACTGGACTTTTTTTTCCCGAAGTTTGAAGACGTTTCGCTTCCCATCCAGAAAGCTTTCTCAATTCAAGTGTCTGGTGTAGTGTGGAGTTCCAAGCTTTATATTATGGCCCAAAAAGGCCTTGTTATGGCTTAGATACCATGCAAATTAACCCGAAACTGGTCCACCCCTTAGCAATGGGGAGTCGTTAGGGTCATTGTTGGCCTGGTTTACAGGGGAGATGTTGTGATCACCTGCATGGTGGTGAGCATTGAGGTGAAAATTGGAAGGAATCAAACCTATTGCTGTGTTGTAAGTTTTTGAAAGTTGAAACCCGAGTCCTCCTCTGTTGAAAGTTGTTTTTTTCTCTCTTAACATAAATAGCTTCCTTCACCCCCCTTTCATATTTCACTGATGGGTGGTTTTAATGCTGGAGCTTAAATTACACACAGCAGGCTCTAGATACACTAGTTTCTGAACGATATTGGCTGCACGGGGTTATATTTAGGGGTATTCAGAGTAAAAGGGTTGTGAAAAAATAAAAAATAAATAAAGGAAAGCATGCATCCTTTCCCCTCCACCCCATACAAGACAAAGTGAAGTTTTTCAAACCATGTAGCATTTCTACAGAATCATCTGTGTTGGTCTAGCACCTGAAATCCTGCTAAAACACGTTAAAGTTTCTGCAGCAATGCGACAAAATGTGAAAAAGTTTGCATGGTGTGAACACTGCCGCGGGGCACCGTGTAGCATCCTGAGCCTTACACGCGCATCCCATAATCCAAAGGAACACGGTTTGCAATAACGGTGGTGGGAAAAAGTGAATGAATGACAGAATATATATGAAACACATTCCCACACATTGATTTGAGTCAATACAATGTTGCTCAGCAACATCGCTCTTCATATGCTTTTCCTTCCACTGTGTGCATATGATAATTTTAAAAAAACACATTTGTGATGAGAGGCAACAGTAAAAAAAAAAAGAAAAAAGAAACCTCAAATAAAAACAGCCTCTGCTGCCCAACTCCTGTTTTTTTTTCTGGATAAGTTCAGAAAGATTGTGCTGAACTTTCTCATTAAATGTAACATTTACAAAGACTGTGTGGTTTAAGCTGCGCTGGAGATTAAGTGGGAGAAACAGAGGCAGGTGGCGTGGGGAGGAGAGCATGGGGGGTGCTGTGTGTGTGTGTCACAGCAGGTATGTGACGCAGGAGGGATCTGAATTATGGTGTACCTACAGCAGGTGACTGAGTGGGTGTTTGTTCTGCTAAATGTGTGTGCAGAAATGATGAGGTGGCAGCTCTGGGCTGCTATTATGCGTGCGTGCCGGTGTCTGTCCCGGCAGCAGGACCGACCTCTTCGGTGATGGAGTCCAGGGACGATGTCGCCTCGTCGTACAGGAGGATGGGCGGGTTCTTGAGGACGGCGCGGGCGATGGCGACGCGCTGCTTCTCTCCGCCTGAGACACGGAGGAGACGGGAGAGAGAGAGAGAGAGAGAGAGAGAGAGAGAGAGAGAGAGAGAGAGAGAGAGAGAGAGAGAGAGAGAGAGAGAGAGAGAGAGAGAGAGAGAGAGAGAGAGAGAGAGAGAGAGAGAGAGAGAGAGAGAAAATATAGAGTTGAAGAGCAGCAAGGTTTGACATATGCAAAGTGACAACAGGTCGCCGTTTGGCTCTTCTCATCACTGTTACCACAAACCGAGGAGCCATTACTCACACAACACTAATGCTGCAGGCTTTGAGTTTGGTTAAAAAGAAAAAAAAAAAAAGACAGACTTCCTCTTAATTGTGAGGAAAAAGTCGGCAGGGCTCAAAGATTTCTCCCACTGTGTCTGACTCTGCCTTTATTACATGCGAGCGGCGTGTGGCCCCTTGAAAGCGAGCGGCTTTTAGCGAATGTAAACATCGCTTGGCGGTGGAGAGCGCCCAGACTCGCGCCGGCCCCTTCCTGATCCCCCCACCGCCGCCGCCGCTCACTGGCAGCTGTCACATATCGCAGCGGTGAAATTAATGAGAACTTAGTCATGTCTCGATTTTGTCCGTTCTCTCTCTCTTTCTCTCTCGCGCGCGCGCCACATGCAGAAATCTGTGCTGCTGGTAATTGTGCGTTGAAGACAGGAACGGCTCACCAGTCTTGTTTACGAGGGCTCAATGAGTGACGCTAAGAACCCAATTCCACACGGGGTCATGTTGATCGAGTTAGAACAACGTACAGGCAGAATGCCATTAAACACACTTCTGGTCTGAAATGACAGCGCAGTGATTAAACCAAAACTTTGATGCCTTTTCCTTACAGGAGTTATTTTGACAAGCGAGCCACTTCTCCATCAGAGGTGTAACGTTTCTAAGCACACGCTCAAAGCGACAGCGCTGCCATTTCATCAGAAAGTGCTAATTCATTTTAGATGCAGATTTTTTTTTTTTTTTTATTAATTAAATTCTAATCAAGCAGGTGCAGCTCACTAAAAATTGGTCCTGAATCTGGTGCCAGTTACCAGTGATTCATGCCAACTAGATTAACGCAGCTAATTGCAGAAAGCTTCATTTTTCCTGAAAAGCGATTCACTTGTCTCATGTGTACCTGCATAACTTTTGTAAGCGACGGAGGAAACTAATGAAACTGAAAAGAAATTATTTTGTCGCTTACGCCGTTTCTGTCTGTTTCAGTTAAATTTAACTCTTTTAAACCGTTATGACTTGAATTTAAGAACTAGATGAGTTATGTAAAACAAAACAAGCCTTTCATATTGATAATAACCTAACAATTTAGGTTAAATCTAACTCTACCACCATCACAGTGGGGTTTTAAGCTCTAACATAGCTTGGTTTCCCAGCTAGGTTAACTTCTTTGCCTTTTGCAGAAGATGCAGAAGCTTCATTACAGAGACTGGACACAAGTTTAAAATATTGAATATTAAAACCAGTGTATTAAAAGCCAAGCGAGGCTAAAAATATAAGTTCCAACAATAAAGGAGCAGTCAGTGGACAGATTAACAAATATTCTGCTCTGAATTAATTTAACAAACAATAAATAGGAAAGGCTGGATGTTCGTCAGCCGTTTCGCTCCGACGGGGTTGGTTGTTGTACAGTCTCATGGGCCGTGTGCATTTTTTTTAGGGTTTTTCACACGTTTTAATGTACGAATTCCAAACTTTTGCCAAGACTGAAACTTAAGTCCATTTTAGCCGTTAAAAAAAACAAACAAATTCAACAGAGAAGAGCAAATGTACGACTTTATAAAGACCCTGCAGTGTTTAATCTTGCACAGATTTGCTATAATAGTATGGACAGATTTATCGGATCCTCTGAAGCAGCCGCATCCAAAAGCTTAGTCAGTGGTTCTGTCAACACTCGAGTTGCAATGCATTTTTGGAAACAAAAATTTCAATTTTGTTTTAATTGATTAAACAAAATAGAATAAAATGTATTTGCCTATTCTATTTTACTAGCTGAAGCCTAAGCCAAACATGCCACGTTTCATTAAAAGTAGATATACAGAAAAGGATCTATATATTATTCTAGACCTGAAACATAAAAGGGTTTTATCTTAATTATTAAAAAACTATTTTAATGTTTTGCTTCACTAAAGTCATCGCTCTTTATTGTACTTTCTTGGTCTTTTCTCTGTAACAAGAACTGGCTATGGTTCACTTTTTCTTCAAAAACCACTTGGTTGATTTGGCTGCACTTAGTTATGAATGCTTTTTAGTAAACATCACTGGATGTTTGCGATTCTGTTTACTGTGAAATTCAGGTGAAAGAAAAACAAAAAAAACACGGGGGAAAAAAACTGATTTGTAGCCAACAATTATTGCATTATTTGGAAGCGAGTTACATTTTCATGTGTTCAAACTTTGAATATCAGCAATATAATTGATCTTTTGGATATTTCAGAGTGGCACCTACACCCAAAACTGATTTAGATTACGCTGATTGGGTTGCAAGAGCTCACGGAGAGCTTCGTCACAAAAGAAGCAACTGTGAGGAAAATGTGAGGGGACTGCAACAGATTTTGTCATTACAGTGTTTGACAGTAACACTGCCACTGAAATCATGCAAAATTTAGCTTTCAAAGAAAAGAACACCATGACAGCTGTGAAACATGGAGGAGGCTCCGATTATTTTGGAGCACCTTTGCCGCATCTGACAAGAGACCTCAGTCACACATGATGGGCTCTTTTGGATTCTCTTCATCTGTTTGGCCTGGAAGTCCATTTAACTTTTCATGAAATTACTTTGCTACGAAATGTTTGATAATATATATGCCCAAATACTTTGAGTAAAGTAAACTTTATTTATGTAGCACCTTTCACAGGATAAAACCACAAAGTGCATCACAATAAAAACAACACAAAATAAAAATATAAAAAGACAAAACAGCAAAAATGCAACATCATAGCATAAAACTAGTTAAAAACCAGTCGGAACAAGTGGGTCTTCACCTGCTTCTTAAAAGAATGAACAGTCAAGACGGCGTAAAGATAAAGGCAAAGCATTTCACAGTCTGACGACCACAGCTTTAAAAAACGATCCTCTCTGGTCCTGAAATTATTTTGTGGGACCATTAACAGCCTTTGGCTGGAGGATCTCAAACCACGAGAAGGGGAATATGGTTGTAAAAGGTTGGTAGTATAAGATGGAGCTTGGACACTCAGGGCTCTAAAAGTAAAGTCTAAAATTTTAAAATTAACCGGTAGCCAATGTAAAGAGATTAAAACTGTGGTAACGAGATGTCTTTTTCTTGTGTTGGTTAAAAGTCTTGCAGCAGCCTATGTGGCCATAGAAAGGATTCCTGGATCAATGTGTGCTTCTGTGATTTTGAGGGTCTTTCTTTTTCCTGGACTGCAGAGATAAAGGTCTAACAAAATTACAATTTTGCCAAACATTTCAGCATTAAAACCTATTTTCTTCTGCTTATACCTACATGCAGTCATGCGTGTAATACTTTTCAACTCTTGAATTTCTACAGCCTCGTGGCAAATGTATAAACACAACTAATTTAAAAAGTTATCTTAGTTCTTCATTTGCTCGGGGAAAAAAAAACAGCAGACATCTGTGAAAGTTCATGAACGTGTGAACCTTAGCTTTCAGAGATGGGGGAACAGCTCGAGTGTTTCAGGTTGTTGTCTTCCTGGATGACCTCGTCTCCCTGGAGATTCAGCCCACAGACAGATGTCCTAACATTGTTCCTCGGCATTTGTAAAATAATGAGAAGCTGATTTGTTTTGTTTTTAGCAGTGAGGGAAGGTCCTTGGGGAGCACAGGATGGCAGGTTTATATAAGTAGCAGGGTTTGCTAATTTTAACTTTAATTAACAATAGTAACATCTTCTTATGAGAACACCTTGCTGAACTGCATTATAGTGTGTTCAAATTATTTTGTTGAGCCAGCAAAGCTATGTTTTTGCCAACAATTCAAGTGTTTTTCATTCTTTACACTGATGTGGACAAAAACTGTAATTTCTGCTGCGGTTTCCTTTCTCTTCACGTCACACGACCCAACCTATGCTGCAATATCACTCACTGTCTCAGGAGAACGGCCCAAAAAGCAGCTGCAAAACTTGCCATTATGTTTTAAAGTACTTAACATAAAGCCCCAAGACCTTTTCTGTTAGTTTTAGTTAGTTTGCACACATCAACTAGAGCTGCACTGAAATATGTCATCAGGCGGATTATCAACAAGTCTTATCAAAACAAAGAGTAGACATGCTAGCTTTGGCCTAGCTAACGGCATAAAAAGGTTAGCAGGAGCAAGACATGCTTTTTTATAACTGTGGCGTATATTTTCAATCGGATACATGTTTAGGTATAAATAATTAAGTTTAATAGTTGTTTTGTTAAACAGAGTTGACCAGAGTTGCTCTGCAGAGACCCCAGTTGAGACAAAATATCAGCCACGGTTCAGAAAAACAGCTACTGGTGGTTCAAAGTGTAACAATGATGAAATCAGCGTTATTTAAAGGCAATTTAGGAGCCACTGATTTCAGTCATATACATGGCAATAACTTTAAAGCAGTAAGAGACAGGAATATCAGCAAATGCCTAAAGTTGGGTTACTCAGACAGTTTTCTGGAACTCCTGATCAAAACATCACTCCTATCCTTCCTTATCAAACAAAATAAATAAACTGCATGAGCTATTTGTATGTATGGAGGGGGGGGGGGGTGCCTGGAAAAAATATATAGGCACATTACAATTTAACTAACATTTACATAGCAAATGCAGAGGCACAGAAATGCCATGTAGGGTTGCATTAAGCATATTAAAAGGCCCCTAGCTACAGTAAGGAATGTCATTTTCTTTTTTATAAATAACTAAAAACTAAATTTTTAATATTTCAAATAAAAAATACCTTATTTTTCAACAAACAAACAAAATATGTTACTGTTTTTGACTTCTAATTGCATTGCTGTCAGGAAGATGTTTTTTCCCACATTACCCAAAAACAGTCTGACTGCCTGTTTTTGGGTAATGTTTCTCTCCCTTTATCAATAGAACACAAGCTTTTAGCAGCCAGTTAACATGATGACAGCTGAGCTTTTACATTCTTTGGTTAAAAATGCAACCAGGGGAGTGAGACAAAACCCACAGCTCTGGTTTGAATCTGGGAAACCGCGTTCAATGAATAGACATAAATGTGCAGCAGACCTGACAGCTTGAGGCCCCGCTCTCCAACCTGGGTGTCATAGCCATGGGGCATCCTGAGGATAGCATCATGTAGGCCTGCTAAACGTGCCACTTGGTACACCTCCTCCGCTGTAGCGTTTATGTTGCCGTACTGCAGGTTGTAGAAGATGGTGTTGTGGAAGAGAACGGCATCCTGATGACAATAAAGCCAGGGAACAAAATGAGGCTTCTGAGAGTATTTTCATGGCAGCAGTGAGAGAAACAAAGGATGGCGGATCCAAACAATGGGATTGGGGGGTGAAGGAAGAGGAGCAGAGCAAATGACAGAAATATGTTCATGCGCCATCTGTTCAGATCATCTCGGAGCTCGCTAAAGCGAAAATCATCATTGTTAACAATTACTCTGACATTACTCTATGCTAATCGTTGTATATAATTCCCCAAAGATTTTATTTGTATATTTACCATTTATGGACAATGATATAAACAGGGTTCCTACAAATTTTCCAAATAATATTTTAGACTTTTCAAGACCCAAATTATGAAGGATTTCTCGCTTGATTTCCTTTCAAGTACAAATAATTGTACCAAGTTCGGTTTTATTATTTGTATGTTTTATATATCATGAAACAACCCAATGCAGAGGTTGGCTACAAATCCTGCAGCATGGTATGGACAAAGGTTTATCATTAGTTTTCAAAAAATTAAAGGAGGTAAATTAAATATAAATCAACGTAAGAGGCATTTTAATATTTGCAAATTCAGACTTTTAAATAACAGGAAAAGAATATAAATATTTTCTCCATACTTTCCCAGGATTTGTAGGAATGATGTATAAATAAATATAATTTAATGGTAAAAAAGAAAATCTATGTTATATATTATAACAACTAGTCATGGCTGTGATGCATTTGTACATGTGTTTCACTGCTGGGTGTTTGTCAGACCTGAGGTACGACTCCCAAAGCCTTCCTCAAGCTGTCCAGGCTGACTTCTCGGATATTCTGCCCCGCGATGTAGATGTTACCCTGCTGGGGCTCATAGAAGCGGAACAGCAGCCGCACAATGGTGCTCTTCCTGCATACAGAAGGGAAAAAAATCTGTGTTGTAGCCTTGTCTGTAAGATACAGACAGCCTCACAGTCTACTGATAATGCTTTCTCTCTTGGAAGAGTGCTGATATTAGAGATGCACCAATCAATCAACCCGACATCAAAAAACTCCTCTTTCCCCTAGACTGATTCTGGTAGATCATCAGCAGGTTAAATGTATATTTTGGTCTCCCTATTCATTAATTCATTTTTGTTCTATAAATGCAACAACCAAGAGCCTGCATGTTAGTGCACTTTTTATTTCATTAGTCAGGTAAGCTTTAGGGGACATACAGAGCTCAGTATCTGAAACGTGGATGACCAAAAACAACACAAAGGTCCGTCTCACGTTTGCCAAAAATCATCTTTAAGACCACCAAAATGAAGTGAAAACATTCTGCGGACTGAAGAGACAGAAGGGGAACGCTTTGGGAAAGTTTAAATTCTATTACACCACAACATTTCAGAAAAATAACATTACACCCACTGCCAAACATGGTGGAGGACATATGACGGTCTGGGCCTGTTTTGCTGCTTCAGCAACAAGCGTACTCGGGTTATACAGCAGGACAATGATCCAAAGCGAAGCTGCAAGTCCCTTTTATAAAAACCTGGGCTAAAAATCACAAAAGTACAACAATTTAAGCCTTCTTTTTGGATAGTGTTAATTTTTTTTTAAAGATGTTTCAGCCTACTTCATCATATCAGGTTTTATTCAAGGGATTCATTTTGATATAAAAGCCTGAGAATAGCCAACCGTGGGTGTGTGAAGGGAAAGTGAACCCAGAGCACTTATTGCAATTAACTCATGATTTAACCAGGGGAGTACTTGTTTCTGCTCACAAGCCCAGGTGGTTTCGGACAGCTATTTCCATTAATTAATGAAATCATCATTTGAAAACTGTATTTTGTATTTTCTCAGTCTCCATGAAATCATCATTTGACAATCTGAAACATTTAATTGTGACAAATTCAGGATAATGCAGTTCCATATTGATTCAATAATAAAACCCCAATCAAAAAACCCGCAGCAAATCTTTTCCTCTTTTATGCCTTTTTATCCTTAGAAAACCAAAACAATGCTAGAATATGTTGAAGTGGGCGGATCCGACGTGAAACCAAACCGGGTCTGGGCCAGGATGAGCCTGATTGGTGCATCTCTAATTCACATTCAATTCACTTTTCAAAAACAGAACCTACCCTGAGCCGCTGCCACCAACTATAGCCACCTTCTTCCCAGCGGGCACTTCAAAGGACACCCCTTTTAAGACTTTCTGGCCCTCTAGGTATTCAAAATAGATGTCCTCAAAGCGGATCGTGGCGTCCTGTGGTGTGACGATTAACGGCGGGGCGAGATTCTTCTCCTACGGATAACCATCCGAGGGGTTAACAGACGAAGGAAAAGAAAATACGGGAGAAAAAAAAAGGAGAAGCATGAGTCAAGGCCTGGAATGATGCAACAGTTTCTTCTAAAGACGGAGAATGCAGAGACATTCATCGCATTTGTAAGCAGTTATTACAAAAAGCCCTCATCTTCACTCTGCCCTTCATTTTGAATGCTTTAAGGATCAATATTAAATTTTAGCTTCGTACTGAGCTCAGAGATGTGGCCAAGGTCAGCGCTGAATAATACCGGGCCCATTGCTGGAGAGTGAAAGCGGTTTCTGCAAAACCTACAAGAAACATTATCACCCACAATCTGCCTCAGTCAATTCATGTAAATAACCCAGAGAGCATTAGTATACACAAATTATTCCACACTCCCCAACATGGAGGAAAAAAAAAAGCCACAATTATTATTACTATTATTCTGTTTTTGGTTTGTGAGGCGCAGTTTCAAGTGAAACGGGTAGTTTTAAATAATTTTACATCTGCATAATGGGACAACGTGTTCCACATAAAAAAACAAAACACACTGAATTCATACAATGCTGGCCTGCAGGGCTGCACCGTTCCACAAGGAATCACAATGGAGGGGGAATATTACAGATGAGTGGAAAAATAACTGGACAGATTCATGTCTAGCACTGTAATTACAGGCTGGAGATGGGAATGGCCTTCTTATTGTCGGGCGGCAGACACACATTTGCACTTAAGTGCACTCATATGACGCAGGATGGGCTGTCATGTTGTGCTAAATAAAAAAGGAGAAATGCAGCAACATTTCCAGCAAAATAAAACTGATAGCTACAGGGAAGAAATACAATACTCTGCGTGCATATTTATTGGCACCCCTGGTAAGGATGTGTAAAGAGCCTTGAAATGAATTCAGCTTTCATTGCAATAAAATAATGCAACACTAAATATTTTGGAAAACAAAAACGCAAGCTTTAGTCTGAGTGCAATTATTCAGTGCAGAAAAACTCATGTTTTTTTTTTTATTCAAAATTGCTGGTGGAATGATTATTGGTCCCACTGCTGACTATCCTTCGCACAGAAACCAAGTCTTCTCCAAAATCATTTCACAAGGCTGAAGCACACAGGAGGACCTTTGACCATTTCTCTTAGATCAATTATTCTAAGGCTTTCTGCCCATCTTTAAAAGAGGTGCCCAACCTTTAACTTTATCATAGTGTATTTTTTATAATGTTACAACTTCAATAAGCATCAGAAGACGGTTGGATCTACAAACTATTAGTAATCAAGTGGTCCAGCCCTACGTTGGTAATTTATTTCTATATGCATTTCTTTTTACAAGGAAGGCTGGTCAGATCTCCTAGTTTCACCTCTACCCCCGGAAGATAAGAATGCAATTATGATGAGCCACTAAAGACTCTGGGAAGGAAAAATGGGGGTTGGGGTGCAATTTGTAACAAAAACAGTAATCAAACAAAGGCAAAAACAAAGCCTAAAAAAAGATGCCACCTACTTCCCTGCTGCAGATTACTGACATTTTGCGCTCCCAGAAACAAATACTCAACAAGCTCTCAAAATTAAAGT
Organism: Fundulus diaphanus; assembly: GCA_037039145.1. Classification (NCBI taxonomy): domain Eukaryota; kingdom Metazoa; phylum Chordata; class Actinopteri; order Cyprinodontiformes; family Fundulidae; genus Fundulus; species Fundulus diaphanus. The sequence goes on along the minus strand of CM073125.1, from coordinate 31,393,807 downwards.
CCACTTAGTTTGAAAGAATGACTAACTACAAAACTTTAACAAGTTCAGTGCTGTAATTTATATAACACGGACAAACTAAAATCATGAGCCAAATTAAGCCTCTTGGGGGGGAAAAAAAAACAAACATCAGATGACAATTTTTTTTCTACACAAAAACGTGTTTTAAAGTTACTGCTAGTTTCGACAAGTAAAAAGTCCAGTTTAATGAAGAAGATGGGTTAGTATCAACTTCCTGATGCCACCGGTGCAGCCAGTAACGTCAGGCGCTCCACGCGGTAAAGGCGAGGGTGCATCCGGCCACATCAAGCATGTTTCCCTACAATCCATCGTTTTTTTTTTAACACATGTGGACAGATTATCTGAGTCGAGCACTTCTGAAAATCCTTTGGGGATCAAATCCTTTAGGGCTTGCTCTCTGTGTAGCTGTTGTACAGAAAAATCAGCCTGGCTAGGAGGCTTTTGTGTTTTCCTTTGCTTTTAGATTTCAGGCCAAACTCTAAGCTCGCTTTCTACTGTGCACACATTCCTCCTTTCAGTTCTCCTTTATTCGGATGAAAATGTAGGAACACAAAGGGAAGCTGTGTTTCAGCGGCACAAAGTTTGTGTCAGGCTGACAAGTTACCTTGATCTTTGTGTCGACGCTGAGCAGGGTGAACAGAGTGTTCATGTCTATGAGAGCCTGCCTGGTCTCTCGGTACACTGTGCCCAGGAAGTTGAGGGGAAGGGAGAGCTGGAAGAGCAGGCCATTCACCATCACCAAGTCTCCCACAGTCATGGTACCTACACGAGGGCAACAGAGCAGCCATCACACATCCAGGGCTTTAAAATAAACAATTCATACCCCTGGAACATTTTGTCATATTACAACAACACACTTTGACGTATTTTATTAAAATTTTATTTGATGGACCAAAACAAAGTTGTCCATATTTGTGAATAGAAAGGAAAAAATGACACGTGGTTTTCAAAAATCTGCCGTCAGAAGTCACCAGTTTAATAGACTCAACATGTGTCCGTTTTAAACTCGGTATAAATGCAGCTGTTCTGTGAAGGCCTCGGGTGTTTGTTAGAGTATTTTCTTTTTTGAACAAACAGCCTCATATGTACACACCAGAGAGATCAGACACAAAGGCGTAGAGATGTTTAAAGAGGGGTTCGTGATACAACATTATCCTAAGCTTTGAGCATTTCACAGAGCTCTGTTCCTTCCAACATCTGAAAGTGGGAAAGTAATATAATGGCACAGCTGCTAACCTACTAAGACATGGCCACCCCCCTAAACTAATAGGCCAGATAAGGAGAGCAACGCTTAGAGAAGCAGCCAAGATGGTAACGCAGGAGAAGCTGCAGAGATCCAAAGCTCAAGTGGGACAATCTGTCGACAGGACGACAACTATTGAACATTTCATGAAAAATTGGTAAGAAGAAAGGAAGAAGTGAAAGACAAAGCAAACATGCTCATTCTGGTGAGATAAGAATAAAATATATATTTCTGGTCTAGAAATGATGTTTGTTTGAAAAACAGAAAAATGCTAATCACCCTGAAAAACGGTGAGACTTTGTGGTGGCAGCATCATGTTGTGTGGATGCTTTCTTTCAGCTGACAGGGCAGCTGGTCAAGGTTGATGTAAAGCTAGCAGGAGCTAAATACGGGGCAATCCTGCAAAAGCCCTGAGACCAGGGCGCAAGCTTCGCTTTCAAGTCAGACAAAGAACCGGAACATGCAGCCGGAGCTACAAGAGATGTTTTTTTTAAAAAGCATTTTTATGTGTTAGAGTGGTCCGGTCAAAATGTGGGCTTAAAGCCAGCTGACGATGTTTCCATCTTATCTCACTGACCTTAAGATATTGTCCAAAACAAACACACTAAAATGTTAATTTGTAGATGTGCAAAGCTGACAGTGACATACCTCACATGACTATTTTTGGACTACAAGGCGCACCTAAAAATCCTTCAATTTTCTTAAAAATTTATGACGCGCCTGATAATCCGGTGTGCCTTATATATCATTACTGTACTTGTGCTTACTGACTGATCTTATGTGGTACAATGCGCTCAAAAATCTGTTAAAATGTGTAAGTACGACTTTGGTTAGCAACAAAGCCGCTCCGCTCAATGGACGTTTGGAGCATTACGGTACACTGTGTCACTACCTGATCAGACCCCTGAGCTGTCTACAAGACTGCCTGACTGTAATGTCTAAACCAGAAGTGCATTCATGTATAGGCAGCCTGTGTCCGGAGTACATGCTAGCAACAATAAACCCAGTAAGTTAATTCAATATAAACGTTTATTTTGGCCTTATGTTAGAAACAGGGCAGTGTAGTCCAAGTACTCTGTTCTCCTGACAGAGGCGGACAGAGAGCTGTGTACGTGAAGGGGCGGAGTGATATTACACACTTGGGAAGAATATTTAATGCGCTTTACATTCCTGTACGCCTTATGGTCTGAAGAATACGGTAGTTCAACAAAGCGCTGACTCAGGGTGGATGGATACCAATGCACGTCACAAAGGTTTTTGCAAATAAAACCAAAAAAGTGTAACTATGCAACCCACCCCCACACCCCACCTCACCTCATCATGATGGACAACTTTGGTTTGGTCTATCCCATGAAATCCTGTTAACATTATACAGAAGTTTGTGGGAGTAACAACATAAAACATAATTGACAAAAAAAGCTTTAACTTTTTATTAGTTTAGCAAGGCTCTATCATTGCATACATATTTGAAAGTAAAATGTAAAAAATAAAAAAAAAACTTTCCATTTTCTATTTCAAGTTGTTGTGAAAGCAGACCGAGCATCTCCACCCCCTGTGATTTCATTGTCTGCATCAAGGCTGTTTTACTTCCTATTCATGCATGCTGTGCTTTGTTCTCATTTAGCTTCTATAATAGACTGTTCACTCTGGGTTTTATTTGGCAGTTTCATCTGTGTGGTTTTATTTTAAAGTTTTTTTCTTTAAGCTTTATCAGAAGATTTTATTTCAATGAAACTCGGAGGCAAAAAGAGTTCAAACTCGATCCAGAATCTTTTTCCACTTCCCCACTTGAATTCAAGGACTGGCTAAAATTTCAATTAAGGATAGTTCAGCATCGATGCCCCAAATTTAAGCCACGTTTACACATGATCATCATAAGCTTTTAAAATGCTCACCTGCTGTAATGCCTTTGCTTGCCAGCAACATGATTGCAGTGAGGCCAACACTGAAGATCGCACTCTGGCCAAAGTTGAGCATGGCGAGCGTCGATGTGGTTTTTAAAGAGGATGACTCATAGAGCTTCAGGAACTCATCGTACCTTTGAGCTTCGTACTTCTCGTTATTGAAGTACTGCAGACGAGACGAGAAACATGAGGGGAGAGACGGGAGCACAAGCCAGAGAAATGAACAAATTCGCAAAAGGAAGGAAGGGAAGTGCGAGCTTAGAGAGAAAGAGGGAGAGACACAAATATGGTTGAGGTGAAAGGTTAAGGAAGCATGGAGAGCGGTGTCAGGCAGATACACACTTTAGCTCCAGTCTGCCCCGAGGCTGCATTTGTTCTCGGTGACCGCTCCGAGCGGGCGACCGTGTCTCGGTTGGCCTCTAAAGCACTTTTTCATGTCTGTGTCTTCATCTGCTCCCAACTGATTTTAAAAAGGACATGAAGGCGATGGAACAGAATCCAAAGCCCGCTTTACTGAACTGGCAACAGATCTGAAGCTGTGACTGAGCAGAGCGACTGTGGCACAAACAAGCTACAGATATTAGGCAGTGAAGCCTAATCATCACTTCTTAACAAGAATTACAGCTGAGTGTTCATCACTGGAACGGCTTTTCTTTCTATTTACACGTGTAGCAGCTTCCACAGATGCCTGCATTAACGACGGAGAACGTAAAGCCGTCTTGAGTGTTACCCTACACAACCAGCGCTAATTATAATTAAGACAGCTATCATTAAGAGAGAATAGCTCATGCGTCAGCCGCATACAAACCTCATAAATATAACGCATAAAAGAAGAGAAAACAATCTACAAGTCTGCTGCCAATTACTTAATATTGTTGCAGCACTGTTTGTTTAGTTTGCACTATTGTTTCCCAGCTCGGGTTAAGTGGGCGATTTGCTCCTCTAGCTAACAGCAGTGAAGCAGCACAGCCACCGACTTACAGCGGATTTGCATATAAGAAAATGCAGTGAAATCGGAGGGGGAAATCAGAAAGTAGCACATGGAAGACAAACCGATGCAGCGCGAGGCACCGCGCTCAGGTTCTCATGCAGCCCTTTGTAGAAGTGGAACGGATTTATGAGTGGGTGGAGATCTAATTACATATGCACACTCACAGCTGAGAGTGATGCTAAATCTGGCCGCATTGACACAGATGACACAAAATAACACGGAACAAGATGTTAAGGAAAACAGGACATAAAATTACACAGCAAGGAAAATAACACTGGAACCAAATATATTTGGAACGGCCACAGCAGCACTCAAAACCCGGTCTAGTAAAACACTTTCAATTCCTTTGAATTTCCTTGGAGGAAATGTGCACCAGCTTCAACATTTAAACAGGAGTTCCTATCGTTTTAGTTAGCCTGGTAATCAGTGTTTAGCTTTATTCTTTAAAGGCACACTATGCAACATTTTTCAGTTAATTAATGTGTTCCATACCGTTTTGGATGATTAAATGAGTCATTTCAGGTTGAACAAACGTTTTCTTGGCCGCCCTGGTGGTCTGTGGGGGAAATACCGCACTTGCAACTGCAGGAGCCCTCGGCCCGCACCCACAGGCTCAGAATCTCGTGCAAGATCGCGAGAGTCGGTCTTGCTTTACGGCGAGAACATGTTTGTTGCTAGCGCAGTGGCGATATCTGTGCAGTTATCATGGCGGAACCAGCGATAAAACAGCGAAAGCCCATGTCGGAGCAGGCAAGAAAGAGGACAAGGGCTCTGGAAAGAGAAAGGAGTCGTACACGGGTGAACATCGGGCAAGCTTTTTCCGAATGGCGAGAGCTAAAAGAAAAAGAAGGCTGCAAGGCTGACGCGGACCTTGCGTTTCTGCTGATGCGATTGTAAGTAACATTGTAGGGTTTCCCTCACGCTACCGCCTCCCAACATTCCAAAAAAAAAAAAAAAAACTAACTCAATATGCGCGCAAAGCTCGTCTCCCCCGCTCCGCCTCCACTGGTCGCTCGCTCTGCCGGTCGCGCAAAGCTTGTCTCTTTCCCCCGCCCGCCCGGTCACTCCGCCGGTCGCTCCGCCGGTCGCTCCGCCGGTCGCGCAAAGCTTGTCTCAACACCCCCCCCACTCCGCTGGTCGTCCGGTAAGCAAATTCCTAGGGGAAACACTGCATTGGAATGGTTTCTCTCTCTCTGTGTGCATGTTCATACTTTCACTGTGTTAGTCATTGTTTGTACTGCCGTTTTTTCGACTTTTGTATTCGTTGCGTTCGCCTGTCTGCTAAGCTCAAAACAACCGCGCCTGGCTTGACGGAGAAACCAGGAGAACATCTGAGCATATTTACGACAGTGCACTTTTACTTTCGCCCTCTGGGGGGCGCCTCGCTAGAAAATCAATCCCAGTTGCATAGTATACCTTTAAGTCTCCAAGATAAACTTTCTTGAAATATCTCCAAGCTAGAAGTGCACTGAGAAATGGGTTGGTGATCGGATTCTGCTCATTTTCAGCTGGATCTTTCCTGACCAATAACCGGCCAGTCAGACTCAAAGACCAGTATGTTGCGCTACAAAAAAAAAAAAAACTCAGGTGTGGATGCTGTTTCTTAGAGGAGAGTCAAAAAAGTAAGTATTGGTTTTAAATACCTAAAAAGGAAACTGATTTTCTACCATGTGTCGGTGGTCCATTCAGGCTGTTGGGGAGAGCAAGACTTCACAAGGAAACAGGAACGCTAAACAGAGTTCAGCAATCTTGCTCTTTTTCACCCATGCAAGTTTAAATATTTATCATGGAACATATTGGATTTAAAAAAAATATGGTTGCCACCAGGGTGGGGGTGGTGGATCAGATTATCACGGTTCTAATGCAAACTTTGGGAAATAATCTTTTTTCCTCATATTGAAGTTACAAAAAAGTTTTTCATGCATTTTTTCTAATTGTTCTAATAGTGGTCATGAACCCGCCTGGCCTCACATGCAAAACACAAAAATGGTTTGGCCCGCTGACGCAACTTCTGACTTTAAGTTCATTCAGCCGCTCCGTGACGTCACCACCGCACTGCATCGGGGGAAACCGGCTTCTGCTTATTTATGTTTACATAGCCTTCATCCCCAACTCTGACTTTGTTTTCTGGTTTTAAAAAGTTAAAAACATGGTAAAAACATGCTGTGTCATTAACTGTCATACTAGTTCACATGATCGCTTTGGGAAAAACAATGATGGCTTTAGCCAGGCTCGGATCTCTGACATGAACAGATGCAGAATGGACTCTGGATTGCAGCCGTGAGATGACCAAACCTCACTTTCAACGCCACATCTGGATACGTGTCTGTGTTCAGGGCATTATTAGACTGATAAATTTGAATCAAAGCTTGTTGTGCTGTTTTACACGGAGGTTTCAGCAGACTGCTAGCGCTAGCCTAGCCAGCTGAGGCTATAAAAAACAGGAGTAAAGGAGATCCTCCACGGTATTAATTAATTTAGACACTACGTCATAAGTTGTCCTCACTCCTTGGAGGTTAACTGTGATATTTCATTATAACTGCGGTAAATTAAAAGTAATAATGCACATGTGTGTTTCTCAAAGCTTGTTATTGTTTCACACAGAGCACTTAGCAGACTATGCTAAAGCCAGCTAGCGCTGGCCTAGCCCGCTAAGGGTAGCAAAGAAAGTGAAAGTAAATGAGATCCTTTGTGAATTATTCCTACTTCATAAACAAATTAACCAATGAGCCCCTAAATATTTGCAACATAAATGCAGACTGGATGCCAGGCTTAAATTTACTTTAAACGCATTTGTCCGGCCGACACTCTGAAATGACGAGTTTTCTCTTTAAGCACAAAATTAGGTGACCCTGGACCCACCCAAAATGGCGATGGCATTTGCAAAATCACGTGTCCGTTTGGACCCCATAAAATGATCGGTTTGCTACAGGCAAAGAGAGAAAAAACATGCAGCTTCCACCTGCCGCTCTGCTCTCGGTCCGGCAGCCGCTCCATCTCTTTGACGTAAAGAAATGGTACCGTGTCTGACTCCTGAGGAACAAGCATCAACCCGCAGGCACAGCCTACATTCGTTTACCTACAGACCACAATTCGACCTCTCATCTCCTTGTCTTCTGCTGTAAAGGCTCAAATAAAGTCAGCAGTTTCGGTCAGAGATGTGCTGTGTATTCCTGCTAGTGGAAGTTATAATTGGAACTGGTCCGGTAAGTAAAGTTTGGAGGCTGGTAAACGTTATTGGCTGCGCTGTTTCCCTAAGTTGCTCTAGACTGATGTGATGTTACAAGCAGGCGCGTCACCACGGCTGCACACCGGATTTGTGGCTGGAGCTGAACGGCCTTGAATAAAATGAAGATACTGCTGTACTAAAGGAAGGTTCGGCCCATTTGGCGGTCGCAACGGAAGGTGGTGGGGGTGTAGACCAAGACCGGGTAATTTACAGCAGACCAAGATAGCAATGTGACACAAACAATAAAGGTAAAAGCTGCAACGTGAACACATCAACGGTCAGCTGACATTTCTGTATGAAAACAGCCTGGAATAGCAGAAATCTGAGCCAGAGCAGTAACCTACAGCATTATCTGTGTCACTGACTGGACCAGAGGAAAAAAACATTTCATAGAGTCCAGAACAGCTCAGTCCATTTGTTGTGACCGGATTGACACGAGCCAAAAAGGGGATCGTTTTAAGGTGGAACAAGAACGGACCTCTAGAAAAAGGACAGAGCCAGAAAAGTGGATTTAGTGAGTCAGCTGTGATGAAATCAACAGTAAATAATTCAACAAATTAACCGGATTAATTATCAATGTTTAGGAAAAGAAAAGGTCAGGAGTGGTAAAGCAGAGAAAGGCAGAGGTGTCGTAAGCGTGGCTGGGTCAGTGGGTGGTAACTCACCTTCACAGTCTCGTAGTTAAGCAGCGAGTCAATAGCTGCGTTTCCTGCTGCGTTGTCTGCTTTGTTCATCTCAATGCGGAAGCGAGTCCTGTGTGCAGAGACACATGCACGGTGACCTGAGTGCTTTCATTAGTACGCTTCAGCCAGTGGGTGACTTTTTTCTCTTTTTTTTACCGGTAGCACAAGGAGCCACTGAGGTATTTACAGAGCTTGTCAAGGAATAACAATCCTGACCTACAGACAGACAGAGAAGTCACAGAAATCTTCCTACCTCCACTGAGTAACAAGAATTGTGAAAATAGTATACGCTGACAAGGAGCCCAAGGCCACTGCTGCAAACTGTCCGCCACACTTGTAATACTGTGGAAGAGAAGAGCAAGACAGGGCATCTTTATGTGCAGTAATTCGACATTTTGGAATAAAACCTCCAGAAACCACCATCATGCTCAGTGACCCAACACTGGTATCACTCAGGTTTTTTTTAAGGGGTATTCCTTTTAAACATTCCAGTATAAAACAGGGTGTCACTCAGACAGAGAACTGTAGGAAGTAATCAGGCTAACGCTTTGAATTTGGGGACCCAAAAGAGAAAATTCTGGACAATCTTTCGACAACAGGGTGAAATCCTAGTAGAACCCTTCATTCTGTGGCGTCAAAAGAGGCTTGGGGGTGGGATGTGCTCAGGAGGACATTAAGCTGCAATAAAGCTTTGGGAATCATCAGTGACACTAATGGACCATCTTTCCAACAAGTTCAAAGTCCATTTACAATGTAAATGAGACAAGATCTCCGAAAATTATTTCCAGACAATCGGCTACAGGAAATGTCAACGTGATGTTACCGACACAGACCACCCAGCAGGAAAAAATAAAAAAAATGTAGAAAATCACAAGACATCTGTGAATTGACTGTCCAATAAAAAGTAAAATGGAGCTGAACCTTGGACAGTCATCCAGGTGATTTTACTGGAGCTCCAGCACATAAAATGCAATTAGTTTAACAGATAAACCTTCAAGCTTTATGAATCCTACTTTAAAATTATTATATTTTTTTTTTTATGTAAAAAAGAATTGAGGGTGAGAGCCTGCAGAACTGACAACGACTCCTGGATAGGTGTCGAAACGTTTTCAGAAAGAACTGAACGAGAGTCCGGTTGCCTCTTTTCCATGATGATGATTTGATTAGGTAAAAGTCGGCTCGATTCAGTTCTAGATGGACGGTTTTCCATTACAACCGAGTACCATGCCACCGTGGGCACGGCCGACATACCAAGGCACCGCTGAGAGTTTTTCATCAGCCGCCAAGCATAAAGACCCGACGGGCCCCGACACAATATGCAAATTCGGGCCAGGAACGGGCCTTAAATTCAATGAATAGCACGGGCTCGGGCTTGACACTGATAAAGTTGGTTTTATGTATTCATGATTTTTCAGTTAGGTCAGGTCAGAAAAACATTCACGCGCACAGCTTTTTATTTCTCTTTTTCTTTGGAAGCAGACGCTACGCAGCACGTCATAATAGGCCTAAAAAAACCGTCAAAATCTGTCACTGTCCGCGGGCCGGACGCTGGAAGTGAGGCGGACCTCGCTAAAGCCATCCACCGTGGACGCGATTCTTTTCCTGCACAGCGCAGTGAAATGAACAATCGATGGACTGTAAATAGGTTTGCCTTTGCCTGTGTTTTTTGATGGACCTGCAACTCAAAGAACGTGAGTGTTTGCTGTTATTATGTTAGGCGGTTATAGACGGTTGTGTTGGAAGCGGTCTAGCCTAATTTGCACTTGTTGCCTTTATTAGGTGAGCAATACATTTATTTGATTGTTAAATATTAAAATAATTATTTAATAAATATTCAATTCAAAGTGATTCAATTCCTTTATTTATTTACACGGTGCATTATAAGTTGGCTATGGACAAGGAGCTCATGTGTGCTGCTCATTTATCTACTCCCGTGGCGCATAGATTTACCGATGTCATATATCCTGGCTGTCCGTTACATGCTGCTTTTGCGACAATGACATCCCCTTATTTCGACATTGAGGTCTAAATAAATATATAAACGCTTGTCTTTGCAAGGGTTAATCGTGTGTTAAAAGTATTATTTGTTTAATTGCTCGAGTCGGCTTTCTGAGAAACTATTACGCGACCGAAGTGTCGGGAAACAGTCATGTCTAAATAGCGGACCCTTTTAGTCGGGCTCGGGTTCGGGCTCATTAATATCTTAATTTGTCGGGCAGGGTCGGGTTAGGGCCTGATTGCCAGGGGTCCGGGCCGGGCCGGGCCTGAAATTTTAGGCCCGTGCAGGCCTCTAATGTGCGGCCTTCTGCGTTGGACCAGAGTAATGGTTTGGGGGCTTCCATCTTCATTCAGGATCTAATGATTTTCACAGGTAGCTGCTACGGATGTTGTGTGTTTTTCTTTAGATATGGCAGGTCTGATTGTTGTTTTGGAGCAAAAACAAAAAGTAAATCCACCCCCTAGCGAATCATCGACCAACAGGCTTCAGACGTCAGTTCCACGTAACTGGTACTAATGGAAAAGCTGAAAAATTTAGTCGACTCGCAGTGAGCCGCTCTGGGAAAGGGCCATAAAGCTCTGCAGGTCTCGGTTAAGGTCGAAATTCATGATTCAACAGTACGTAAGAGACTTGGTAAAAATTACCACCATGGGGAACAAGATCACAAAGAACTGTCTCACATTTGCGGGAAAAAAAAAAATCTTCATGATCCCAAAGATTTTTGGGAAAATGTTTCGTGGGCGGACGATCAAACGATTGAAACCGTTGTTTTCAATCCCAACACTCACCAAAATGCCGCTGACGAGGGCCATCTCGAAGACGGTAGGTCCCAGATTGAAGACGAGCGCGCTGAGCACGAAGGAGATGCCCCTGGTGCCGCGGTCGATTGCCTTCGACAGCGCCCCCGTCTGGCGGCTCAGGTGGAAGCCCAGGTCCAGGTTGTGCAGGTGCAGAAAGACGTTCTTGGCGATGCGGCGGATGGAGCTTTGGGCCACTTTGCCGAACACAATGTTCCTCAGCTCGTTAAAGAACGCCGCACAAGCCCGAGAGACACCATCTGGGGACGCAGAGGAGACGGGGAGGTTTTAGGACACCTCCTGTGAAAAGCAGGGAGGTTTGAATGGTACAGAAATCATGTGTGACCTTTATCTAACACACAGATAACCGCTCTGAAATAAGACACAAATGTCATTTAAACGTTAACACCCTGAAGTAAATTACTGTATACTGAAGCAGATGAGATTTTCAGGCCTTTTGACTGCACTAAGCGAAAGGCTGTATGAGGTGGAGGGACCTATCTTACAAATCATCTCTGGCCTGCAAGCGCTGCCGCGCTCCAGCAACAGCCTCCCACCAGTAATTACATACTATGATGCTCTGCAAAGCCCCAATACACAGCAGACTGAAGACAGCGAGGGTGTCTGAGCGTGCTCAAAAAAAAAAAAAAAATGTGTGCGCGGGTCACAAGTGTGATCAGAATACTAGAAGAGGGAGGCGGACTAAAAGAGAGTGTCATGGAAAGTTTTCAATTACCAGGCTTCGACTCTCTAAACGACGAGGGTGGGATGCAACGAAAGCAGTCTTTCTTTACACCGTTTTAATTATTGCTTAAATTTATACTTAACATGATTCATTTAAACAAGCTTAGTTAAATAAAATTAGCAACTTCGCACACAGGAAAAAAACAAAACAAAAACGAGGGCAATTATTTGATCTCAAGAAACGCAGACAATTGTGACAAATTTGCGCGGCTAGAGCGGCTGTCACGGATAGATAAGAGTTTGTGCCGAAAAGATACATGCTGCCTCAAAGCTGTGCGAACACATGAGCAGTCTGTTGAGACCAAAGTCAGGGTGATAATCTCTCCGTCTGTTGGTCTTCACGGGGCTGTAATGTGGCGTTAAATAGGAATGCTCATCTAATGAACAATGTGTCCACATCTGACAAGGTATGATGGGCACAGGGCAACCCTGACAGCAAGATTACACTAGACACTGCAGGCTTCAAATCCACGCGCCTGAATGTCCAAAAGCAGGAACAAAAACAATGATTTGTCTTGTGCTTGTTCCCCACATCCCTCCTAAATGGGCAGCATCTAGCTAAATGTTCACAACTTTTCCCCCCCATTTCTGTCACATCACAAACATCAAGGTATTTTGAGGAGTTTACATCTAATAGACAAAAAAAGCACATTTTAAAAAAGTTATTAAAAAGAGTCAAATTTGCACCCCACCCAATTTACTCTAAAAACAAGCTGTTGTTTCAAAAGTCACTCAAATAGCACACATAGTCCGCCTGTGCAGCTGCAAAACAGGCCTCAACGATTTTGGAAAATAATCTAATTGCAATTTTTTTATCTTAATATTACGATTTAATGCGATTTTTCCCCCAGTTTAATTTATCATGTCTTTTTAAACAAATAAAAACAACTTATTCTGTTTCAACGCTGTGTAGATTAGGTGCTAAAAGACCCGCTGCGTCTCAACTCGGAGCAGAAATGATTGCGTTCTGCCTACGATATATTTCAACCAAAATTGCGATTTAAATTTTGACTTTTCTTTGCATTAACCACAAGCAACAAAAATGGCCTCTAGATAAAGATGTTTGTAAACAAGGACTATTTAAAGCAAGAACTTTTAAGTTTTCTATTAATCAGAATATTATTCAAGAGAACAGCTTTTAATTGATTTGGACATCAATCCTTGTTGAACATAAAGTGCAACCAACAAGCAAGTCTGTGTGTTAAACTGATTGACCAGAACTTAATGCTAAGGTGAGATTCCTGAACGTTTCTGGTAAAACAGTATGATTATATAAACTCTAAAACAAGTAATAAAATTTGATTATCTCACTGCTGAAACTGTCTTCCCTATCATGTGGAGGCAAACCCACTATTAACAACACAAAAAAGGACGTCTGATTCACTAATTGTTACATAGCCATAAATTGCAGACCTCTGCGATTTGGAAATTGCGTTTTTTTAAATTGCGATTATATTGCAAATGCGATTAATTGTGCAGCCCTACTGCAAACCAACTAAGAAATGACCGTCACCCTAAACCCGCGGTTCTCAAAGTGTGTGGCGCGACCCACTGGTGGGGAATTGAGACGTGACAGGTGGGGCGCGCCAAGTTCCGGCGTGTGTGTGTGTGTGTTGTGTGACTATAAATGTAGAACGTGTGAGAGCAAACTGTCCTTATAGCTGTCTGTTGCCGCTTATTAGACCAATCAAACCCACAAAGTAATCATTACTAGCCTACATGCAGTCTAATTATAGATATGAGAAAAATTTCACCTGGAACTGAAGTGCCAAAATAATGATTGACGTGACATCGGCATATTATTTGTAACGGGATAACCTTTCGCGCCCCAGTGTTGCCAACTCAGCGACTTTGTCGCTATATTTCAGACCCCTCCAGCGACTCTTTTTCAAAAAAGCGACTAGCGACAAATCTAGCGAATTTTGGAGAGTCTTACGTGAAAGCACGTATCGTTCCTACTCTTGTCCTCCAGCGGCAGCTGCTGCCGTGGGGCGCCTCCCCTGTCCCAACCCCGTTCTCCCACTACCGCAGGAGTCCCTCTCAGCGCTGCAGTCAGAGACACAGCATGTTTACCCTCAGCGTCCAGACTGCAAATAAAGCGCATGCGCCGGGATTGACGGCGCAGGTTGATCATAAATAACAGAATTTGAAATATTTTATCTTAAATAAATAACGGCGTTTGATTCACACAGCCACATGTTCATGTTTTACCGTGATTTGTAGGCTCCTTGGTGGACCACAAGGGAAAAAAGAAAATGTTAAAAAAATTAAAAAAAATTGTAACTCCGCCATAGTGTCTCTTTATGGTTCATTTTGCCGGTCTCAAACCCGGGTAAAGGAGGAGGGTTAGTACTGAAATAAATTAAACATTAATTTAAAAAATAAAATAATAATAATAATAATAATAATAATAATAATAATAATAATAATAAACATTAATGGACAGAAAAAAGTAGCTCTATATATTCTGAGTGTTTTTACTCACTTTTTGTCTCTCTCTAACAACGTTATTTCTCCCACAGCGCCAATAATTTACACATCACATCATGTGGCAGATTATGCAAATTAGGCGATGATGTCATTCAGCGACTTCTAGCGACTTTTAGCACAGCCAATAGCTACTTTCCCATGTATTAAGCAGCACCTCTCTTCTCTGAGTGGATTGTTTCAAAAATACTTCCCAAACAACAGTGCCCAGTATGCCTGGGTTATGGATCCATTTAATGTAGCAGGTTGGTATTTTGACATTTTATTGAATATTATACTCATATAATATACATGAATTTATTTCTGTTGTATGCTACTAATTGGAATGGATTGTTGTCAAACTGATTTCTTTGTGTTTATTATGCAATGAAAAATAAAGTAAGTCTATTTTTTTCTATTCTGTCTGCAGCACCTGCTGATTTTAGGTCTGCTGAGGAGGACCAGTTTATTGACATGACGTCTGACTCCACCCTGAGGCTCAGGTTTAATGCTCAGACTCTTAGTGAATTCTGGTTTGGAGTGGAGAGGGAGTATCCACTCATCGGGCAGAGAGCTGTGTGCATTCTTCTTCCCTTTGCCACATCATATCTCTGTGAGATGGGCTTTTCAGCTGTTGCTTCACTGAAAACAAAATACAGATCTCAGCTGAACATTGAGCATGACTTGAGAGTGGCAGTATCAAGCCTGCAACCCCGTTTTGAGAAACTGTGCAATGCAAAACAGGCTCATTGCAGCCGCTTATGCAGGGATAAATAGACCTATCTTGCCAGATGGATTTCACTTCTTTTCTTTTATTAACAGATTGCAAAGTGGCACTTTAATTTTTTCTATCTTTGAGCTTGATACAAATTTTGACACAGCTGCATTTTTATTTTCTTTATTTGTGAGCTTGCTGTTATTTGATGTAGATACTTTGTATTTAGATACTACTTGTTACTTCAATAAAATTGGAACATTTTAAGATTGTTGCATATTTCATTAGCATTGTGTTGGGGCGATGGGGACAGGTGGGGCTTCAAAATTCTCCCTTGTCCAAAGTGGGGAATGACAGAAAAAGTTTGAGAACCACTGCCCTAAACTGACGGGCCAGGAACGGAGAGTTAATCAGATAAGCAGCGAAGAGTAGCATGATGCCTCTGGAGGAGCTGCAGAGATCCAGTCTGTTCACAGGAAAATTATTAGTTTGGAAATTCACTAATTTGTCCATTAATTGGAGGGAAAAAAGGCCCCTGTTGAAAGCATGCCGTGACTCTTGTTTGCATTAAGCTTGAGCTTCTGACTATATTGGTGTGCAATAATATATTGTGTGGAATATCAATAGCAAAGGATTACTTGGATGCAATCTTCTTTAAAATATATCTTTTGTGCAATGCATTGACACAATGCATAATTGCCCTCATCTTCTTCTTCTTCTTGACACTTAGCATACCCATAATGCATTTGGCCAGCCGAACAGCCTAGCGACTAAGAGCCCACACAAGATGCACATGTTCAGTGGCCAAGATCTTAAAGTCCCAGAAAATCATGAGGAAATTCAATGATGAAGGGAGAATGAAATGAGTCAAAAGTATGTGGGTTACTCATAACCTCCAACATAGTGATGTTCAGCAAAACTATTGCAATTGCATGTTTTCCTGATGTGATGCACCCCAACTACAAGCCATGTAGGAGACACAGCAAATATGTGAAAGACGGTGCTTTGGTCAGATGAGACCAAAAATGTATCTTTTGGCCAAGAAACAAAACTGATATAGAGCAAACATGATGTGTGACAACGCACATCATCCCCACTGTGATACACGGCATTGAAATCCTGGAAGCAGGGCTGGACGATATGGCCTAAAAATAAAATCTCAGATCTTATTATACAAAATCCGAATTATCAATTTTTTCCCCTCCTTTTTGTTTCATAGAAAAAAATAAAAAATAAATAAAAAACAACTATAAAACTTGCTTTTATGTCAAGCATTTCATTTGTGAGTTGACCTGAATTTAAAGTGCAACTGAATACAAACTGTGAAACATGCTTGTAAAAACAAGATGGCCGCCCTGTCATTGTAAACAATTAAAATATAAAAAAATTTCTGCTGCTAGTGGTATCACACAATGATTTAAGAACAGGCTTCACTTCACTTGTGTAACTTGAAACTAACTTAAAAAAAAAAAAGTAAATAAAGTGCCTCGTATATGGTAACAAGTTTCCTCTTTACAATATTTTGACAATATATTTTCCTAAACATACTGTATATTCAGCATTGCATGCTGTTCCCTTCATGATACCCAATGAGTGCGTTTCTAAAAATAAAATCCCAATCTTCCAAAACTTTTATCTTCAAATATTGTACATTCAAATCAATCGATTAAATCCATTTATCGCCAAGCCCTACCTGGATAAAATGGAACGGTTTATATCAAATCATATTCATGCATTAGAATGGCAATCCAATTGATAATTTGGGACAAGATTTGGAGAAATGACTTAGATACTTTTAAGGCAATCTAACTGAGCGTTGAGATATATAAACCCATTACTGAAACTGAAGTGAAAGCAAGTTATACGCACTACTGACCTAAGGAGAATAAGACAAACACATGCCGTACTTCTAGGGCTGAGCGATCTGGCTTAAAAATAAAGTCTAAAATCTTTTTATACTGAATTCAATTAGTATTCGATTTTCTTCTCTTTTGTTTCATAAAAACAAATTGCTGAAATTATTTTTTAAAACGTACTTTTATTTCAATAACCTCCTCTGGGATTTCACCTGAATCCAAAGTGCAATTTATAACTTTAAAACATGCTTATATGACATGATGGCAGGCCTCGCCATAGTAAATAATGAAAAAGTAACAAAATATTAGCTGCTAGTTGTGGAATAGACTTCACTTCACTTGTGTAACTTCACACAAACTTAAAAAAATAAGTAAATAAAAAAATTAAAGTGCCTCATCTTAGGTACTCCTCTTTGGAGCATTTTGACAATATATTTTCCTAAACGTATATTCAACATCGGATGCCATTACCAAAACACTTTCCCCTTTCGGGACTGATATAGAGCAAAGTTTCATGGAAGCCCAAGAGAGTGCATTGAAGAAAAAAAACAAAAAAAAAAAAAACAACAACTTTATTTTCTAACATTAAATCTTTACGAGTTGCAGATTGGAATTTTTCGCCCAGCCCTACATACTGCATTGCATTTATTTTCAAAACCCTGTATTACTTTTCATCCATTTTAAGATAACATGCTACTTTGTCACTCTAACACATAAAATCTCAATTAAAATAAACTTGGAGTTGAAATTGTGAAAAGGTTCACGGGGTGTGAATACATTTGCAAAACTCTAAGTGGATGTTAATGCTACCGCTTGTTGGAGTCAGAGTTTCTTGCATTTAGAAAAGAAAAAAAAGAAAAAGAAAACAGATCAAAAATTTCTGAAACTAAAAATAAGAAATTCATCCGCCTCTGCATAAAGATGTATCGACTTCTATAAAAAAGGATGAAGTCAAACGCAGAATATGGCTAACAAAGTAATAAAAAAAAATGCAGAAGAGGTTGCGTAGCGGCGTTCATATGAATGCTGTAGCAAAGGTCAGCATGTACGCCACAGAGTCCTGCAGTCTCCTCGGACGAGCGCAGCACCTGGCAGCGAAATACGAGTCGTGCACTTACAGCCGATCAGCATGGCCGTCGCCATGGTAGCCACGGTGTTTGGCGCGTCGTTCAGGTTCAGCATGTGTCCCGACATCTGGTTAAGGTCGTCCACCGCATACTTAAACATGAAGGGCACGATCACATTGGTGAGCTGGGAGGGAAGACAAAGAGACACTATTAGGAGGCGAGAAGGGAGAAACGTGGAAACAGCTCAACGTTACTTGTGGCTGGGATTCCTTAGACAGACAACTTATTACAAACTAACATAATATGACCAACTCGCTTTGATTGTAGAGTAATACAAGTGTGATTGTATCGGACTGCATGATCTGAGTCTGGAATGAACTGGAATGATTTCAGTCATATTTGAACTGTGTCTCCACTGCAAAAAGGAAACTAAAAGTACAATTTTCTTGAAGTGAGCGTATTTTTCCTTGATTTGATTAGGTCAATAAGACTGCTTGCCAATGGAATAAGATTTATGCACTTAAAATAAGAATTCATCTCCATCATCTTATTTCAAGTGCCAGATATCCAATTATCTTATTTTAGGGGTAAAAATACTCATTCTATTGGCAAACAGTCTTATTTAGCTGATCAATCCAAGGAAAATATACTAATTTCAAGAAAATGTTACTTACTTTTAGTTCTCTTTTTGCAGAGTCCCGTCATGTAAAGAGCCTTGAGATGATATCTGCTATTATTTAGCAGTAAATTAAATATTTAATTTAAACAACAAAAACAAACTCAGTGAATTTTGCCACACAAACTTTGCAAACAAGTTTGTATTTTAAAATGCAATCGATCTGTACTATACTGCTAAAAGTAGTCGCTCCTCTGCGTTACAGAAGCATTGCTTTGAGTGATATCCCTTTCTAGCGTGCCTGAAGATTTCTGCGCAACCTTTACAGCAACAACAGCTTCAGCTCTTCTGGGAAGGTTTTCCACAAGGGTTAGGAGTGCATTTATGCCCCAATTCATCCCAAAGGTATTCTATCAGGTTGCATTCATGATTCTGCAATCAGACCACGTCTTCCGCACCAAACTTGCTCATACACGTCTTTATGTACTTTTGTTTTGTGCTTTAGCTTGCATGAATTGAATTAATAGTTTGTAAAAGACACGGTCCTTCTGAAATGTGCCCAGCAAACATCTTGAAGTGGGAGGGACAAAAGGAAAACTGGGTAAATATTCAACCTAGAGACCAACAAATACTGGACTTATTTGTGGCCAACACATTTTTCTGTCCTCAGAGAAGATGCCATAAAGACTCTTCGACAGCATAAGGGCAACTATTGCTCCTCTTCCACGGTGGCACATTTATTCGATACCGGTCGGCTTGATTCAGTTCCACACTGGAGGTTTTACATTGCAACTGCAGACCACGCCAACGTGAGCGCGGTCAACATAGTAAGGCTGCGCCGAGAGTCCGACACGTAACATTTTCCATCAGCCGCCAAGCACAAAAATGTGGGAGCCTCAGCGTTGGACTTTGAGGGCTTCCATCTTCATTCAGTATCTGATCATGTACTCAGTAGCTGCTGAGACTGTTGTGTGTATTCTTAAATGTTGCGGGTCTGATTCTTGTTTTATAGTTGCACTAGTTGCGCAAAAACAGTGACTCCGCCCCCTAGCGAATCACTGACCAGTTGTCTTCTGATGCTGTGCCCTTGAGCTGACTTGTTGGAACAAAATAAATACAAACACTAAAAACAGAAATGGTTCCACGTAACCGTTACTTATGAAAAAGCCAATAAAACGAATTGACCCGTAATAACCCTCTCTGAATTGGTGCTAATGGAAAAGGAGTACCTTTTTGTCCATTTTGGCTCCTTTTCTATAAAGAGTAGAAAAAAAAAAAAAAAAAAACTTTTGGAAGAGCCTAATTTGAAAAGATCCACTCCCACACTTAGAGAGAGGCGATAATCTTCTTCCAAACACACAATTTTGATTAAATGTTCCTCCTCTCCCTAACTCAGGCCACAGGAATTTAATCCAAACACACCTTGTTTGTTTCAAGATAATTTCAATACCCATTAACAAGTGTACACCCAGTGGACAAACACCCCAGTGTTTGGTAAATGCTTCAGAGGTTCTTTTGAACCCAAAAAAAAAACCTGTTTTCATTTTTCATTTCAGAAATCCAATGAAATCCTCTTCAATGGCGTTTTCAGGGTCATCCAGACCTCAGCTGAACCTCCAACTGAGGCAACAGCTATTAAAATGTTTTGCCGTCTTCTTTTAGCCCTCTGATACTTTCTGGGAATCAATTTATGCTCCCTTGTCGTTGCTAAGCAGACGTGTAGAAGAGCCATAATCATCAACTTCAAACAAAAATGAAACAAAAAACAATTCAGTTGGTGGGCGATATATGTAGTAAATTAGTTTTACCTTTGAAATTAATTACTGAAATGAATCACATTTTCAGAAATTCTCAAAAACGTTTCAAATGCATCTGTATTTAATCAGAATACTGGGTGGATAAGTGAATGTAATGTCTTTGGTTTCCACGGTCAATTTAAATGCGCTTTAAAAACGTATTAAAAACAAAAACACATAAGCTCCTCTGGCTTAAAATGTAGTCGACAACGTAACCGTGTTTCTTTAAGCCTCTTCTGTGCATGCACACCTCACACTCCAGGAGCAGGAATGTACACAGAAAATCCAACACTGACGATGTAAGTGCATTTTGAGGATATGTGCAGGTTTAACACACTTTTGTGTCATGTTATTGTGCGTGTGTGTATGCTCTTTTTTTACTGGATCTGGTAATGCTGGAGAGGAGCTGCTGCGCCCTGCTAATGGAATTGAAATGGTTATTAGGGCTAATTAAAAGCACAGGGACAGCTGTGTGACTCAGTCTGGGCGGTCCGCTGCACATTAGGACACACAGCCAACGCTGCATCACACAGCGCAGCATTTTCACACTGAACCGCCAAACCCTGAACACAGGAGCAGGTTTCCAGGCTCCTTTTTTTTTTTTAACACTATCAAGTTCCCCATTAAATATTCTTCATAAATTGCGCAAATCAATTAAAACCAATGTAAAAGCAAAGCCATTTATCCTGCCAAAAGCCACATCCCCAGGGTTCTCGCTTTATACACGTGGGTATTACACTCAGACAATAGAAGTCCTCTGAATCCCCAAAGGAAAAACAATATCTACCACTTTGCTACCAAGACAACAGAACATGACACAAAAATAGCCCGAGCCTATTATCGCAGAGCCAAAACATGTCCTCAATTCTGCCACTAATAAATGATAAGGTTGGATGCGCTCTTTTAATCCATTAACGGCAACCACTGGAGATTAAATTGACACTGTGTCAATCCGTACCTGGCGATATGTCATCCTATAATAGAGATTCGGTGTCAAGTAGCAGAGAAAGGCTCCGGGCTATGGAGAATTAGCTTTACCTTACGCTATGAAGCACCAGACGGGCACAGAGACACAGAGAGGGCTTCGTTCGAGGCCAACTTGTGTATAATCATTCATTTGAAATGGAAATGTCACTGATAATG
This sequence comes from Fundulus diaphanus, assembly GCA_037039145.1. Classification (NCBI taxonomy): domain Eukaryota; kingdom Metazoa; phylum Chordata; class Actinopteri; order Cyprinodontiformes; family Fundulidae; genus Fundulus; species Fundulus diaphanus. The sequence goes on along the minus strand of CM073125.1, from coordinate 31,372,540 downwards.
TGACTCGCAGAGGTGAGATGCACTGTAACCGCGTAATTATTCCGTTGATTTAAAAATTGCATCCACACAGCGGGTGGTTTCGGTTCAAACAGACAAATTGGTAAAATGGAGGTTAACTCCGACCACGCAGGAAAATAGAAGGAGTCGATTGGATTGTGTGCACTCGCTCCCCCACTCTGGTAGCACACGCCAGAGGGAGCCGTGCTGGGCGGCAGCAGGACACACTTATTTGGGAGCTTTGAATTTGTGATTATTTTCCAGGGTGTAAATTAGAGACTATCAACAAAGGAAGAGAAAACACATCACGCACTGATTGATGCATGCAATTAATTATTTAAAAGACTGCTTTAAATGCACGCTGCTTTTAGTTTTACATGGCGTCTCCTCCAAGTGCAATCACTTAACGCAAGTGCTCATGATGTTTCAGCAAAAAAGGTAGTTGATGCAGAGCGAGGATTTGATTAGAGGGGAATATTTAAAACTTAAACCAGTGCTTCAAGCGATCTGTTTTGCAACAACTTGCAAGTTTATTTCCAAATATTGTCAGGGTTTCTACACGTTCTTAATTTCAAATTTACTTTTGTTTCAACAAATGTATAGTTTTTTCTAAGAGCATTCGGGACATTGGAGTGCAAGTTTAAACTTTACTATTACAACTATCAAATCCTATTATCTGTAGATGGCACCAACTGGGAAACAACCCTATCCTGAAATTGTCTTCAGATTTTTGTTACCTTATCCTTGTTTCTGAACGGGATAACTACAGCTTTAAACAGTGGAGACTGAATGAAGACAGGATCAAGGGTCATGCCTGATTACTGGCAGCAGTGCTCGAACTGAAGGAAGATTTTTGAAGGGACTGAAACGGAAAGAGTGGCTGACTGTTTGTCACCACTGGCGTTCAGGCACATCCTGTTCTACGTGGATTAGTCACTGCTGTTTGGCGTCCTTCGGATGATGTGTTGTATGCTTTAGGGTAGAGTTGTTTGAATATTTCTTAAAAAAAAAAAAAACATGCCTCAAACAAAGTTTACCCACTTTAGATTTTTAGCATGCTGTTGGTATTTTTTAGGTTTATTTTGATGTGCTTTGGGCCTTTAGGTCTCTAAAAAGCAGGATCAGATCATGCTGGAGAACTCAGAAACTACTAAATCAGAGCTGCGCAGTTTATCAAATGGTAAATGTGATTGCAGTACTAATGTACGCAATGTTGCAATAGCAAAACGACGGCTTGAGTGGAATATTTGGCAGCACATAATATTTTAAGTCCCATGCATACGAATGCTACATCCCAGTGATATTATTTGGCCTGTTAGATTGACTTTCTCTACCCTCAGTGCTAGCAATGGGTGTTTTTTTCCTTAGTGGCTGAGATGCTGAAGCTCTGAAAGAGCAGTGAGGACATGATGATGAGGAATAAGAAATAAGAGTCGGGAAAACCTGAGGTTATTCATAACCAATATTGTCATCAGAACATTGCGGAATAGGTTAGCATTTATAGGCCATCAATCTGAAGCTTCAATAGCAATACAACAAAAAGGCAATATATTTTATTAATTATTTGCTTAAAAAAACATCACTGCTTTCCAGGGGGAAAAAAAGCAATGATGGACCAAAGCCAAGGTCAGTAGGTCCCAAAAATGTCAAGTGGGAACAACGTGGAAAAGCCTTCCTAAAAGACACAGTGCTGCAAAATGTGCCCTGGAAAGGCTTGATGAATTTCAAGCACGTTCTGTTCTACACAACAGGCGATCTCTGGTAGTTTGTTTCATTATTACTCATTTATGGAATCAGCAGTAAATGGTATAATAAACTCAAAGTGCCCTAACAGGTTGTCCCTGACCCCCTGCCTGTAAAAACACTTTGCCCTCTATTTAAAAGGAAAGCCTCTCCATTGTTGCTTCGTTGAATCACTCCTACGTGGCGGATTTTTGAACTCCGAGTCCAGAGACTTCCCAACAGCAATTTGTAGCTTGTTTATTAAGTTTGTTTGGTCAACATTGATTACCATTTTCATGCAATGATTGAGATTTCCACCACAGATTTTCAGGACAAAGCCAACTACAGGAAACAAAACACTGAGTGTCGTTTCTACGGCTCACTCGGTACAGAAAGCAAAATAAGTATTTTCACCAGGACTTCTGCGAGTTACAGCAAGTTACATTTAACATATTAACGACCTTCTTGAGACCATTGTGATGGTAACCTAAGATTGACATACATTAAACATAACCCAATATTTTACTTACCCAATAACTAAAACAACCTAAATAAAACCTGGGTTTTAACTCTTGTTAAACAGCCTCCTTAATATACCCTATTTGATGATAAAGGGGTGATTGTGGATAGCATAACAAGAACACTTTGGTTTTAATTGCCTAAGAATACAAGACAAAGTTGACTATAGGAGCAGTATTCCTTTCAACCGTGCTAATTGTTTCCCTCCATCGGGGGTAGGCAGGCACTGAATTTCCAGTTTTCTTTGAGCTCTGAACTGCAGACTTGGATTTTGTGTTTCTGATTTTTTTTATCATCACACTATCACTGCTTGCGATGGACTGCTAGGGTTGCAAAGTTAGGAAAGGTATAATTTTTCAAGTGCCGTCAAGTCACATTCTGCAGAACAATAACATTTCTGCCTGGTGTGCAGACTTCCATTAGCCTTAAAGCTCCTACCTCATGTATATTATCAGTGAATGAGATGTCACAGTGTTGCGTAAATTTTAATAAAGGGAAAGAAAAAACAAAACATCTTAATCAATTTCATCATAGCTCTATTCTGCATTAGTTTTGGGATAACGGGTCTCCCTGACATCGTGCAGCCCTCTGATCAAAGCAAAGAAACTCTGAGGGACTTCCTGCTGGTGGATAACAATTATCAAAGTCACACGTATCCAAAAAAGGCTTTATAAAAAGATTAAGGAAATTTACTGTAAATAATTGGCTGCAAAAGCAGGCACCAAACATCACAAAGATGGGTCCAAATTAATAAATGGGCAGTACGAAAACTACCATGGCAACTGGCACCATTTTGTACCTAAATAACTGGGTATAAAACGGCTAAAACCGCAAAGGTCCGGCACCCACTGAGCAAAGCAAATAACATTTTTCTTATAGAGCGTTTACACACGCTGAGTGCCCAAAGTGCTGTACAGGTCCACAAAAATAAAAGAAACAAAATAAAATAGCATCTACAGCAAAGCTAATGGAAATGCAAATAGAGCAAATGTCACCAAATTTACTAGCATACACTTTTCTACAAAATTACCTTAGCTCCCGCTAGAAGGCCAAGCGAAATGATGACCCGCGCCCGCAGGTCGGGCCTGTCCTTTGGCCACACGTAGGTCATCATTGCAGAGAGAATCTTGGCAGAATTCACTTCTTTCAGCTGTAGCAAATACACAGAAATAAACAAAATTTTAGATAATTTCCAATCTTTCTTGTAAAACACAGGAAACATGAATAAAATTGTGTTTATGATGGTTTTAACTTTCTAATTTGCCTTGGGCCTGTAAATATGGGCCAGTAACGCTCATTCTGCATTCAGTGTGACAGTCGCAGCAACCCTAAAACGACACTGTGGGCAGACACATGGAACATCAAATGTCAGCAGGGGTCCCCTGAGAGATCCGACGACAACAACGAGAGAGTCTCCAGGTGGACTTGGGCATCCAGCCTGACACTACAACTCCCAGGAGACACCTGGGCTGTCATCCCAGCTGAGGCTGAGATTCCGCATGTGCCAGCGCGGCTGTTTACCCACACTTCCACACACATCTGCCACGGGGACCCTCGGCAGGCCACAGAATATGCGGTAATTCCTCTAATCCACTCAATATGGTGGCACCATGTTACAGCCCTGCTGTGTGGCAGCTCCTCGGAGCAAATTACATTCAAAGGGGATCCATCATCCGCCTTGAAACAAACACAACCAGGCAAAGATTTACTGATTAATATGCAACGTAAAGAGCCTGTAAATATGACAACATGTAAAAATATATACTATATAATATTGTAATTTATATAAAAACTGCAACAAAAACTGTCCAGATTAGAGCTATGGTTGTAAAATGGGCAGATTTAAAGCAGCCAATCAACCTGTTTCATCAATATTTTCCTTTTTTATTAAACGCAGACGTTTGTGACATTTAAAATCTAATTAAAAGCCTCAAGAAATCTTTTGAAAAACTATCTAATGGTGGACCGATGAGCACAGATACAAACAACAACACTGCATTTGGATGCAGCTTTACTGGAATCCCATTTGCTAGTATTAACCACCTGTAAATCAAAGGGATGAAAAGCTAGATTAACTCTGACAATGTCAAATCAATACCCTCCATGCTCATTGTCTGACACCAGCACTAATACATTAATTCCTCATTTAAGGACTTCCAATTGCTGCCTGTTTAATAGCAGAGAATACACACAGCAGCACAAAACTTTCCATCACTGACTGAGCAAAGCTACGGGCCCTCACCACATTTTTGGGGTCTGCACTCAAACCGCCGCCTGCGTTGCCGTGCCAACATGTCCGCTTGTCCGTGACCTGCCAATGCTGTAGAAACATCAGAATAACGTAATTATAGGATTGTCTTTGACAGCATTTGTTTTCAGGCGTTTGTAAAAAAAAAAAAAACATTACTCACTTTCGCTCCCTCTAAAATCCGACGACTGCTCTCCATTCTGTTTGTGCTCCATGTCGCTGTCCGTAGGTGTGGAAGGGAGCTCAGCTGAAACACAAGGGGCCTCATAAGACTGCTGGCATGTTTTTGTGTCGCGTCTGTTTTAAAAGGCTGAGAACGCTGAAGCAGAACAAATACGGCGCTGAGAGAAAGTATTTGCTCGCTTGCAGGTTTTTTCCGTCGTTTCACTTAAAATGTTTCAGATCTTAAAAAAATTGTGACGTCAGACACAGAAAATCTGAGTAAATACTAAAAGCAATTTTCTAATTGTTGAAGAAAAAAAGATATTTAGACCAACCTACCCAAACTCGAAATGATAATTATAATAATCTTTTGTTTGGATTACCTTTCAGTACCCTGGTTACTGTCTGACCTGTAGAAACCAGAATTTTGCGTAAATGGAAACCAGCTTCACAAAACAAAGTAAGGTAACACATCATGCTCCGATCTGGAGAATAATTTAGGAACAGATGAGAAACAATGTTACTGTCGTCTATCAGTCTGGAAAGGGTCAAAAAGCCATTTCTAAAGCTTTGTTACTCGAATGTTTTCAAAATGGAGAAAACACAGAGCAGCGGTGAAGCTTCCCAGGAGTGGCGGCCCACCAGAATTACTCCAAGAGTGAATCAACAACTCATCCAGGATTTCACAAAAGGACCCAGAACAGCCGGTCCTCATCTCCACAGCTCACTGGGCGAGAGGCGGGGACCACTGTGGACACGTCACCAGTCCATCAAAGGACCCAATTTCATCCAAAACGTTGTAGAAGACTCTATGCCATGCCAGGTTAGCCTTTTTCCACTTAATAAACCAAATGATCGTTTGAAACATTTTCTTTTTACGCAGGCTCTTTGCCTTTTATTCAAATTAGTTTTATGCTATGAAAGTTTTTTTTACACATCCATTAGGGAAAGCCACTGAACCCTAAGAACAATGGGTGCAATAGAAAGAGATCTTAGGATGAAAACTACAGACACACCAACAGGGGTTGAGCTGATAGTGGGTGGATTTAAAATAGCACACAGGTCTTAAAGCAACCCTAACCCTTAGGGAAACGTTTTTACGGTTGTACCGACTACTATATTTATATATAGAGTTGTTGGAAAAGCCAGTGAGCAAATATTGAATAGTTTCTTTTCCAATCACACCATATTAGAAGCTTTTTAATCGTTTACATTGTAACAAAGCTTGCGTTATTGCCAGGTTGCTTCTATGCTCAACACAATACTCTGAGTTTTTGGTCCAACTCACCTGGATGTTGCAGCTTCACTGTCATTACCAACAACAAAAAGATCTGTACCATCTACAGCAGCACACAAGTGAGTCAGGCTGTCTGGATGAATCAAAGACGCATTATAGACCAGCTGAAGTTTGCTCCGAGGCAATGTAAGGCCTCTACACGTCTAAGACATAGGCCTGTGTCCTATACAAACCCAAGTTTGTATTCAAAGCCTCGCGTCTAATAGGAATCAGTCACCACTCAATATGAGGCACGGTCATGGCCGCCTTATACTGTGGGTGTGTTTTGATGTTCGTTTCACTTTCACATCAGACAAGTTCGAGTGAAAAGGCTGGATAACACTGGACTGGTGTAGCAACTAGACGCGGTCCAGTAGAACAATCTCACAGTGTGATAAGCTTGAGTATAAATAACCTGGTTTCACGGTTTTAAAACGAAAAGGCATGACATTATTTAGCCGCGTTATCTTAAAAAACCTTCCAACTGCTGCACAAATAATTCAAAAACATTTATTATTAGAGCTATAGTGTGTATATATGAGATTTATTGCAGTTTATTTCTGACCTCCAAACATATACTGCAGGTAAACATGGAAGAAACGTGAACTTTATTAGTCTACATCGTCTACAACAATGCGTAAATCGGAGGTCTCTGTGAGTTGGTGTGTTTTTATGAATGTAGGTGAGTGGGTGGTGAAGAGGGCACGCTTGCTTTTAACCTTGTATTTTCCTTTTGTTTCGTAAACCCGCACCGTGGTTCTTCTTCTTGTCGTGAGAAAATGTCAACAAACGTAAAGGTCAATTCATAATGAATGTGAGCGCAATCCAACGAAGATAAGCGTCTAATGAAATCAGCAAAAGGGTTGAATGGTGACTTTGAAAATAATTCAATAATGCATCCTGACTGCAAACCTTTTTTTTTTTTTTTTTTTTTTTTTAAACCAGTCAACATAGAAACTGGTTTATAAAAAGGGTTCAATTACCATTTATGCATCTGTTAATAAGATGGTCTGACTGGACTACAGGTTTCTGCATACAAACTGGAACTGGTTGTTTTGTAAAGTGTCCTGAGAGGGATATTTCCTGTGTATTGTCACTGTAGAAATAAACGGAACTGAAAGTAAACTTAACAGAAAATGAATTAGACGGAGAACCAAGTTGTTTTTGTCGGCTTCAAATTGCACCACAGCGTTGGCGCTGTTCCATGCCTAATCAATAGGTCTGCTGACACGAGATGACCCTTAAATCAGTTGCAGCACCAGTGAACCTGGGTGGGACAGAGGGTCTTATCTAACCTGTCAGATGGACCTGGAGGCACGTGACCGACACTACTACCGCGAGACTCCACGGTTAAGCTCGCGCGTCGGATCCAAAACGCTCAGGCACATAAATAACAAAAACAGGACTGATGACACGCTGTACAGATAATCAGCTCCACGTTCAGTGGCCACTGACATCCATGTTTAATTAACAGAAAGGTTAGAAATAACTAACAGCGAGTTAGCAGCTAGCTCCCTCAAACTTTTAACACCCAGCTATAGAAAAAAAACAGTAACTTTTTGCGTGTCAGCCAATATTGCTATAGAAAAAAAACAGTAACTTTTTGCGTGTCAGCCAATATTCTATCAGAGAACCAACAAAGGGCAATTAGACGAGGCCGGTTAATTGTTTTCTCGCCCAGTTAAAGTTAGTTAAAGACACTTTTACGTCTGCCCTTGCGTGGAGACTGTGTCCTCTCCGACCAACCCGTCCCGTTTCCTCACCACATATGAGTGTTGTCGCTTGTAATGTCTCCCGTCGTCGGCGCCGCGCTGGCTCCAAACGTGATGCGAGCTCGTCTGGCGAACGAGCAGCGCCAGCTTTCGTCTTTGGAAGTGAAAGCCGCATTTCAGCGGTGCCAACATCGGCGCCATGTTTAACGGCGGAGGAAGACGGCGGTTAGTCAACACGCCGGGGAGGGCGCGTCACATCCGGTTTACGTCGACGCCGAAGGCGGGGCGTCGCGGACTGTGTGCGGTATCGGTGCTGCTTTCGTCAGGTGGCGCAGGCTTCAAGAAAAAAAAAAAAACGTGGAGAAGTGATTTAAGGTAAATGCGACCCTCGCAGAGCCTGGCCCCACGCTGGCTGAGTAAGTCGTAGAGGTTGGCGGTGAAGCCCGAAGAAGAACAAGGCCGCGTGGTTTCCGCTGTAGCGCGGCGCGCTGATAAGACAGGCTAGCGGGCTAACATTTTGACCTCGTCGTGAGAATGCCATGCCCCAAACAGCAGCTGAACAGTGTCAACAGTGGCCAGGAGCACCCGATGAAGCAGGTTCGGTTTGCGAACAACAGTGACGGCGGTGGTGGCGGCAGTGTACCTGGGATTCTGAGCAGCTCGGAACCGAGTGATGTCCCCACACCGCCTGTCAGCCAGGACAGCCTGGGACCCCAGCTGAAGCTGCTCCCTCTGAACGACCAGATCCGCGAGTTACAGACAATAATCAGAGATAAGTGAGTCCCCACTCCTCATGGTCATTATTATTATTATTATTATTATTATTATTATTATTATTATATACATTAATTATTATTCATAATACTGTTTATATAGTGGATAATTCAAGTTAACACCCTAATGGTAAAGGGCTATTTTCTGTGACAAAAGAAGGAAATAGAACATGATAAATCATTTCAAAACTTTCTACACCTTTAATTCGACATATACCCTGTATTAGCCAATCACAAATAATCTATTACAGACCTATATATATATATATATATATATATATATATATATATATATATATATACTATTTACTGTGGTTTGAAGTAGGGCTGCGCGATTTCTGCCAAAAATATATATTTTTTCCAACCAAAATTGCGATTCAGATATTACTTAAATTTTGCTGTGCATTAATTACAAGAAACAAATATGCCATGTAGATATGCACGTTTGTAGACGAGGTCTATTTAAAACAAGAAATAAAAAATTTTTGTGTTTTGTATTTTTGTATTGAGCTGAATGTTTTTATTCAAGAGAAAAGCTTGTCGATAAATTGCAAAGTGCAGCTAATAAACAAGGCTATGTAATAAACAGTCTTACTTGTACTTAGTTAAATGGCAAAGTTCCTGAATGTTTCTGGTGATTTAAGTAATGACGTAATAAACTCTGGTCCAAATGATAAACTGAAACTATCTCACTGATCTCTAATGAGTAAAAAAACAAACTGAAGTACTCATCTGTTTACAAATATTAGGTACACAATACTTTTTCAGAGGATAAAACTACATTCCTATGATATAATTAAACAATATATTAAATACTTCACATGAGTAAAACATTGAATGTTCTCTTGTCTTGTTAAATGTAACGTAGCCAAAAATGTCATCAGGGTTTCCGCGGGCAGTAAAAGTCATTAAATTAAATTTTTTAAAATTAAGGCCTTAATTGGCATTTAAAGTCATTAAATGTGATTATCTGTGGCATTAAAAATGCCTTATTTTTTTCTAAAACAAATACGGTCATAAAAACAGTTTCATCAGATATATTATATCAGATATAACTGATTCCGTGTTGTGCGCGGAACTGCTTCCGGTTGATCGTAAAGCTATATGTTTTTACAATGTTTGGAAAAGGGACTCGAGGCGGAGAAAGAGCTACAGAATGGGAAAATGCTAATTTCAACAAAAGTGGATGGAAAACAAGGAATTGGGGACATGGCTGCAGCCTGTCGACGGTAAAGATGACGAAGGATTTTGCCGTGTTTGTAAAAAAATTAAGCTTTGCACAATGGGTGTCAATGCTTTACGGTCTCACATGAAGTCGGACTGTAGTCCAGGGTGTACGCGGGTATACGCCGTATACCCACTTATTTTTCAGTCAGCATTACGTATACCAACTTCTGGAGCGATATTTGTGTCTTTTGTTTGAGCGCACAGTGAGACAGGTATTCAGCATTTAAACATCACATTTAGTGACAAAACTGATAAACTCTTCTCAACCCACTGTGCTCGCCCTCGGTTCCGTGTCTGCCCGTGACCTGCTACTTCCACGCTCAATACCAGCTGTGCAGCTCGCTGGATTCTGTCTGTGAGCTCCTGACTTCAAAAACTGTCCACCTCACCAGCCAATCACAGACAGGTTTCTTTCCATCCAATCAGAGTAGGGCTTGCAAATACTGCATTCAGATGGATTAAATGAAAATGCTGCAGCTTTTGGCAGAAATTACTAAACATAACGGTGGGATTGAAGAAAAAACAACAACCAATAAACAGTTTAATATTTTATCCTAAAATATTTAGTTTAAAATAATTCCTTGAGTTACTAAGTGAGGTGTGAAAAATCTTTTTGTCTCTTTTCTTTCCAGCTTCTGGGTGATGATGCAAACGTTTCTTGTGATCATAATCATCATCATTGTCATCATTATTTAAAGAGCACTTTAACAGGAGGTAAAACAAAATAACATCTAATAAAATGACTTGGGTAAAGACTCAACAGTTTAAAACAACAACAACAATAATAAGCTGTTTAAATCCTTAAAAACAAACAGAAGTTCTTTAAACTGAACTCTAGATAAACAGGCAATCAGTGAAGGGAGGCCAGGATGGGCTAATGTGCTTTCTTTTATGTTTTTCCATTAAAAGGTGTGCAGCAGCATTTGAACCAGCTGCAGACGTTTGAGTGAGGACTGACCGATTCAGAGATAAAGAGAATTACACTAATCTAGCCATGATGAAATGAAGGCTTAGAGTAGTGTTTCCATATTTTTGCCTTGAAAGAATAGGTTTTACCTTTGCTTTGTTCCTTACATGATAAAATGACTTAACTGAGGTCCCTTTTTGACTGTCAAGTTTAAAATCACCGTCCATTTTAAAATCGAGGGGCTAAACATTCATTGTCAGGGTGTCTAAATCAACAGGATCAACACTTCTTTGGGTGTTTCAACTGGTATATTTGACAATTCATGATTTGCAAAGACAGAAATTTGAGTTTTGATGTTCTCCTCGTCATTAACTTTATCTCTTTCTATAGATTCTCTTTATCATTCAATTTAGGACTTTCCATATGCCTTTTCATCTAGGTCTATATTGAAAAACACAGTAAAGTAATGAAATGTTGATTCTGGATGTAGTGTAGGAATTCCTTCAATATAAACCAAAGAAATTTTTACATTACCTGCCAGAAGCTGGATAAAATCTTTAAAAAAGAGACAGCAGTATTTTCACACCTCACGTAGTAGCTCAAGGAAATATTGTAATCTAAATGTTTTAGGCTAAATATTTTAGGCTAAAATGAGTAAACCCTAGTGATGGATTTTTGGGTAAACTAAATAGAGCAGTGTTACATGTCATTGTTTCTAAAACAGCATTTTTCTGAGCTGCGTCTAAAAGGGCAAACATTGAGAGTATACCTACTTCTCCAGGGACCACTACACCACTGCAGACAGCCACAGATCAGCTGCAAGGGGCAGACAACAGCTAACAATGTGAAGTTACTTTTCTGTAACCAACGCAGTCACGTCCGCATTAGCTACCGCAAACAGCGCAGCAGCAGCTGGAGCAAGCTTATATATATATATATATATATATATATATATATATATATATATATATATATATATATATATATATATATATATATATATATATATATATATAGGTACTTGTTGATGGCATTAAATTTATTTCTACGAGCATTAAAAGAGCTTTAAAAAGCATTAAATTAGGGTTACTTATTCCTGTCTAAACCCTGGTCATGCTTCTGCCATTTAGAAATTTTTTTTTTTTTATTTTATTTTTTTTTTATCGCGATTATATTGCAAATGCAATTAATTGTACAGCCCTAGTTTGACGCACCTTTTGATTCAGTTTCAGTATCCCACATATTCGCTTGGTGATATCTGCCCTCCTTGCAGAGGTTCCTCACATCGACTTCCTTTAGATTTAGCTATGGACTGCGGCCCAAATTCCAAACTTTATTTTGACTCAAGTTGAATTTCCACGTAGGCTCTCTGATAGTCACCCGAAGGTTTGGGGATGAACTGTTGATGACTTGGGTCACCTGGAGAAATGTCCAGATCCATCTGAAAAAAGGCACGATGCTGCCACCACCGTGTTTCACTGGAGAAATGGTTTCGTTTTCGTGTTGCTTTTAGCTTTTGGAATTGTTGCCAAGATGTAAATTTTTTTGTTTTTTCTGAAAGAAAGGGCTTTCGTCTTTCAGACACATGGAGGATACAGGGAACTGTTGTCAAATTCTAAATGCGTACATATTCATACATATACATAAGCAAAATATATAATGAAAACCCAGTTCTAGTTTTCAGTGCTCAAAAGGCTTTTTGTGTCGCATGTCTTTGTACTTTAAATTAATGTAACCTCTTTGGAAAAAAGGATTAGCCTCACTTTGTCTTACCTAGACTAAAACGTTTACCTCGTTAGAACAGAGGCTGAGCTAATCGAGCGCCTGTTAATTCTTTCAGAACAACCAGCAGAGGAGATTTTGTTTTCTGTGCGGACCGACTGGTAAGATCACAGTTTGCGCAGCAACCCAGAAAATCTCCCTTTTTCACCTTTCTGAAGCTGTTTCTGATTTGTTTTTCCGCCCAACAACAGATCAGGCTGGTGGTTGAGGAGGGCCTGAACCAGCTGCCCTTCTCAGAGTGCACTGTCACCACTCCCACAGGTGAGAAGGTCTCGGGTTTTGAAGCCTTGAGGCGCAACATTGAGCCGGTTTCCACGCTCGGCTACGTTTCTGCTGCTCTTTGGAAGAGCGCCGTCATTTCTGTCTGTTCTTGCTTCGTTTTATATGCCCCCCCACCCCCCAGGGTACAAGTATGAAGGTGTCAAGTTCGAAAGAGGCAACTGTGGAGTCAGCATCATGAGGAGTGGTAAGTGAAGCCCGGTGCCGCAAAGCTCACGAGTTACTCTTTCATATGTGAGGACGTATAATAGGTCTTACATCAGTTTGTGAGTCTCCTCTTCTGTAGCTGTGACGTGCACTCATGCTGTAAATTGTAAAAGTCAGTTCAGGTTACTTGGGGTGTTTGGGTTTTTAGAAATGTGCATCCTGTCTCTCTTTATCCTTTTTGGATGCCGTGAGTGCTCAAAACCCAAGTCAAATGTTTCGTTTTTGAACACAACTTTGTCCAATAAAGCCGATTCAGTTTTTGATTTGGGTCTTTTTGTAGTACAAACACAAGATCATTCCTAAAGTGCTATTAGCTGAAAACGTTGCCTAAAGAAGCCGACCACCTGAAACATGATATATTAAAAAATTAGATTGTCAGAAACTGAAGATCAGGTCTCGATAGTTTTTCAGTCCTCATGAATCTCCTTTGGCTCCTCCTCCCTACGCTCCTTCCTTTAAGCACACAACGTGCTGTCACATTCAAGTACAGGACCCACTTCCGGCTGCGCTCTAGGGCAGCGGCTAGGCGTACAGCTCCGACCACTGGTGGGAATTTTTCATAAAAAAATGCCGGCAAATTCGCTAGAAATTACTCATCTACCCAGCCGATTGGTACACGACCGCCAGCGTCTGCTTGAGTTACGACCATGTAGTATTTTTGGACTTGTAACCACTACTACGCTCTCAGAGGCCTACGGCGCTGCGGACTCGCCGAGCAGCTCACGCCGAAGGAGGGCCAAGCGAAGGCGGTGCAGCCAGCCAAAGAAACGCGGCTGTCGCGGGGGTTTAGCAGCTAAGCTGAAGGCTAACCCATACAGATCGCCGCTCCCTTCCATCCTGCTCTCCAACGTCCGCTCACTAGACAACAAAATGGACCATCTACAACTCGAGCTCTCTGCAAAGAGGGAGTTAAGAGATTGCTGCACTCTGATCCTGACAGAGACCTGGCTTAACTCATCAATCCCGGACCACGCCGTTAGCCTGGAGGGGCTCGCTACTTTCCGGGCCGACAGAAACAAAGAACTCAGCGGTAAGACCCGAGGAGGCGGACTCTGCGTTTATACCAATAACACCTGGTGTAAAAATGCTAGAATAGTCACAAGTTTTTGCTCTCCAGACATCGAGATGCTAACTGTTAGCTGCAGACCGTTTTATCTGCCTAGAGAGTTTACTGTTATCATCACAGCGGTCTATGTTCCTCCGAGTGCTAATACAAAAGAGGCTATGAATGTTCTCTATCGGACTATCTCGGAGCTGCAATCTGCACACACAGAGGGTGTTTTCATCATTGCTGGGGATTTTAACCAGGCAAATATAAAAACTATTCTCCCTCAGTTCTACCAACACGTGGATTTTTGCAACTCGGGGAGAGAACACTCTAGACTTGGTTTACACAAACATAAAAGGCGCATTCAAGGCAGCCCCCCGCCCCCACCTGGGCTCTTCAGACCATGTTTCTGTGATGCTAATTCCTGCATACAGGCCCCTGCTGATCAGAGCTAAACCAACAGTGAGGCAGGTGATGGTGTGGACTGAGGGAGCAATGGAGGTGCTCCAGGACTGTTTTGAGTGCTCTGACTGGAACATGTTCAAAGCTGCTGCAACTTATGACAACAAGATCAACATTGATAAGTACGCCATGACTGTGTCAGCCTACATCAACAAACGCATTGAGGACGTCAGCACCACCAAGACCATCATCACCCGAGCCAACCAACGACCCTGGATTACTGTGGAGGTCCGTCAAGCGCTAAAAGCAAGGAACTCAGCCTTCAAGTCCGGTGACAAGGAGGCACTGAGGACAGCGAGAGCCAACTTGAACCGTGCCATCAGGCTAGCGAAGCAGAACCACACTAAGAAAATCCAGGAGCTTTTCCATGACGCCAGCAACACCAGGAGCATGTGGAAAGGCATCCGGGCGATCACCGAATACAACACGCCCTCCCCCCGGTGGGTGAAGTTGATGCTGACTTCCTCAATGGACTAAATAACTTCTTTGGGAGGTTTGAGGCACTAAACAGCACTCCAGCAGTGAAGGCTGTTCCCCATCAGGAAGAGGAGGTCCTCTGCCTTGACACCGCCGACGTGTGGAAGACTCTAAGGAGAGTCAACCCGCGGAAGGCCCCAGGCCCCGACAACATACCTGGGCGGGTGCTCAAGGAGTGTGCAGGTCAGCTGGCTGGTGTCTCACAGACCTTTTTAACACCTCACTGGACCAAGCCACAGTGCCAGCATGCTTCAAGTCTGCCTCCATCATTCAGGTGCCAAAGAAACCTCAAGTCACCTGTTTCATCGACTACCGGCCTGTTGCACTGACTCCCATCATGATGAAGTGCTTTGAAAGGCTGGTAAAGGAACACATCGTCTCCAGTCTCCCCCCAACACTCGACCCGTTCCAGTTTGCCTACCGACGGAACCGCTCCACTGAGGACGCCATCTCCTCCGCTCTTCACCTGAGCCTGGCACACCTGGAGGAGAAGAACACGCACGTGCGGATGCTGTTCCTGGACTTCAGTTCAGCGTTTAACACCATCTCACAGCATCTGGTAGGAAAACTAGAACATCTGGGCTTCAGCACACCTCTTCGCAACTGGCTGCTGGACTTCCTCACCAACAGACCTCAGTCGGTCCGGGTCGGACAGAACACCTCTGATGTCATCACCCTCAACACGGGCTCCCCTCAGGGCTGCGTCCTGAGCCCCCTGCTGTTCACCCTGATGACACACGACTGCGTCCCCAGGTTCACCACCAATCACATTGTGAAGTTTGCTGACGACACAACGGTGGTGGGCCTGATCAGAGACGACAACGACCAGGACTACAGAGAGGAGGTGGAGCAGCTGGTGGGCTGGTGCAGAGACAACAGCCTGATCCTGAACGTGGGAAAGACGAAGGAGATCATCGTCGACTTCAGGAAAAACCGGCCTCACCACGCTCCACTGCTCATCAACAGCTCAGCTGTGGAGGTGGTCAGCAGCACCAAGTTCCTGGGGGTGCACATCACGGACAACCTCACCTGGTCTGTGAACACCACGTCACTGGTGAAGAGGGCACAGAAGCGACTGTACTTCTTGCGGAGGATGAGGAGAGCCCACCTGCCCCCGCCCATCCTCACGACTTTCTACAGAAGCACCATAGAGAGCATTCTGACCAGCTGTCTCTCTGTGTGGTGTGGAGACTGCAATGCCTTCGACTGGAAGAACGTGAGGAGAGTGGTGAGGACAGCAGAAGGGATCATCGGGGCTCCTCTTCCCTCCATTAAGGACATTTCGTCCCAGCACTGTGTGTCCCGAGCCCGAAACATCATAAAAGACCCCTCACAACCCCACCATGGACTGTTCTCCCTGCTGCCCTCTGGGAAGAGGTTCTGCAGCATCCGCTGCAGGTCCACCAGGTTCATCATCAGACTGTTGAACTGCTGAACTCTAAACTGGACCCTGCACCACATTTGCACATTTGCACATTTGCATCACTGCATCTCTATCTAGCATTACAAATGCTGCCGAACTTGTAGTTTCTAAATGCATTTTTGCACAAATGCCTTTTGCACCATCATTTCTGCACATACAAATGGTTTTTAAAAATTCTCCTGTACACCGTGATCGCACACTGTTCTCTTCTCCTGCATTGTTTACATTTCAATTGTTTACTTTTTAATCACTGCTGCAATGTATACTGTATACAAGCTGTATGCAACGACATTTTGTTCTGTATGCACTCTGTACATACAAAATTACAAATAAAGATGTCTAAGTCTAAGGACGCGACAATGAGTGAAAAAGCAAACAATACGTGCAAAGAAAAACCTCGAAGGACGTTCAGAAAGCAAGTAATCTATTGACAGATCTCCCTTTAAAAAGTTAGAAAAAAGTCTGGATTCCTGGAAGCAAATAGTAAAGACCTTGGAGAGAATTTAAAGCTTTTATTTTGTCCTGCATGTCTCTAAAGGGCTGGAGTTAAAGTTACAAAGAAACGACTCTGAAGTGATACGGCACTGTATTGTCAGATCATATCTGAAATTTTTCTTTATGAACAGAACCCACATGTAATCCAAATCGTGTTTAAGTGTTTTTTTATAAAAAAAAAAAAATCCGATTTGGAAAAGAAAACTGAGTTTTGAAATGTATGCATTTCCAAATGTTGTTTCTGGTCCTATAGGACGTTGATCCATCCATATGTCCGTCTTTCAGCCATCAGTTCTTCTGGATGGCTGAAAGATGGACTGAGAAAGCTGGACATTAAAGTCTGGAATTTAGTCCTGGATGAAAACGAGTCGGAAGCCCCGTTAACAGAACCGCGTTTGCTCTCTGCAGGCGAGGCCATGGAGCAGGGTCTCCGGGACTGCTGCCGCTCTATCCGGATCGGAAAGATCCTCATCCAGAGCGACGAGGAGACCCAGAAAGCAAAGGTCTACTACGCAAAGTTTCCTCCGGATGTGTACAGAAGAAAAGTGCTGCTCATGTACCCCATCCTCAGTGAGTAACGGCAGGCTGAACGCGGCGCCGGACTCCAGTTAACCACCTCCGGTCGCGCGGAAGTGACAACAGGCCCCTAATTTTGTGCAAATGCGAAACAACTTTTTTTTCTGTATTCATGGATTTTAAGAAGTTGAGTTGACCTTCACCACCACCGAGTCTGCATTTCCACATCATACAGGACCGTGCTCTGATAATTATAGCTGTCATGGGGGAAATTATACACTGCCTCAGAGTTAGCCAGCAGGCCGCTGAATAACGTAGTGAGAACCAATAAAAACAGCATCCTAATAGTTCTGGTTTCCTGATGCCACAAAGGCTCGTGTTTCTCTTCTTACTACTTAAAAACTGAAATCACGACAAAGCTCGGTTTAAAGGCCCATTTTGTTTTATCAGGATGACGGAGCGTAAGGCTTACTTGATGCACACATGCACGTCTTCTGTCCATCGGATAGTGGCCTTGTAACCAGGGAGGCGAAAAGCGCCCGTCTAACCCCGCCTCTGCTGTCTGCAGGTACAGGGAACACGGTGATCGAGGCGGTGAAGGTGCTGATAGAACACGGAGTCCAACCCAAGCATATTATTCTCCTCAGCCTCTTCTCCACGCCTCACGGTAAATCCGGCTGTCCCTTTTTGCTTTATAATCACCTCATATGCATCTGCAGGGTTGTTCACTGGTGCTGTAATGGTATTCAAAAAGATACGTTTAGAGGTACTTGGTCGTTTCAGAACCTGCTCTGTAGTTTCTCTCAACTACTGACCAAGTTATTGTGACATTTAATCTAGTGGTTCAGAAAGGATATGCGGTTACTTTATGACCTTTCTTCCTGTGGATCTGTCAGATTAAAATTTACACCTGAGCAAAAGGCATATTTAAAGCTGAAGGGCATGATGCTATAAATGCACTCTAGGATATTTTTTTTTTTTTAAGAATCGTTCTTTGCACTTTTCGATGCCTCGACTTGAGGGTTGGTGGAAAGCGTGAGACCGAAGATGAGAAAATGTGTGGAAAAGAACAGAAGAAAATGACACGTAGCAGAAGATCCTAGCTCCCGGGAATTAAAACCAGACAAATACATTCCCAGTTAACTTTGCCTTGCTGTGACATTATAAAGTAGTTTATTTCAGGTCTTTGAGAGGATTTTGGTTTCTTTTTAAGAGGCGTGGAATTAAAAGCTAGAATAGCACTGATACCCGTTTTCCTGCCATGGTTGGTTGTCAACAATAGGAGCAGAGGCAACGTAATGCTGCGGCTATAAGAGAGCAGTCCGCTAAAAACACACGCATTCACAATCTGATGCATGGCCAAATGTGCATTGCCCAGGGGCACATCAGCACGCAACAAGAGGCTGGTATCCAACCCACAACGTTCGGATTGCACAACGACTCATCACACAGCTGCCCCTGACAAAATGCTCCACATTTCAAAGGGTGTTTAGCATCACCTGTAAGCAGCAGCCGTGGTTCCTGGATCAGTGGTTCTGGTCGTCTGGACCCACTTGTTCTGTGTTTTAGACGCGTCTGCTCCAGCAGTCGCCACCTCCTGCTCCACCTCCTCAGCATGCAGTCGAGTACTGCAGGAACCTGTTCAGCACTCAGCTTTAAATTAGTACTAGTTTTCTTGCAGTAAGATCTCTACATAAGCTATTTCTCGCAGGTTGTAATTAAAGCAGAAAAGTCGTACTGTGTCTGCAAGTTGTTTTTGAGACTTGAGGCCTTTCAGGCTCATTTTCTGTGTAGTTCGCCACGTCAAAACTTGATTTTGTAAAGTGCCTTGAGATGACATGTTTCATGATTTGGCGCTATATAAATAAAATTGAATTGAATTGAATTGAAAAGTCTTGTGCTTTTAGTTTTCCACGGTTCTGTAGCGCCGTTTGTTGACTCACTCCTGTCGTACCCTGGGATGCTGTGCTGCTGCCCTTGTTTTCTTTTCTTTTTTTTTAATGCAATCTGTGTCTATTTTCTCTAGGAGCTAAATCCATAATCCAGGAGTTTCCAGACATCACGATCCTGACCACAGAGGTTCACCCGGTGGCTCCGACTCATTTTGGACAGAGATACTTTGGCACTGACTAAAAAAAAACAAGGACAAAACGATGATCATTAGTAAAGTGCTTTTGGAATATTTTCTGCAGACTTTTTCTGTATCTGTGTCCTTGTCTCATACAATGCTATTTAACAATTGTTAAATTGAAATTTAATAATTGATCCTCTTGTATCTATTGCTTAATTATTATTATTATCATCTCACACGGAAGAAAGAAACCCACAACAGTTAAAACATGGATTGTTTTATTTTGCATGGTGTCAGCTGATGATCAATAAAGAATTTATATTTGTTTACAGACAGAACAATACATGAAAGTGTAATGAGGTTTTTTTTGTAGGTCTCAAGTGGTTAAAAAAAAAAAAGAGGAAGCACCATTCACCATAGTTCAACCACAGCTCAAGAAAAAAGGAACCACATGTACTCTAAGAAATTTACATTTGCCTCCTATCTGCAAAAAATCTCTTATGGATTATAGATATGATTTAATAAAAGCACATTTCTTTAAAGTTTGTCACAAAAAGACCAAAATATACAGACACTGCCGGCAGCAGGTATAAATCAGTAAACCCATATACAGGAAAAAAAAAAAAAGGATTTTGACAATAAGTAGACATTAGACAAGACTATCACATCAATAATTTTCCTTAAATGTTATTCACACCTTGAACATGGTTCAGAAAAAAACAAAAAAAAACAATTTCCCTGACAGGAGCAGCAGCGGATATGGGTAACCGACTGGGAAGCATCTTAAAGTGTCCAGATCCAAAAGCAAAGTTTATTAAAGGCCAAACTCTTGTTTTTAAGTTTAAAACTCAAATAGCGTTTAGTTCCAGAAATTAAGAAGCACAATACACAAGATTCTGCAATGGTTTTCAAAAGTATTACAATTTTACAAAGACTGAAACCAACTTTAAAAAAAAATTTTTTACACAATGTAGAAGATCATCCTCTATCAACCAGTTGGTGAGGACAGGTTTAATAAATATGTAAAATAATCTGACTTGAGAAAGCTGATATGACCGAAGACGATGGTTGAAGATAATCACAACAGGCAAGTCCGATAAGCGCACCCCAGATTTTTGCCAACACCATTTAAGTCATGACACACAGGATTCTCAGGATATTACTGCCCTTAAAAATGAAATAAAAAACACCAAGCTTGCAGTAAATCTTATGTAAAAATAGAAAAAATCTGAAAGTTTAAATCAGTGCTTGTTTAGTAGGATATGTCTGTTCAGATACGTTACTGACTTTACTGCCTGGAAAACAAAAAAAAACTTTCTTGAATTAAACGCCCTAATCATCAACGACATGCTTCGACTGGAAAGGATGACGACGTGGATACATTCTCAGGAGAAACGTCTCCAAAAACACACAAGGGTGACGACATAAGGTGCAGGTCAAGTCAGATTTTCTAATAAGCTTATTATAACCTTTGTAAGAGTAAAAATGAAAACTTGCATTACACTGGAGAGATGTCAAGACTGATAAGGTTGGACAGCTGGGTCCCTACGTTAGGCCTCAGGGTGGAGGTTTTAATACGCACCTCCTGCTGAGAAGGATTCCCAAGGTGCAATACTGCAAACTCAACCCAGCTGTGAAACAGAGGCAGGTCAAATAGCACTGTAGCGCACAAACACTTCCAGCTTCCTCAGCAACACCGACACATCAAGGATAAATAACATTCCCGTCTCACTGAGGTAATATGTTCCTAAATAAAACCCTTACTCATACAGGACGGGTCATACGGCAGCTTCTTATCCATTTCAGCTCCTTTCCTCGTCGTTATGTAAAACATTAAGGGAAAATTGGCAATATAGATCCTAATGCAGGTTGTCGTCCACTCACCCTAACCAGCACGTCCCGGCGTCCACGCGATTTGGAATGCAAACGCCTCCTAATGAAGCGTGTGTGTAATAAATGTCAACATTATCCGTGTGTGTGTGTGTGTGTGTGTGTGTGTGTGTGTGTGTGTGTGTGGTTAATCCTCCATCTCGATGGTAACAGAGGGGTCTGCGTCCTCAACTGGAATGAAACAAAATGCATTTCAGTGAACAGATTAGTAACTTTTTTAAGCCTAAATGTTTTGTCCTGATGAATTTCATAAGAGGAGGTAGTAGTTTCATTGTATCGCCACAAGGTGGCAGCAGAATTTTTTTAAAAAGCAACAACCACAAAACTCTTTAAAGCATAGGTTAGGATTATATCCATACATGTTTGGAGATACTGTAATTCAACTTTATTTTTTTGAAGCTCAAACTGCTTTTTAGCTAAAATAAATCTCAACTTCAAAGCTTTGTACACAGATTTTTTAAGGGATTATTTGCTCTAAACATCCTCCAAACTTTCTGGCACCCATGGCAAAAATATAGAGTTTAAATTAAATTTAGATTTTACTGCGGAAGCATAATCTCACTCTGAATAATTACAAACTACCTTTAATTTGAGTGCATTTATTCAGTGGTGAAGTTGCCAGTGAACCTCCTCTGCAGGCACTGGCAAGAAGAATGATGGCTGTGTCTTAACCATTTCTGTGTTTATTATGCCACATGTGCTGAAAGACCCAAAGTTTAGCTTTCTGGTAGAGTCCACTCGCTTTTTATTCAAATGTCCCGATATTTCCAGGTGACACAGATGCCTCGCACTACTACGAGGAGGAAGAGGATTTATCCTCCTTAAAACAGTGAATTTTGCCACAATATTCCCTTAGTCTGATCTGACCAAAGCACATGGTTCCAGTTAAAGTCCTTTTAGAGTTAAGGAAACCCTTCATGTTTACTACCAAAAAGACTTGCTGCCATGTAGATGGGGTTTAACTGTTGACTTATGGATGCTACTTCATACTTGCTGCAGTCCTCTAAGCAGAATTTCTGCACGTTCTTAAAAAGTCTCAAAACATCTTAAATTTAATAATAGAAAAATCAAGTTCTTGAGACATCAAAAAGGTCACAAATTATAGTCATGTCATTCTTAAAAGTATCTGTTTTCTCATATTATCGATATCCTTTAAACGGGCTACCTGTATTCACTCGTTTATTTTATTTCAAAGCTATTGAAGTTAAACTAAAGTGCATTTTTATTTTCAAACTTTAGAACAAAATCCTTCATCTAGCTTTTATAGAGAGAAAAAAAAACTTTTGTTTGTAGAGTGAGGCCAGGTGAGCCCTTTCCATAAATGTGAAAACCGAAAAAAGATAGGAAGCCCATAAAAAAAAAAAAAAAAAAAAACGCACACGGTTTAACAATAATAATAATCATAATTTTAAGAGCCTCGTGCCATTGGTGTCCTGTTGTAGATCATATTTGCAGATATTGCATAAAACCATAGAGCCATATGTAGCGCTAGCTACAGAGTCCTGATACTGAGTATTTGTCTATTTATCAACAGCTTGTGAATCTAATGCAGTGGGTTAGCATTTAATAAGTTGTTCTTGTTACATCCAAATAAACTAGCAATATGGAAAATGTAGACATGTATACAGGGCTGTATGATCATTATTTGGTTGTGTGTGAGCGTAGGTGTACATGTTCCAAACGAGGTCACATGCCCAAACGCCTACTTAGGTTCACGAAGTAGGTCACCTAAAAACACACATTCGCACCCTGATACGTGTTGCATTTATTACTTAGGCTGCAAATTGTGTTTTTGCAACCTATATTATTTCTTACTGAATAAGTTGCATTAGGTTTGCTTAAGTGGTCAAATAGGTTACTTGGTAAGGAAATTATCGGTATTGTTCATCTCAATCTAGTCACAAAGGGTCTTAAATTTAAACTCCCAAAAGGCCCAAAGAGTGAAATGTGTGCGTCTTCCTTGCAGTCCTGCTCACTGTGCGTGATGGTAACGTAAATTTGGGTCCTGATCCAGGCTAGTGAACAGCTGCAACGAGAGGCGGGCCTCAAAGTCACGTCACGTGTTCATACCGCATGGAAACAGGAAGCCAGTAAAGCAGTTCCTAGAAACTCAGATCTAATTCAGTTATATTTATATTAAAGGCGTTAAAAAGACTAATGATTGTCCCAGTGTGGGTTTATTTAAAACTAATATTTCTTATTGAATAAATAAAATCAATAAGTTTTCCGTGAGAGATTTTGCTGCAGCGATAAAATCTCTCTCTTCAGACGCTTGCCGTTTTTCTTCCCAGCAGTTAGTGTGGAGGGCGCTACACAGCGTATGTGTCCATGTTCAGCTCTTAAGGCTCATCCGTGGAAATTTGAAAACAATTGTGTAAGAAACAATCAATAAAGAAAAACTTTTTTTTTTTTTAACACTCCACATAATTCGCAGCCCAAGTAATAAATGCAACAAAACGGAAGGGAACTTACCCAAGCTTTCTTCTGACCCGTCGTCTGACCCCTCCCACATGTCCTCGTTTGCTAGCAAGGGGTTACGGGATTCAGAGCTCTGACTCCTTAGAGGGAAGTAGTGGCCGTTCCCTTGGCTGGATTACAACATGGAAAAAGAAATGATTCACTGGTTTCAGTGCTTGTTTTTTTTTTTATTTATTTATTTAATACATGCAGATCTGCTTTTTATTCAGTGATTCACTTCCTATGACCGCTCAGCTGACACAACCTTTCGACATTTTGATTTTTGAGTTTGCTAATCATGTTAATTGCCGTTTCTGCAATCTGTCGTTAGTCCCTGAAACTTTTATGCCTTTTGCATTTCCATTTTCTACTTACCTGGTGAAAACGGGGATGAACCACAGTTTACGGTCTTCTCCAAACACCTGCAGCAGGTTTTTGTGTAGGCCAAGATGGAACCCGTTTCTGTCGGGTCCACTGACAAATACTGGAGCTGAGAAGGCCTCTGGAGAAGGGGAAAGGGTCAGAACGTGCTTTAATGGCACAATTTCTCTGATTGTAGGGGGTTTAAAACAAGAGAAACAATTTGATATTCTCTGGAAGAAAAGAAAACGTTAACTCTCACCTAAAGTGGATCTGTTCTTGGCCACCAGCCAGCAGTGGTAACTGAAGAGAAACATGAGACTGATGAAGAACATGACTGCCACAAACATGAGGAAGAGTATATGGAACTTCGCAGGTCCATTTGGCAGCTCCCCCTGAAGGATAGAAAGAAAAAGGAGATCTTAGTTCACAAGAAAAAAATACTTTAAATATATCTTTTACAGTCTAATTGCACTGCAAAATACTGAGCAACTGAGCGAGAACAAAGAGACTCACCACCCAGAATTTGAGGAAAAACCGAAGGACCGTTGCTGCGATGAATATACAGTACAGCATGGAGTAGGATAGGAAAAGTAGGAAAAACTTGTAGTTGGAAAAACCAACACAGTTGTTAACCCTGAAAGAGAAAAAAAAAATGAGGTTTGGTTATCAGGAAACACCAAGTAAACTCATGCATTCAATCTGTAAAGTACTGATAGGTTACAACTTACCAGGGACAGTGATGGTCCATCTTTAAGACACAGCTAGAAAATAAAAACACACTTTTAATGCATGAAAGGGTGACTAATCATAAAATGAGACATTAATATATATATGCTCCTGAATTACTGTCTCATAATCAAGTTATGGGCAGAAACCGTCTTCATGGTAATCTGGTCCTCGGTTATTTTTTTACTTTTATATTAAAAGTAGACAAAGCATAAATCCTAACTTGTTTATCAGAAGGATTTCTGACAGTGTCCAGCAACACTGTCCATACTCCCTTTAACTATTTCATGCCACATCACAGCAACAAACCTCAGTGACAGTTTTAGAGCTTTCTGGGCAGCTTTTCAAAACCAGTAGTCAGAAAGCAACGGTAAACACCACTTTTCAAGTCTCGCTGCAGACTCTTAGTTTTATTTGGGGTCTGGACTTTGACTAGGCCATTCCGACACACAAATATCCTTTCATTTAAATCCTTCAATTGCAGTTCTGACTGTATGTTTAGGGTCATTGTCTGTCAATTCTTGGGCTGAAGTTATCATGCCAAAAGTACTCGATAGCCAAAAATGTATCAAAAAGAAAATAACCCCAAAAAAAATATTTTATCTTTTTTTACCTGCCCCATAAAATGTGATCATTTTAATTAAACTAATTAGTCAGATTTTCTGTAGGAAATGGATTCATCAAATCAGTTTAGATCCAGAAGTTAAAAAAGGGCTTCACTCATTTGCTGTATAAAAGATGGTCGCCCAGTTTGTGAATTACTTTGGATTTTATTTGATTTAAAAAAAGAAAAAAAGAAAAAGAATTATAGCTGTATAAGAACATTATTTGGGTTATCATTTCTTTCAAAACATTTGCTGTACTTAGCCAATTATAATAAATAAATTCAAAGCAGACTTTTTGTCACAGTTTTGTTGATCTATGTCATGTCATAGATCTATGTCTATGCAATGAAATAATTAGAAGTTTGTGGTTGTGATGTGACTGAATTTGAAAACAGTGTAAGGGGTGTAAGTACTTTGCAAGGCGCTAAATCAGCTGCCTTATTCTGCCAAAGCCATGCACTGATTGATCCTTGGGATTCTGTTTCAGATGAACGGAGCAACATTCTCCTCATTATCACAACACCTCCTGGCCACAGAATATCTCCTTGCCCGAGGGTAATCTCTCCAGATGAAGATATTGGGGAGGAAAGAGAAGCTTACGTTTCACAAACGGAGCAGTGGTGACAGCGGTCAGGCTTCAGCACCTGGCAGCGGTCACAAAACCTGATAGCTGGAGACAAGAGGATGGACGAGTTGAATGGACGACATTTGAGCTGAGCACACCCCCCTCCCACACTTCCTGCAGCCTGGAACGTACTGTTAGCAATCAGCACTAATGAAAGAGATGCATCTGCTGATTACCACTCAGGAGAGCCTGCAGCCAGTCGTCCTATAACCCTACTCGCTTTCCCCAAACACGGGACAAAGGGACAGCAGCTCACCTCCAGACTGGGCTCGGGTGAAGATGGGTAGCTTCTTTGCGATCTCGATGAGGATTTGCTTCTGGGCGTCTGGTCTCTCCTCCATCTCATACCGCTGCTTATCCGAGTACGAGAGCTGGAACTGAACCAGAAATATAAAAGCAGATCAATGCCATTTCTCACACCACACGCGTGCTAAATTAGGATCCTGGTTGTCAGTCTACCTTTTTGCAGGGCGTAGCAGGAGGGGTGAATATGGACTTCCAGTATGTCCAGGTGAACATCCCATAGCAGACATGAAACACCAGCAGGTAGACCACTGCAAACAAAAGCACAGACATCAACACGAGCTGGATGCTGACAGTTTTAAGCTAACTGGAGCAAAAACAGGAAGAGGAGGACTCACCTTTCTCCAGTGTGTTGCTGATTGTAACTGTTAAAACAAAAAACAGTAAAAGAAACTTAAACAGCCGGCATCAGCACAGTAATAGTTCAGAAAACAAATGACAAGTCAGAGCTAACACCACAAAGCCAGGCTGCGGTGGTTAGCTTAGAGAAACAATAAAACGGTGGTTTGTGTGTGACACCCCAGTCAACCCTGACCTCTCGGAGGCTAGGAGAAGTGACATTACTCAAACTCAGTGGAATGAACGCTGACGTTCAGAGCCACTTCCGCCTAGCGCGAGCTGTCAATAACCTTATTGTTGTAAAGTGCCCGTCGGTGTTCTGCGCTGTTTGTGGGGGAGAGAGAGGTGAGAAAACAGTCCGCCGTACTTACAAAGACACAGCTCAAAAACGTAGGCGTAATAAGACCAGAGCACGACGGCGGCGATGATGAGAACGGGGATCCAGGCGAAGACCCTCTGACAGCATCTCAAACCTCTGGAGAGAGCCATTTCCATCTGAGCCCCGCTCCTCCTCTGCGCTCCACTAACCTTCCTGGCGCTTTATCCATCGGCGACATCTGCGAGCGATTCGCCGTCCTGAGATCATCAGAGCGACTGAGCTCAGGAGGCGCCTTTAGAAATCAGCGGGAAAAGAAAAAAAAGTCAAACACGTGACGGATAAAAAAAAGACCAGTTAATTTGATAAATTATATAAATTTAATGTATATTTTAAAATGTACTGCCATTCTTTTGTTTTTGTGGACGCGCGCGCGTGCACACACTCACACACACACACATAGATAGATATAGATATATATCTAGATATATATGTAAATCAATGAAAGAAAAGATTCAAAACTACAGGCATTAGACAGCATTCTTCTATCCGTTTTCTACACCCAACGAGGAAATAGGGAGAGATGTACGTCTAACAAACAGCTTGCGCTCTCTCTGGGATTAAATTTCTTTAACGTCAATACAGATTTTTCCATTAATTGATGAGAAGGTTATGATAAACATGTTGTTTTTTTTATTAAAATTTAAATCAAAACAGAAAATATATACCTCTTTTACATTGTTTTACTATTTTGTAAGACACCACTGTCTCAGTTTACATCTGGAAAAACTTCTTCGTGGTATAAAGTCAGTTTTAAAAAGAAATCTGCCGGGGGAGTGAACGATTTTGAAACTTAGCTGTAAGTAGAAGCCTGGAGCAAAAACGGTTTAACAAACTGACATTTTCCTGGGAACGACTCAGAAAACAGGTAGGCTATTCCAGGTATGAAACAACTCCCCTAAGAGACCTACAAGTCAGTCATGGCATTAGCCTAAATCTGTTGAGTGTCACAGTTGTCTGAGTCAAACGTTGTTGTTGCTAGAAGTAAAATGACTCAGGAAGGAATTGAGCTGTAGTGATCTACTGAAGGATCTTGTGACTGTTTTTGAGGTAATGAAGGTTTTCTGTCGTTTCAATCAGTGGTGTATCAGTTCTCTCTGTTTAATGCATGTGAATATGCTTCAACAGGAGGCCGAGGCCATCGATCTCGCTGTTGATAAAGCAGTTGATAAAGCAGTGAGCTAGAGCAGATCTTAAACGTAAAGGATCACAACTTGTTTCTCCATCGATTCCTCTCACCGTCAGCACTCAACAAGTCTACACCCTCATCCAGCATCAGTCAGTCCGCTGACTCTGATGCTTCTTGGAGGATGTGACACCAGCTGTGTGAGATCTTAGAGATCCACCACAGGACGTCCTCAGAGACACGCAGACACAAATCTCTCCGAAAGTCACCAAAGTGTATATCCTACTGTCAGAACAACAGACCTGATTTGGATTCTCAATATTCCCAATATTAAGAATATTTTCTTATTCAGATCATCCACGTAGATCCATTCACTGGTAGAGGGAGTCTGCTTGGATGCTGTTGCTGGTGGAGTTCAGCAGAAAAGAAGCTAGTTTAGCAGTTTCATACAAGAATATCAGGAGAGCAGATGGGTTACCTGATTGCACATTTGGCTACAGTGGCAAATCTTGGTCATTAGAACATTTTGACAGAGACTTTTACACTTTCAATCACAACCTTGTTGAAACTCCAGCACCAGGCCCCGTTTCCTCCAGAGAGGGAGTGTACCTGGACCACACAGCAGGCACCCTGTTGTTCTACAGTGTCTCTGAAACCATGACTCTCCTCCTCAAAGTCCAGACCAAGTTCACTCAGCCACTTCCTGCTGGGATTAGGGTTTCTAACTATATTGGAACTTCCAGGAGTGGTTTGAGGTCTGGTGGGTAAAGATGTGATTTCAGTTTCAGTTATTTTAGTCTCCATCCTTGTTGCAGATCATTCTTTATCACTGCTCAGAGATCAGCAGTCTTTATGGAGCCACTTTCATCTTGCTTATTTTTATTTAGTTTTTTAAGTTAGAGTTTGTTTGGGTGCTGCCATCCCCTGTTTCTGTTCAGACACAGAGGTTGTCACTGCTCAAGACAATTTTTATGCCCCGAAAGCAATTACATATATTGTTTTGTCAGATTAAATGCCGCCATTCAAATCCATTAACAAATGAGCTGGTGGAAATTGTGACTGACTGACTCTCTTTATCATCATCATCAATAAGGATATCAGTCATTATTTTATAATTATAATCGTCATTTCCAATAATGAGAGTGTTCTGTTATATGTGAACTGCTCTAAATAAATGTCAAACAGCATGGACATAAATAGGCTACTGTTTAAGTATTTTCAGACATTTCAAGATTTCCTTCTTGCATGAAAGTGGTCACACTCCTAAAAATAGATTCTGTATAGCCAAAAATCTGTTGCTATACATCTTTTATTTATTGAAAAGAAAAATTGATAAATAAAAAAATAATGGAAACCCTCACAAATTTATTGAAGTGTGATGTTAGTTATCATCCCTACGTTCATAACAATCTGAAACATTAGAATGATGTATTAACTTTAGAAATAAGAATTACAGCCTTTTTCAATGTTTTTTTTGTTGGAAAGCGTCTTTGAGTGTCTAAAAAGCGCTATAAAAGTTTGATGTATTATTATTATTTATTAATTCTTCCAGTTTGTGTTCATTTATATTAAAAGATAATTTATAACATGCATTAATTAAAAAGAAAAAACGATCCAAATGACAAACGTTAAACCAAAAGACAATATCAGCTACAGAGCTCAAGCAGAAAATGCAACTAAACCTCGGTAAGAATCCAAACTGGATTGTCAATTTAAGTTGAAAAGAAATAAATGTGGAGCAGCTGAGGCAGAAAGTAAGCAGGGAGTCTGAGGGATGGAGAATAATAAACACAGGGGAAGCTGAACCTAAAACACAAAGAAATACTCAACCAAGGGACACAAACCTATGGGAATAAATTAGAATATACATTGAGCAGAACACCATAGAAAATTACAAAACTAAACCTTAAAGGATTGAATCAAAATGGTGAGACCTTACTGACACACTTTACAAAAAATGTGCAATGAACACACTGCAAAAACAGAAGGATGTCTTTTTGCTCTTGCAGCACTGGGTGAGAGAACAAATTAGTAAATTCTAGCGTTGCATGTCTAGGCTTTCATGCGTAAATTGACTGGCGAAGGATATGATTCACACATTTGAATCAGATATTGTAGTAAAAAGTAACTCCAGGTTTGTCACAATATAGGTTAATGAAATCAAAAAAATATATTCCTTAAAAAAATTGAGCTTCATATGTGCAAAATCAGAACACGTGAATCATGTAAGACACATTTTTGCATTTAGCAAATGTGGTTTTGGAACTTTTTGAAAGCATAATGTATGATGATACACGTGTGATTCCCATGTTAAACCCTTAGGTTCCTTGGAAATGTCCTTCTCTGTGGACCTTTGCTGAAACACTAAATGACAAAACAGGCGGCAAATCATTCTTCAAATTTAGATTCTTATTCCACCGTGAGATTGTAGTGAGGCAGGCAATCTGGAGTACCAAGAAAATGTTGCAATCTTATCTACAGTCCTATTCAATAAATTAGAATTTTATCAAAAAAGTCAATCTGTTTCATTAACCCTTAAATCAAATAAGGCAAACACATTATAAAGATGAATTACTGACAGACTGATGTTTTAAAGCACTTGCTTCTGTTAATCATGATGATTTTTTGCTTACATAATGAAACATGACATTTAAGATTTACATCAAATCAGAAAAAATATTTAATGTAGAAATGTGGGCTTAATGAAAATTATGTGTTCTACTTGCTTATAGATTATTATTTTCAAAAAGGTACATTTAATCTAGAAAATGAGCCTCAATGGAACCCATATTTTAAATTATTGAATATGACTTTACGTTTGAATCGTTGTGGAATCAAAATCATTAAAAAAATAATGATATCTGGCTTTGTCGTAAAAAGAAATTCAGAGACAAAAGTTTCCAGAGACATTTGTCTCATGAAACATTAACTGTAATAATTTGTGCTGGTGAACCCGATATTCAGCTGGAAACAGAGTTTTTAAACATTTTTTTTGGATGATGAGGCAGGCAAGCAAGACCTGACCAGATGCAGGTAGTGACAGGCCAGACCAGTGAAGAAGGCAGGAGCTAGTGATGGGTCGATGAGGCGTCATGAAGCGTTTCGACACATTGCCAAACTGTATTGATACTGTGTCACTGAATACTGACACCTGCTGGACCTTAAAAATCCCTACAGGCAACCTGGTTGACAGAGTTAACTGACACTGATTTGATGACCAAGTATACACAATACAATTTAAATCATTGTATGTTGCATTGTATTATTTTATATTTTCATTTGAATTAAACATATATTTGATTTTTTTTTTAGATACAGTCAATACATAATGTGAACTTGTATCATAATAACCTCTAAGTATGCTTGTGGACTGGCTTTTTTATTTTTTACAAATTGTTTGCTGCCATGTCCTTTCAATGCTGAGTATGACAGAGGGAGGAAGAACTACTCAGAGTAGCAGCTTTCTACTAAGGGTAGATCAGCCGTTTTTTCTGAAACGACGCTCAGAGCAAAGACGCACAGCGCAACCCGCCCAACCATAAAGGCGTCTGCCCAACCCATCCATCAGTGGTGCGCTCCGATCAGCGCCTGGCACTCACAGAGCGAGACTGTGGCACACCATCACACCAGAGTTGCAAAATGGTTAAAAATTAACCATTATTAACCGTTATTTTGTTTACAGTTCAGCTTGGATTTTATTTACTGCGCAGCATAGATTTGCTGTGCGCGAATGCACAACCGTGCAGCTTAGAGAGAACAGAAACAGTTTGGCGCGTCAGTCAGTTCGAAACAGTTCCTGTATCGGTCACGTGACTTTCCCGTGTCGATACGCGCATCGACACGGGTTTTGCTCTATGAGCTCGACACATGCGCCGACGCATCGGTGTTGCCGGACCCATCACTAGCAGGAGCTGATCAGAACAGGCGATGTGGATCAAGGAACCACCAGAACGAGCAGAGGAAGTGGCTGGAACTCACGGGAAAACAGGCAGAACTGCAGCATGTAGACACAGGCAACAACAGAAGAGTCCATCTGGCAGAGCACACAGGAACCGGTAGAGGCAGAGCACACCACAAAAGACGAGACATTCTGGCAGGGATGAGTTGGCTGAGGCAGGTATATGCAGACAGGTGAACAGAGTTTACTAATTAGTGCAGCAGGTGGATCTGAGTAAGAGCAAGGTGTTGGCTGGAAGGAGACTGAGCTGATTGGATAGTAGCTGAGAGGTGAATGCTGATCCAAGAAAGGTCCAGAAAAGTCAAAAATAAACAAACAAAACCCTAAATCATGACATTAACAAAGGTTCTCAATTGAATGAAATGTCAGTTTGAATACATTTAAATAGCTTTTAATGACAGATGAGAAAAAAGAAAAAAAAGAAACATTTTACTTACAGAAATGTTTTTTTTAATCGAAACTGATTTTGATTCGAAGGCAACTTAGCATACTTTGTCATTTGATGTTTTAAATGGTTAAATCCCACACCTTTGAATTTTTTGTTAGAAAACGATTTTTCACAAGTTGTCATTAGAAAATGTAATGATTCACAAACGTAACATCAATAAAATACAATCCTTAGAAACCCAATGGCATAAGACTTGATCACCTAATAGTTACGTGAAACTTCAACGTGAAGTGCTGAATATGGTTTTCAGGTTGATGAATAGCTTGAAAATGATTGGTTTCTATTCTTAACATTGCACGTTGTGTTTTTAGTTTCATCATTTACAATATATTTTGGATACATACATATTTTGTCACATTAAAGAATCTGATCAGTGTATACAGCTGTTAGACTGTGGCGCAGCTAAAAGCTGAGCTTGTGTTTGTAAAGACTTATTTCGTTCTGATCGCCTCAGCATGAGGCCCGCTGGTCAGAAAATATACTTTGTTTTCACACCATGGGAGCTGAAAGCTGCAGGTATTTAATGCCTCCTCTCCTCAGGCAGGAGGCAACCTGCATCTACAAGGTGTCAGGTTCAGACTGACAGCAAACTGGTTTACCGTGCAGCTTATCCTGTGTAATCTCCAAAGTGTCGAGGAACACCAGAGCTACTTGTACTCAGGGAATAACTGATGGCAAACTAATGTGTGCTGAAAACTCAAGGGATTGTCCTTCTACTATTAAGGTACACATAACAGTGCTTTCTCTAAAGCAGCTAACTACAGATAGTGACATCCTGTGTGTCAGCTATCTTCCTCTGTTAGAAAAAATAAAATCTGCATTGATCTGGCGAACCAATTTCCCTTTTTTCCTTCTCAAATTTCTCAAATACATTTATTCAATCGCACAATATTATAGGGTGGTGTAATTTCTGCTCAAATTTATGAATGACACCTGAATGCACAGTTGAGCGTCGGACTGATCTGCCGCCAAATTATCAGCTTATAGGGGCAATTTTAAACAAACTTGTAAACATACTAGACATATTTTTGTCTAAAACATAACAAATACATTTCAATGAATTGGAAAATAACTGAGAATTGACTCTACCTGACCTATTCCAGCATTTCAGTTAAAAAAAATTGAAAATATATTCTTTAACCCTCTGGGATTATTAAAGTATTTCTGATTCTGATTTAGATTCGCTACACAGAGCGACAACATATACAGAGAAATTAAAATTACACCGTGTGACCTGGAGGCGATCGGCCTGTGGTTCTGCTGAGGTGGAAGCTCAGGTTGCTTTGATAGCGGCCCGCAGCTTTTCTGTGTCGTTGGTTCTGGAGCCTCTCATCCTCCTCTTGACAATACTCCACAAATTACCTATGAGCTTTAGGCCAATCAACTACAGCGATACCGTGTTCATTAAGGAGGTGTTAATACTTTTGGCAGCTTGGGCAAGTGCTGGGTCCTGCAGCTGGGGGATTTGATGTTTTATGGATACGAAAATCAGCACTTGGTGTAATTTGCAAAGCCTTCCAGTAGGTGGCAATGTGAGACCTTTCAAAAACTACCACCTCTGAGCATCTTCCACCACACCTCTGCTGCTCTTTGCCTTTTAACTTGCGTGTGGACACATTACAGGTTTTTATCCTGTTCAGCAGGTTAAAGTACTAAATAAGCGTTTGTGAGGATCAAAGAAACCAATTCTAAACTTAATTGGCATTAAAATCTAATCTTAATTTGTCATTGCAACCTACATGAAATTTGTTCTCTGCATTTAACCCATCCCTCAGGGAGCAGCGGGCTGCCACTGTGCGGCGCCTTGGGAGCAATCTGGGGCCAAGGGTCTTGTTCAGGGACCCAGAGTGGCAGTCGAACCCAGAACTGAAGCTCAATGCTCTAACCATTAGACCACCACTCCCCATAATGGTTGATAAAAAGGAAACCCTCTGCAGAAGATAGTGTTAATATGATTATCTCATCATATCTGGTTATGAGTGTGCATTCGTCACCTTTCATATTCCCACAGTCTGTTTAGATAAATGTCTAAAGCTCCTTTTGTTAAGATTTATGGGCCTGTCGTCATCCTCTGACGTGACCGTTCATCTCCGTGCGTAAAAACCTGTAATTGCGTCCCCATCGCTGAACGCACGGAAACCTTTCATCGCGTCATGGACCTCTGGGTTACTGGTCCACGGAACGGTGGAGAGCCTTTGTGCTCCCTGACCCTACCCCCGTCTTTACGTAATGGAGACTCCCTCTTTGGAGCGCCCTCCGGGAGCAGGGTGTGAGGTGAGTTGCACCCAAATCTAGCCTCTCTCTTCCTTCACACGTGTGCTTTGCACTCTGCTTCCAGGCCCGGTCCTCTCCCAGACATCTTCTCCCACCACAGCACATCGTCTTTCATTGGCTCTCCATCCTGTTCCTGTTGCACCAGCACCCCTCCTTTCCCCCTCCCTTTTCCTCTCAGCAAGCACTGGTGCCGGCAGCAGGGTGATGACAGCTCCTCTCTCATTCAACCGCTCACTGGAGGCAGGGAGCGGCAATCCATCCATCAGCACGGCAACAAACCCCTCCGCTGCAAAGTCATTGTGACTAGCAAAATAGTAACGGCCTTTTAATCAAAACAGTTACCCCTGTGCAGGAGTAAAACACAAACAGCCCGGCATCAGCAGGTTGAGGCAGACTCCTCCGCTCGGAGGTGTGTGCGAGCGCATGGTGCTGGAAGTGCATTCCTCGCCGCGCTGGTGGCGGGCAGGCAGCGAGGGCTGGAGAGGAGCTCGTTTGGGGGGGGAAGTCGAGCGTGGCGACAAGGGGATGCGAGAAGGACAAGGGTTTACAAATGAGCCAACCATGCAGGTTTATTAACTGGAAAGAGGCGCACAACAGCCAGTGCAGTCCCGTCTGACACTGCTTGTTACTATACCTTGAAGCCGAAGTGGCACTTAGAGTGTGCATTTCATTTGACCCCCGAGACCCTCTAATGTCAGGCAGTTGTGCGGTGCAGGCACGGGAGATGCAGGGGGATGATGAAGTGCTCAGGACATGATCCATTTGAGAGCGCGCGTGTTTTCGCGTGCATTGTCAGGGAAGGAGGATCAACAGTGGCAGTGTTTGTTTTGCCCGCCTGTCTGCTTCAGTGAGATGATGCAGGATTGAGTTTGATAGGATTTCCATTTCATTCCCTGCATGCTTCTGCGTCTGGACAGGGAATTCATCCCACGCGCATCCGTTTGAAGTTAATGCGGAGCACATATTGGAAAGTCTGCACTCAACATGGCATATTGTCACTGGAAGAGCCAGCCCAGGGTTGTATGCCCCCCCCCAACAGGATTTGGTAAGGGGGCCCACTAATCTGTCTTTTAAAAATGTTCATGGTTGATCATTAGAACCATGTGCATTTAAAATGTGTTTTACCATCAGCAATTAAGACTGCAACAAACTCCTTCAACTGACAGAACAATCAAATGTGTTTTATTTGCCCCCTCAGTAGGAAGTTGCCTTGGAGACCCACATGTTGGCAGTCATCAAACACATTTTAAGAACAAAGATAACCTCAGCAAGAAAGTTTGAAATGATGATTTTGTTTAGTAAAGGGGAAAAGCTTTCCTAGCCAACTTGTTCCTTAATGAAAATACAATTACTCCCTGCTTAAATGAATGAATTGCGTGCAATTCAGCAGCTTTTTTGGGTTCAATTTCACAAGCTACATGACTCCATGATTAGTGCCTGGCCAGTGCAATCAAATAATTAAAATGGTAAATGGCTTGTTCTTGTATGACACGTTATCAAGTCGCCCTGGTGGCGAGCAGGCCAAAGCGTTTTACACTACAATCAGTCATTCACACCCTGACGGTGGCGAGCTGTTAGTAGCCACAGCTGCCCAGGGGCAGACTGACAGAAGCGAGGCTACCACACATCAGCGCCTCCGGACCCTCTGACCACTGCCAGCAGGTAATGCTGGTGAAGTGTCTTGCCCAAGGACAGAAATGGTCAGAGTGGGGGATCAGGGACAAACTCCCTAACTCTTGCGCCACCAAGTCAGAACAGAGCCTTTCTGACAAGTGAAGCAGGCTACAGGATCTTAAAAAGCAGCACATCATGACTTTATCGCGAACAACTTAATACCAAAGAAATGGATTCTTATATTGAATTTGTCCCATGGTATTAGACCTCTATTGGTCCGCAAAGTATGAAAAAAAATCTATCACTAAAGCTCTGGGACTCCATCGAAGCACAGTGAAGTCATTACCCACAGATGGATAGAACACAGAACAGTGATGAACCCCTAAGAAGTGTCTGGCCCATCGATTTTACTCTAATAAGGCATCAACGATTCATCCAGGTGTTCCCAGAACCCAGAGCTCGCTTTGGTCATTTCTCACAAACCAGTGACCGGCACAACCATGCGCCTTTTCACACAGGGCCTGGTTGGTTTCAATAACTTTTATTTATTTTTAGCTTAGTAATTTAAATCATTTAAACTAATTTGTGTACCTAATTGGGTAAACTTTGTCTCATAGTAAAATTAGTCTGATGCTCTTAAACATTTAATTGTGACAAAAAAATAAAAAAGAAAATACAGAAGAACGCAGTAATGGGGGCAAAAGGCTTTTTCACTGCACTTTGCAAAAATATAAAAATTATTATAAGAGGCTGTTGTAAGAGTCTAGGGCCAGTGTGTGCATGTGTGCGCGTGTGTGCGCGCGCGTGTGTGTGTGTGTGTGTGTGTGTGTGACAAAATAAGGCTTTTGGTTCCGTAAAACAAACCAGAGAACCAATTGTGTTGAATTTACATCTTCTTCCTTTTTTATACTGTGCATTAGGCAAATTGACAGTAATTTTTTTTTATTATGTTAAATGTTTTACAAATGCGTTACAACCACATTTTTCCTAAAAGCTATATCACGTTGTTTTATTCATATAGCAATGGCACCCAAAACAAGTGTTGCAGGAGATGACATTTATGAAAACATTTTGGAGTGCCGTCGTTGTTTCTGTTGTGCAGCGTTTCAGTACAAAGTCTCTTGCAGAGAAGGAGGTGCTGAGTTTAGTTAATTGTGCTTATAAGCAACTGTAGAAACACAGTCTGTTGAATTTATTTCAACGGTTCCTGCTGAAATCTAGTTGCAAACTGTCTCCCCTTGAAGACACTGGGTCAAGCATCAGAAATGATTAAACTGGCACCAACTAATCAGCCAGAAAAGGAAATAATCCAGTTTTCCTTTGATTGGCAGGTCAAAAACTGGGAGGTTTCCTTTATTATTTAGCACATAACAACTAAGAGCTCCCAACATTTTTGTTCTGTAAACATATATCAATCAACAGCATGTAACTTGGTGTACTTTTTAGTTCAATCAAAATCAGCTTGCTGTACACGGGGGTCTGGTTCCCATCTCTGCATTTTCTGCTCTGTCTTCTCTAACCCCCAGTCGGTCTTGGGAGATGGCTGTTCACACTGAGTCTGGTTCTGCTGGAGGTTTCTTCCTGTTAAAGGGGAGTTTTCCACTCCACTGTCGCTTTATGCATGCTCGGTTACCAATTGTGCTACTGTGAAGCCCTTCATCAATTCATATCCGGTGTTTTTCCCTTTCATGTGTCAAAGTCCTTGCAATAAACCAAAATAGTTAAAATCGGTCAAAATCAGAATCTGGCAGGTGTGACCTCAAAGAAACCAGCAGAATTCACTCCTCCGTAGGAGCCAGAGCATATTTCACAGTAGATTGCTGTCATAAACCTGCAGAAAAATCTAAAGTTTTCAGACTTTTACTGTGTGAGAAGATGGGGAGGACTGAAGAGTTTTTTTTTATGCCTTCAGGACCGCTCTGGCCATCAGTGTGCATCCAGGTGATCAAAGAGCTGCTGTTTTTAGCTGCACACATTCAGACAAAAAAGTATGTGTGCAAAAATCCGACATAAGCAATAAGGAGCAATTAGAGAAACAGACCAGTACGAGAAAACACAGCTATGACTTCACAGATTACAGTCACACGCGTCATTTGCAATTAACCTTAACACAACACAGAAACAGATTT
Organism: Fundulus diaphanus; assembly: GCA_037039145.1. Classification (NCBI taxonomy): domain Eukaryota; kingdom Metazoa; phylum Chordata; class Actinopteri; order Cyprinodontiformes; family Fundulidae; genus Fundulus; species Fundulus diaphanus. Next base: position 31,334,004 of record CM073125.1, on the reverse strand, counting down.
AATCCGCTCTAAACGTACCTTATTAACACAAGTGCATTTCTGGGAGAAATGGCTTGTTTTGCTGCATTATGCATGTATGCATATATGTCAGGGAGAATATGCTTCTGGGTTTTTCTACGTCATACGGCCACATTTTCTGACTCTGACGGCGGCTGCAGAGCCTCAGGAGTCTGACGGACACGGTGGGCTCGGGGCATCTGGAAGACCCTGGAGCTGCCGTGACATCATCAACGGCCCTCAGGCGGAGCGGGGAGAAGCCCTTTAACAAGGTTTAATTTCTGCAGAGCCTCTGCTCATATTCACACTCAGCGGCAGAGCAAACAATGACAGGGCAGGGAGAAATCGCAGACGCCTCACCCAGCATGTGTGAAAATAAATCTGCTCAAGGGTGGAGACGTGTTTGTGTCTTCGACAATCATGGAAACTTCAATGTCCACGCCACATAGGAGGACTATATGCGTTTTATTAAAGGAATTTCATTACACTCTACCAGGGCCTGCAATGAATTTGCCAACTTCTTTGCACAGAAAATAAAAAAAATAGAGGGTTAATCTACACATACACACCAAATCCCGTACCAATGTTATGCTCAAACATAACAAATGCAGAGAAAATTATTACATTTCAACTACTCAACTATAAAAGCTTAGAATAAATCAGTTAAGTTCCTCCTCCTGCTGTCTTGATATCCTACCTAAAGCCTTCCTTAAAAAAGTCCGGCCTTTCAATGCATCTGTCCTGATTCAATTAGTACATTAATCCCTCACATCATGGGATTTTCCCCCAGGCTTTAAAAACAGCAGTTATTAAACCACTGATAAAAAAGAGCAATATTGACTAATCACATTTGCAGAATTACAGGCCAATCTCTAACCTCCCCTTTATCAGTAAAATTATTGAAAAAGCTGTGTTGTAGCTCCTTACAATGGCCGACCGCTTTGATGTTTTTCAGTCATGTTTCTGCGCTCACCACAGTACTGAGACCGCCCTCGTCAAAGTGTTCAATGACATCCACACAAATACCGACTGTGGAAGAACCACAGTGCTTGTTCTGGTGGACCTCAGTGCAGCATTTGACACTGTTGACCATGATATATTATTAAGGCGACTGGAGAGCTGGGTCGCAGTCTCTGGTACAGCACTCAATTGGTTCAAATCCTACCTAAAGAACAGGGACTTCTTTGTGTCAATAAGTAACTTCTCATCAGAGCGGACAAAAGTCACATGTGGGGTACCCCAAGGTTCAATGCTGGAACTCCTTCTATTCGATATCTATATGCCCCCACTTGCTGAGGTTATAACAAGAAACAGGATTAGTAACCATAACTACGCAGATGATACATTACGATGTTCCCAGGTGACTCTGAACCCATCCGTGCACTGAATGGATGCTTAGAACAAATCAATGCACGGACGTGCCAAAACGTTCTCCAGCTGAATAGAAACAAAACTGAAGTTATTATCTTTGGACCTAAAGAGGAATGAAACAGAGTCAGCACACAGCTTCAGTTACTACAACTACAAACTAGTGATCAGGCCCGAAATCTGGGTACAGTGATGGACTCGGGCCTGGACCTTCAAGGTTCTCACATAAAGAGAGTCCCAAAGTCAGCCTTCTATCACCTGAAGAACATTTTCAGGATTAAAGGACTGTTGCCCCAACGAGATCTGGATAAAGTCGTCCAAGTGTTTATCTTTAGTCGCATTGATTACTGAAACGGTGTCTTCACAGGTCTGCCCACAAAATCAAACAGATGACTGCAGCTGATCCAGAATGCTGCTGCTGCTGGCATTCTCACTAAAACCGGGAAGATAGAGCACATCAGCCAAGTTCTGAAGTCCTTAACACTGGCTCCCTGTAGCTCAGAGAATGGACTTCTGTTAGTTTATAAATCACTGAATGGCTTTGCATCAAGATACATTAAAGACCTGTTGTTGCTGTATCAACCCTGCAGACCACTCAGATTGTCTGCTTCTGGTCTGCTCTGCAGAACCAGAACCAGAACCAAACATAGAGAAGCAGCATTTAGCTTCTATGCTCCACAAATCTAGAACAAACATCTAGAAAACTGCAAATCAGCCGAAACACTGAGATCCTTTAAATCAAGAAGGAAAACCCACTTGTTTAGAGTTGCTTTCGACCCATAATAACAGGAACACTGACCAACATATTACGATGTATATCAATGTTTTCACTTGATACAATTTAATGTTTGTTGCTGGTCTCACAACCGGTGACTGTTTCAATGTGTTTACGATGTTTTCATGTTTTCATGATGTAAAGCACTTTGAACCGCCCTGCTGCTGAAATGTGCTACACAAATAAACTTGATTTGATTTGACACTGCAAAGCACGTCAGGCACCCGTGGACAGTTTCTGTGTGTTCCCGAAGACCTCTCTCATGCCTTGGATGCAGACAGGATTTGAAGTGAAAACGCATTTCAACACTGTCATTGTTCACGCTCCCTGTGCCTGTCGTCGGACAGCAAAGCTTCCACATGATAAAGAGACGTGCCGTATTTAGCCACATGATAATACTGAGAAGCGAGCATTGAAGGAGAAGAGCAGGAGCTTTGTTGCGTTCAAGGACGCCGTCTGTCTAAACTCAACTACCTCATCGCCGCTGGAAACAAGTCATGGAAAACACTGGATTAGAGGTGACTCTCTTCTCCACAAACACAAGGAGAACAAAAGACGGCCCACTTATTCGAGCCTACTTTCATCACCTTCAGATGACTTTCCATGAATACAATTCACGGTAGCAATATACGCGGTTCGGCTGAGTCAACAGGAAGTGGTTGTTAAGTGCCACCAGTGAGATACAAACACAGCAGGGCTGGACGCAGCTGGAAAATCCATCACCCTCAGGTTTAGACGGTGTTTGCTCTGGTACGGCACGTCTGCCTCCAGTCGCCATCAAGGACGAAGACTATGTCTTTTGGAAGAACTCTAGGATTGATCTAAAGGCAAAAAAAGGATTCGTTTTCAGTTCAGAGAGAGACGAGGTACAGTATGAAACGGATCGACTGTCAGGCAAAGGGCCAACGCAGAGACACGAAATCATTCAGGCACACGCTTTCTCCTTCGGTCAATTAAGGATCACCAATCATGCATGTTTTTGGACTGTGAGAGGTAGCTGAAGTACCTCAAAATAACGTGCAGGCACAAGAAGAGAACATCCAAACACCACACACTTACTCATAATTCAGAGGAATCTTCTGTTTATGTGAAAACAGCCCAGAACTGACACATCAAACGGGTAAAAGTGAGAGTTATCTCTGTAGAAAATATGTTACCTTCAGTTCAATAGCAACAAAATCCTCTTTAGAAATATGCTAAGCGTATTACCAGATGCTAAGAAGTTTAGCTAAATTTCCCCTGGATAATTTACATCCCCTTGTATATAATCAATTCTGCAGGTAATTGGTTGAACGTTATTTTATTTAGGAAAATCAGAGTGCAGAGGACTGATTGCAAATGCGCGCCACATTGTTCAGATTTTTCTTAATAAAGAAATAGCAACAGATCATTTCCTTTCCACTTTATGGTTATCCACTACACTACTACACACAAAATCCCAATAAAACAAATTAAGGTTTGTCGCTGTGATGAAACAAAATGTGAACATCTTTAAAAGGAATGAAAAACAAATTGCAAGACACAAACAAAGAAGAGGTCGGATAAATAAAACTCATTCATAATAATCTCCCAATTAACGTCACATGAATGTTGCATATAGGGCTGGGCGATATGGGCCAAAAAGTAGTATCTCAATATTTTTAGGCTCCATGCGGTTTATACAATATTTATCTCGTTATGTTTTTCATTTTCATGAAGTAATTATAAAAAGGCATCCATGGATCAAAGCTTTTTTACAGATGTCTCAAAGGCACATTTTTTAACAAACAGCTGTTGATAAATAGAGATCCCACAGCTTTCTAAAGCTGTTCATGCAAAAAAAAAAGACAAGACGGTTAACTCAATCGGCAGCTGAATTGTTCCAGATGTGCAACAGTCTATCAGAGCTTGGTCATGCAACCAGCTGAGCTCCACCAGACCCGTACAGAAAATCCAAGTGACAACAGCTCATCTGTCTTTTGCAGGAGCAGTGAAACGCTATTTATGAGCAACCTGTTTGAGCCACGTAGAATTGAGCCGTTTCCAAGTTTGCATGCTCATATATATATTACAATGAGCGCTTTGAGTGAAATGATGATATTTAAATCTGTAATTTTACATTTCAACAGGGTTTTTCACTTCCATTTGTAATGTAGAAGATCTGCTGAAGAGCTTTCCCAGCATGGAAAGCGTCTGGAGTTATCATTGTACGCGAGGTTCCAGAACAGGTAGGCTACTAGTGGGACTCGGTTTCTGTTCTGCTACTTAACACAAGCAGAGAGGCAGAGAGTAAAAGAGTGAGAGTGGAAAAAAAATAAAAAGACAAAGACGAATGTGGGAGGAAGGAAAAAAAACCCGAGGAGTAACGAGGATGAGGCGCAGACAGGAGGGTAAACAAAGCACAGGTAAAGAAGATTAAGAAGCAAGAATGTAGGGCTGCCGACAAAGAAATACCCAGATAGAAATTGAAAGCATATGGGGGTTGAATGGCATTTATTGATGTGGCGCTGCAGTCAGAGCTCCCGGCACGGAGAGAGAAGGCAGCCAGAGGTGGCACAGTTACTGAGCTGGAAATGACATTAAGTAATCCCAAACTTTGCATTTAAAGCCTTGTGATGTGGGCACTGCTCTATTTCCTGCCCCAGGGTTACCAAAACAAACTTGCTGACCGTGTTTTGCTGTGTTTTTTTTTTTTTTGAAGGGGGGGGGGGGGGGGATGTAACAAATGCCGCCTGGAGCCGCAGGGGGCCGGCGAGAGAATATGCTGTTGACCTCGTGTGCACCCCTGCGAAAACCTGGACCGGGTCGCTGTATCTGATGCACGCCTTTGAAGCGCAGAACGGCGGACAGAAAGGAAAGTGTATACCCAAGACGGTGCTTATGCGAGCAGCAACACTTCATTAGCTGACATTAACTTGTAAAAATAGAACTGATTCATAAACCATGTGTGACACAGGTTGATACTCACTCCAGAGAAATTGGATGTCATGTTAACCACCTCATGTCGGAGGACTCAGGCTGTGTCATCAGGTATGAGGACTGTGTGAAATATTATCCAACCCCCTCCACCGCTACAGATGGCACCGTTGGTCCTTTTTCACTTATATATATTTCAGTTCTTTAAAGCAGCTTCAATATCAGACAAAAACAACCTGGGTAAAAACAAAACGCAGGTTTCAGATGATGATTTCATATAATAAAGGCTAAAGGCATGTCTAAACCAACATTTCCCTTTCAAGAAAAAGGTAATTGGCCCAGAAACCTAAAAACCGGTTGTGCTGCCATCAAGCATTGCAATATCTGACAATGAGTCTTTTACATCAACATGGACGACATTTGGAACACCCTTCTTGGCAAAATTGCTTTAATTCAGCGGTATAAAAGGGTTTTTGTGAGGGAACGCTATCTCAGACTTTGACTAGGCAACTCCATTACCTTGTTTTGTATGTTTTCAGCCATTCAGAGGAGAAATTACCAATCATTATTCTGCTGCATAACCTACGTGCATTTGAGGTTGATGGTCGGACATTCTCCTTCAGGATATTCTGGCAGACAGCAGAAATCACGGTTTCATCGATGTGTGGCGACACGTCAGACTGTCGGTAGGATGTTCTATTTCTGAAATGCTGTGCTAGTTACACCTTGTAGATTTTGTGCTGGCGACCTTTTGTGTGATTTAGTAGAAGCGAGGGCAAAAAGGGCTCACAAAGACACACTCTCTAAGACTGGGGCAGATCAAAAGCAAGGCACATGTTTATTACATTTGACAGGACTTGAATTTCCACAAAAACCTTCACAATTAGAGCTACATAAGACAGGTTTTTGCACATGCTACAAAAAAAACCGTGACAAGAAGCAGCGTGCCGCCTTTTTTTCTGGACTCTGTGCCGGGGGAAGGTTTGCGCTGTAATAAAGCAAGGAGATGAAGACTTTGCATATTCCCTTGTTCCCTCCGTGCGTTCTAGCCAGTTGCCATGACAGTATTTCTAAATTTAAAGTAGAAACGTGCTTTGAGTAATGGTTGTTTGCGTGACCTTTTCTTGGTGAATGTACTTTTATTTTTTGCCTAAGGTCAACAGCACCTTTTGTAGGTCCGTGATGGAAAGTTGGTTTCGCTGAGGGCCTTTCCACCAATGAATTTTAATTTTAAGGCACCATCTTTCCACTGGCAGAGCCATTTAAAGCCTGGCAGCTGACGTTGTCTGCCTCGCAGTGATGCAGTCGTGCTACATTCAGGAGCCACCAGCCAGACAAACCGACAGCTGTCTGGAGAGGCATTCTCATGTGTTGAAACATATCTCGGTCGGGCTACTATTGGATCTCAGCAATGACAGCAAATCCTCTTTCAGTTTATGATGTCTGATGTTCCCCTTCCCAGCACACACGCTCGCTCCCACCGACTTCAGACTGTACCCACCGTAACCTGAACACCAGCTATGGCATGCTATTCCAAACACCATTATAAATTTGACAACATAAGTAATTACTGTCAAAAGAGTGCAAACATGAATTCCTCTTAATGTGTATATGATTCATTGATGGGAAACAGCAACTGAACAGGCAGGAACATGTTTCTCTTGGATGGTCATATAGGTTCAATATTATGAGCAAATGTTCTACATCTGGCTTGGATAGACTTCAGGCTACTAACAATGCCACCGCTGCTGTTATGATTTAGTTCATGTTCAGTTGAATTTTGGGCTATATTTGGCAATTGATGCATGTGAAATACAAGCAGTCGTATAAAAATAAAGCTGCGATACGTTCATTTGATTTTTGCTTCCACACACAGCCACCGATATGAGTTGTATATATGACAGTTTTTCCGTCTCCATGGCAATAAATTCAACTTGCCCACATGCAGGTGGCTGATAATGGATTTGTACTGTAGTGATGATGTCAGCGTCTCCTTACAAATGAAAGATGCAAGCATTCAAGACAGCGTGGAAGAGACTTCTCATTTGCAAAAGAGCTCTGTGTTGAGTTAGGGATTAGAGGGAGAATTAAAGTGCTGGTGTCACCTCCAAACAGTTCCCCCATCTCTTAAAGTCATATAAAAACCCAAATCTATGCACACAGGCGGCAACGAGAACTTTGTTACATTGTATTTTCCATTTGGATCCAAAAGCCAAGAAAAATTTGGCATAACCAGCAATACTGCATCAAAGTCAGGAACTGAAAAAAGGGGACGGGGGGGAGAGTAGCTACAAAGAGAGGAGGGCCCAGTTCATGCTGGTACTGTTCAATTCACTCTGAGTCCTCCAGACTTCTGGGAAGACATGAACTCTCAATGTACCAGTGCTGTTGTTGTGGGACAGCTTACTAATTTGGTTCTGCAGCAGTTCACACATCACATTTACATTTCTCTCCCTACGGTATAGTCCAACAAACTTTCAGCCTGTGGTTATTCTGGGATTTTCTGGTGAAAGAATAAGCACATATGAAAATTAAAAAGAGGGATCATATTTCTCCTATTTTAGTTTCCTTTCTTGGCTTCCTGTTAAATCAAGAATAGAATTTAAAATTCTTCTTCTAACGTATAAAGCCCTTAATAACCAAGCTCCATCATATATCAGAGCTCTGATTACCCCGTATGTTCCTAACAGAGCACTTCGCTCTCAGACTGCAGGTCTGCTGGTGGTTCCTAGAGTCTCTAAAAGTAGAATGGGAGGCAGATCCTTTAGCTATCAGGCTCCTCTCCTGTGGAACCAACTCCCAGTTTTGTTTTGTGAGGCAGACACCCCGTCTACTTTTAAGACTAGACTTAAAACTTTCCTTTTTTGATGAAGGTTATAGTTAGAGAGGCTTAGGTTACCCTGAGCTACCTCTATAGTTATGCTGCTATAGGCTTAGGATGCTGGAGGACATTAAGACCACTTTCCCTCTTTGCTACATTCTCCTACTACTCTCCAACTTTGTATTATTTGCTATTATTTCAACTTTTAACTTTACGTTCTCTCTGATTTTCTCTCAAGATTTTAATGATAAGTTTCACTCAATTGAATTGAATTCAATTCAATTCAAGGTCAAGGAATATTGAGTTTTAAACTAACAGCGAACAAATACAGTCCAGATTTATTGAACAACAGTGAAATATCATTTTAGTTTAACAATGATTGGAAGCAGGAGCTAACTTTAGCATTGTAAGTTATCTGCAGTAAGACTGTAAGTCATAGAGTGCTTAAAAACTAATTATATCTTGTATCTCACACAGTTGAAACACATTAAAAGAGGTGAAGGTCTTCTCCAGTGCTCATGCAAACAAGCATTAGTCATTAGTCCTCAAGGTCTAGAAATGGACGCTCTAGGGCAAAATCTTTGGCAGAGCCTGCAGGATGGCAAGACCAGCAGCTGCAGCTGTTCCCTGGTGCAGGATTCAGGCTGAGTTGTATTGCAATCCTTGCTTGTGGAGTCCAGGGTGATAAGGGTACTTTCTTTGACATTCAACAAGGAGGGGAGTTGTAGCAAGACTGGAGCATGGGGAAGTGGAAAGATAGCTTTTCTTGTGTATGATTGCGTAGAATTGGGTTCGAAGAATTCACAGCCCCAAAAGCATGACTACGTACCCCCTCAGAAACTCAATCACACCATTCTCTTTTGAAAACAGCATTCCTTTTTTGAGTATTATGACTAGCCCTGAAGTCCGGTATATTTCCTAAAGTCATTATTGCCCAATGGAGCGAGAAACTGAGGGCTAAGCGTATGGCGTATCTATGAAGATCTACTTCACCAAGAGCTGGTCTTTAACAGCCAACCACTTATTTGTTGCTACTGCAGGCTACAGACAGAACGATCCCCACTGGACGGTGGGAGGGAACTTTTTATCATTTTCAAGATACAACCTGAGCTTTTCTGCCTCCCACCTTCACCATTTGTAAAGCAAAATGAAGTCATCTGCTGGATCTAAGCATCAATGAGATCTTTTTGCCAGTATTGGGTGTTGGAAGGACCCAAAGACAGGCTTAGCAACAGGAGACATGTTCAAGCTTTACGAACAACAGAAAGCCAAAGGCCTAGCTCAAATTAGTAAGTCCACAAACTTATTTCCAAAATCAAATAGTGCTCAGGGATGACACACAACCCAGGCCGCTACCACACACAATGATCCTACAATAAGCAAAGGAAATTTTTCACTACGTAAACTCTAAAAGAAATTGACTAGTGAATGTAAGTGTGACGGCTACAAGTTGAGGCCAGGTGGGATGAGCAGGAGGAAACCAAGGATTACCAAAACCAGTCAGCGAAGGCCAAATATAGGGAAATAACTTGGTGGGTTTTGTGATTCTCATATCAAGTAACAACTGAATAAGATCAAGCACAAGAAGAAATGGCAGTAGAAAGCATCTGCTGCAGATAGTGAGAATCTTATGTGCAAGAAAGCATCCATACAGCTGTCAGAACAAATATGCCTTTCATTTAAGACGACTAAAGACATTTAGTCTACGATCTTGTCTTACATATGATGGAAAAAGACACATTGGGTCTTTTTTCCCTTCCACAATCTCAGCAACCTTTTCAATTTCTTTAATAGAGACCCAAACTCTTTAGAAATTATTCTGTGAATCATGCTTAATGATCATGAGCAGCTCTGTTTCTAAATCCCTGGAAGTCTCTTTTGTTTTCGTGCCAAAGCAAATATGTGTAGAGAAGATTAGGGTTTGATAGATCCTGAAATAAAACTTGCTACTCTGTTGGACCTAATTCAGGTCCAGTTGATTGTAAACACCTCTCTTTATCATTATATATATATATATATATATATATATATATATATATATATATATATATAGATAGATAGAGAGAGAGAGAGAGAGAGAGACAGACAGACAGACAGACAGACAGACAGATAGATAGATAGATAGATAGATATCAAATAATGTTCTAGGACAAAAAATACATAGTTTTAAGATTGTTAGGTAATTGAAACTGTAACCTTGTGTAAATTAATCACAGTATAAATCCAGCAGCGACCTGTCCAGGGTGAACCCCGCCTCTCGCCCATTGACAGCTGGAGATAGGCACCAGCACCCTTCGCGACCCCAATAGGGATGAACGTGTTGGAAAATGGATGGATGGATGGATGGATGGATGGATGGATGGATGGATGGATGGATGGATGGATGGATGGATGGATGGATGGATGGATGGATGGATGGATAAATCCAGCAGTTCTGTGTAGGCATCAGTGGTTTGTAAGAGAACATGAATGAACAACCATAATCATGAAGACCAATGAATCCAGCAGCAGGTCTTGTAGAAAATTGTTTAGACGTTTACATCAGAGTTAGGTTGTTAACCCAAAATCAGAAGTTTTAAACAAGAAGAGTACAACACAACCTACCAAACCATTGCCGTCCACCTAAACTGACAGGCTGTCCAAGGAGAGCATTAACCAGAGAAGCAGCTTAAGAGACCCATGGTAATTCTGGAGGAGCTGCAGAGATCCACAGCTACGTGTGTGTGTGTGTGTGTGTGTGGGGGGGGATATTTCAACGGGACAACTACTCAACATACCCTCTACAAACCTGGATTTAATAATTAATGCAGGCCACAGGAATTATGATATCTATTGCAAATACACGCTGTATTGCATCTTCACAGAAGAAGGTGACCTTGCGTGGTATTTCTCTATGGATTAAGCAGATGACCTTTTACTTTGCTCTTGAGAGAATCAACTACTTTACCAAGAACACACTTGATATATTTTGGGAAATTTGGTCTATTTTCTATATCTTTGGATTTGTTATAAGGCCATGTAATAAGATAAGTGGATTCTTATGCTGATCGAACTGTTGTTGGGCTTGCCTTTTTTTTTTTTTTTTGGGGGGGGGGGGGTATGTATGAGGGATTATATTTTTTGTACATGTATTTGAATGGGCATGTTCTTGCTCTCCTGTTAAAACCAGTAAAGATATGTTTAAAAACAAACAAATACACGTTGAAAACCATGAGTCTTTTTTTGTCCTGCTTCCCCATTTATGGACTACGTTATGTTGGTCTGTCACATAAAACTGGTATAAAACTCTTTGAGATGTGTGGCTTTAATGTGTCAAACTGTGAACTAGCTCAAAGGGTATTGACACTTTTACAAGCAACCATGAATTGTCGACATGGCTGATGAAATATTGAGGCTTTTTGCAAACATCAACACACTGTTCAGTCTAAACATGTCAGTCTGTGTTTCTTAGTTCCCGCACAGGCAGACAAGAGCAGTTAATGAACTTTTTTTCTTTGTCTTGTAGCAAGTTGTTGCTGTGACCAAGGCTGATGAATTATTTTGACCTCGCAGACAGTCTACGTAAGAGTTAGCGAAGGAGACGTGCAACACCCACAGCTGTCAGGGCAGCCTTGCTCAGAGGACGGATGTTTTCAGTCTGATAGAGCCGTATAATCCCGCTTCAAAGCCGACTCTCCTGCTGGGTCTGTGCAAAACAGGAGACAAGACACGCGCACAGCTCCACACGCACCTTCACGTGTTACTTTTAATGTCGCACCCTCAGCCATGCTGCCACACAACCGGAAGTGTGGGGTGTCTTTTCCGGTCCAACCTTGACAGACATCGATGAAGCAGGTTTATCGTGTGCAAGCTTCTGCAGACGGCTCCTGAGAGCTGAGTTCCTCAGGAGTTTGGCCAGGCCGAGGACAGCTGGGGTCACGGCACCGGTCAGACGATCCCCATCCGTGACGTCTGCATTCAGCTCCCTGATAGGAAACAGACATCATTAATAGCAGATTCCTGCCCGTGATTGATGATATCGATTCAGTTTTCCTAGCCTGTGTTTTCTCCTCCTCTACTTCTGAAATATTTCGGCAGCGTTGCCACGGCCAATTAGCCTGATTGCTCTGCTCTGGCATCAAAGCCGACTGGCGGGAACACAATTGATGGGTGTTTAACATTCAAAGAGCCCGGAAAACAAGTGCAACGTCTCTTATCAGATGTTTTCTCGCATAATCAAAGAAGCCTCTGTGAAAATGTCAGCTATTTCAGCTATGTAATCGTGTTTGCGTGCGTGAACCACAGCACAGGCGGCGCTCTTCACCAAGTGGCCACCAGGAGGTTGAGACAGGAGAGGAATCCTGAAGCAGACAGAGCTACAGAGGAACGGGAACGACACAATGATGGGACAGGTGCCACGATGAATTCCCTTTTACAATGCAAATTCAAAGATGTTCAGATTAAAGTTTATCGTTCAAGATATTGAAGGAGAAAATGGACGTCCTTTCAGAGATGAATCAACCACAAGGAAATGTCATTCAGGTGGGGATTGCCAACTGCAGCAGCCAAAGGACAAAAGGAAACAATCAGAAGTGCAGCGGGAAAGGGAACTGGTCAGTGAACCATGAACACCTACAGTGCTGCACAGCCTTTATGTTGTACCGAGCCACTGGACCGTCCACAGCAGAAGACACCTGATACAGCCTGCCAGGGTAAAAAGCACTCAGGGGACAAATGGCATAGAAGCAAATCTCCTTACCATGCAAGTCTGAATGCAAATCTGGTTCTAACCCTGACCATGATTGATGCCCACAAAGGTTCTGATCTTAGTTAAAAAAAAAAAACAAAAAAAAACTTGATAGTCAATTTACAGCTCTTTGAAAAAGTATTTATATTACAACCAGAAATCTTGATCTATTAATCTGGGATTTTATGTGATAGAATTAATACAAAACAGCCATGAATTGGGGGGGAATGTGATACATGGTTTTCAAAATGTTTCAGGAAATAGAAATCTGAAAAGTGTGGCATGCATTTTTGCATTCAGCCTCATTGAGTCAATACTTTGTAGAACATTTTTGACTCAATGGGCCAACAGGAATGGGCTGTGCTAGAATAAATGTATGAGTTTGTTGAAAAAAAAGGGAAATCAGTTCAATTAAATTAACAGAGGTATTTCTCTCTGATTTGAATGCAATTGGACACAGTTGTGTGGATGGTGAATGCCTGTTGGGGCCGCTTTCAAGGCACCACATTAATTTTTTATCTGGATGTTTAATTGGCTTTAGCCGAACTAAGCTAATGACAAACATTTTTGAAAGATTAATTAATGATACCTTTTTTTACAGACAGATCTGTAAAAGTCTTAGAAAATGGTTGTCCTAACATAATCATCAATACAAACTCCAGCTTATGTGTTCAAGGATTTTATATCATGGTGAGATCTAATTGTGTTCTTTAAAAAGAAAAAAGTTCTTTACTGCAATAAACTTTAAGAGAGTGAACCCATGTGACCCTGCAGGATTTTTCATTGCATTGTTCCATTACATCTGCATACTATATGAAACGAAATAAGTCTATTGCATTTTCATAACCCCACGTTTTTGTTTTCTCTACATGAAAAAATGAAAACGTTTCAATACTGTATACAAAATGCCTGTATGTTGAGAGCACTGTAAGCAAAGTCAAATTTCTTTAATGTGCACACAGTCACAGCCAAATAAAGATGATTATGATTATCAACAGAGGCTAATTACCCCTTACTACTGAGCTGACTGACTACGTCTCCTTGTAGCAAGTATGGTAATGCATGAGATGTAAGGACATTACAACGGGAATTTTCTCAAGTGGTTTTGTTTTGTTAATTTCACTTTGGTTTGGATGGAATGGGGGGAAATGTAGACAAAAACATCCTTTAACCCTAATGGGGTACCGCGCACGTGACGTCACCGCCTCAACAGCAACGCCCCTTTTGCCGCTTAGGTAGGACAAATCGATAGAGAACGCACGTAGCAACCAGCAACAGAACCAGCGATATGACCGACTTTGCAGCCATTAAACTTTCCCAAAACGATGTCCCAGGCGCACGGTTTACTGGTCGCACTGTCGAAGAACACACCAACCTTCAGCTCAAACGATGGCTTGAGTGTCGAGGGCTTAAAAAGACCGGAAAACGGGCCGAGTTGATCGAACGGTAAGCTTTGTTTTGTTTTTTCCTGCGCGGTGGTCATGGCGTCATCGGCCGTTTTTTTGTGTGTTATCACCGTCCAGGGATCGGTATATGTTTAATGTTTGTCTCATTTGAAATGTTTTTGAGTAGGCTATCCTGGTAGCAGGGTATCATCATGTTAGCGCCTGCTACCATGATAGCCTATATGCTATCATGGTAGCAGGCGTTTCATTATTAACATCTCGGCCACCAAAATACTCTTACCTGTTCACTACTTGATGTCGCTGGAATTGGGTCAGGATGTTCTTCGGTTGGGCCCTTTCCTCCGACAAAATGCTTGCTACATATGTAGGCCGACCGCACCGATGGACCAAGCGCACACATTTCTCCTTGGCACTCTTGAATTTCGGGAAAGTAATGAAGAAAACATCCTTCATATGCGGCCGATCAGCGTACCTCGAGTCGCTGTTGCACGTTCCATAGCAACAATGTTTATAAACCATGGTCTTAGATTTTGGAAAAAGCAGTCTTTTAAACGAGTACAACCTAGGCTAACGCACGTCTCTTCTACAGCAAAACAGCGGCGGATTTGGGAGTTTGTCCTACTGCGTACCACGTGATGTGACGTCATCGTGACGTTACGTTTCTAAAAATAGCTCGCTCGCGGTACCCCATTAAAATGTGACAAGAACATAAACCCTGCTTACTTATTTTTCATATAAACATTAAATTCATATTGCTTTGAACATGCACAAGTTGTTGATGTGTACATTTGGATTTAGAAGTGACAAATATATGCGTTCCTCAAAAAAACAATAAAAACATATTCATTCATTTATATATAGCTATATATAAATGAAAGAATCAGATCTCAAGTAGAAAAAATGTCTTGCAGGATATCCATACTGATATGGAAAGTACGGTATAAAAAAAAGGAAAGGCTCAAGGCAGGGAGCGATATCAGATGCAAATGGTGTATCACATTGTGCATTGCACTATGCAGTAAGAATACTTTTCTTCTGTTTATAGAGAAGTAGTCTTCTATTATAGAGCCGCTCACATACACAGTGTGAGCGGATGTTATGCAATATGCAGCACGTTAACATCATATCCGGGAGATGTCTGCAAATTTCAGCAAAATCTCAGGCTTCGGTTATCCCATGCGAAAGCGACACATAAAAAGAAGATGTAGGGGGGTAATTTATTTATCACATGGGGTCCCCAGATAATGCTTGTCCTGTACGAATAGGGCTATAATCTCCAAAGGGATAGGAAATAGGCAGATAATCAACAATTAATTTAATAACAAAACATAAACTACTCAAAACATAAGAACCAGAAGACAGATAAAACTTTTATCAAAGTCCTGTGAATTATGACTTTGCTTGTCCTATTTTCAGCACATTTCACTCACCTAAAGATAACTTCTCACCTAAATAATCACTGGCTCCTGTGTAACTAACCATTGGTTACAAACCTGAAGAGATTTATGATTCATAAAGAAGCTGAAACATGATCCATATATATATGTATTTATATATATATATATATATATATATATATATATATATATATATATATATATATATATATTTTTATATATTCTTTATATTATATTATTTATTTATTTATTTAATTTAGAGATGATTTAAGTCACTAGAAGTGTGCATTCGTCCAGGCCCCTTTTGCACTGCCCGTTGACTGATCTTTAACCTCCGGGACCAATTAATTTGGATTTTCACTCAATTCAGATGCCAAAAGAGTAATCAACTGCAGGAAAGATATTAACCTTTTACCAGAAGCTCATTTCAAAAACCCAGAGCTGCCCCTTTTACATGTCAACGACAAATTTTATAGACTGAACACCCACTGACTGCATGTGCCCGCAACAACAACAGATTTCCTCCTGTACCTGTGCTCACCACAGTTAAGAAACAGATCATTGTTACCCCCAAATAAATGCTGTTTGTACACAGAAAAATCCAGGCATGTGTTGTTTCCTTTTATTGGAAATGACTTCATAGAAACTTTCATCATAGGTTTGACCTCTGTAATGTGCAGTCGATTAAAAGAAATTACCTCAGAACACAATGTGCAGCTTGCAGCTCAAGAGCCGGCTGAACATATGGATACAGATGGCAAGAGAAGTGTTGATGTTCATGCCGCTTACAGTGTTCAGATTCCAACCAGAACTTATGATCTCGTCTCTATGTGTCATCTTGGTCATGGAAATGGGATGGATCAGTGTTTCGCAAACATGCAGAACTCCACCGGTGCTGAAACTTGTGCAACACGTGTCTCCCGAGTAATGCACCCTGACCAGGATCAGGTTGCAGGAGAGACGGAGAGACAAGGCACTCCCTTAAGTGAAACGATGCACCGTCATGTTACAGCGGCCTTGTCTAAACACAGAGAATCAATGTTTCTGAGAGCTGAGCATTTGTTGCACCAAGCTTTATCGATTTGGTTATGACACTCTGATTCACTCTATCTCCAAAGGGTGCCCCACCCTAACTCAATCCAGATGAGCTCCATCATGTCATAGTTGGAGGGGAACCAATCTTAGATGACAGAAGTGGGTGGGTATTTCTATACTTCTGATAAAAATGACTAGAGTAGGAAAGAACATTTCTTAGGGGACACTCTATTAAAGAACAGACATGAGGCCTTTTCCACAGCTGTTTTGCACATTGGCCTGAGTTAAACAGCTCGACTGGTAATGGAGTGATAGGCTGTGTGAAGGCTTGCTCCGCTGAGGGCCATTTTACGGTTTTCAGGGTGTTTAAGGAGTACACTAACAGGACCGCACACAATCCGAGGGCTCTCTGTTTGTTTCTCACGGAAACACAGCTGGAACTCCAACATATTCATAATTCAAGTCAACGAACAAGACATTAAGAAACAGAAGGTAATTTCACTACTTCGTTGGCTGTAAATAAAAACCGGACGTGTGGCACCACTGTTTGCGACTGCAAAAACCAAAGGAGAACCTCGGGATTAGAGAAGCAGCAGACAGCCAGGCCACAGCTGGGAACAACAGAGAAAACACTGTAAAACTATACCAGCAACAAGCAGGAAGTGTACTTAGGATTTCAAAATACATTAGGCAACATTATACATCTGAATGGGAAATGAAAAATGATTTTTTTCCCCCTTGAATAGTACTGTAATGTGAAATCCTGAACGTAAAACATGCACAGTTAAAGGGGACTACAGTAAGCAAGCAGATTAAGTAAGGGATAAAGCCCTACGAGGTGTCCATTATCAGAATGTAATGGACGACGCAGAGGCGTGAACCATCCTCCACTTGCTTCCGCAAAGTCTGATGCCTCGAAGGGCACTATAAAATAAAGATTTATTAAAACAATTATTAATACTTTCATGTTTTTTCACCATTAAAATCTTACTTTTTTCTCAAGAAGTGGCTGACAGAGAAATATTTAATATCTGTCGTTGTGACGCGTTGCCAAGGTAAGCAACGTCAACTGTTTTGCCGCTACCAGCGAACCTTTGAGCCAGCACAATAATTTAGACCAATAAGGGTATTTGACCGGAACTTTTTTTATAGGTGTCTTTTTAAAGAGCCATGGTATAAAAACATTTATTTTATACAAACTAAATTTAAATGTCATCCATCCGTCTGTCCATCCATTCATCCATCTTGTGCTTATCCAACATGAGGCTAGGAGCGCCACAGGTCTAGTAAATAAACCCAGTGATCTCTTTTCATGCTCTATATCTCATTATAGGGTAGTATGCTCAGGTGTTCCTGGATCAGAGGGGATATAATCCCCAGCAAGTTCTAGTTTGGTTCTGTGATCTCCCAGTGGGACATGATAACACAGGAGGCATCACAATCAGACGACTGAACCGTGCCTCCTTTCAGTGTGGAGGAAGCTCTGCAGCCTATATGAGCTGCAGACCCATAGCCATTCGGCCTATTGGCCTTGTACCAGGCATCTCATTCTACTGATAATGATCCAGCTCTCATCACCATACCTCTCAAATACCCCTTCACATGGGCTCTTCTCATCCTGGGAGGGGAAGGTTGGGTGCAAAGCTCCTAAAAGCCAGAAGGAAAACCAAGGTAAGGAGTGGGACATGTAAACTTAACAGGAAAAGTAGCAAGGCTTCTTGCCAATAAATCCTATATCTTGGAACACTTTTATTTATTTCTCTTTTATAGTGTCACATTTGAACAAAATAAACATTTGTGGGCCTGTTCTGCTGTTGACTTTTGTTTAGTGTTGCTTATTGGATCGAATGATTGCAGCAGCAGGTACTTCTTCATCAAGCTAGGCAAAGCCTAGTGGGACGGCGTCCCATTTTTGAACCAGCATTTATCACAAGTCAGCCAATGTGCCTGTGCTGGTCACTCGGACACAAACAGCACGCCCAGGTTGATCCTGGGTGTTCAATGGGGTTGATTATTCAATCTTTGACTGATTAATATTTACAACATCTAACCTACCTTAGATGTAAGAAAAATCCTGAAGCCCTATTCTTTGTGTATTTAAAGCAGCACCCTGTAAGTTTTGACCCAAGTATTAGCTTAATGTGAGATATATTAAATAAATTTTAGGTCAATATGCAGCACTTGGTACATATCAACGCTCAGTGCAGGCTGCCCTTCTCAAAAACTGGGCTCTGAATGGGTCTTTTGACCTAGAGCACCGCTATACGGCAGTCTGAGCTCCCCTTAAACATAAGAGCTCACCTTACATGCTTCTAAGTTTCTCATCCTCGAGTCGAAGTTTGTCATGGCCATGGTTATTTTTACAAAATACAGTGAATATACAGTAGTTCACAAGCCGGCATGTCAGCTCTTCTCCTCCATTGAAGTTCATGCAACTATAATCAGATGATTATCCAAGGTTTGAGCCTGTTGTCTGCTCCGTCCTTCTCTTCCATGGCTCCTGAAGCTCCCCCTCCCTCTTCCTCTCCCACTGGATCTACCGCGTCCTCTCCCTCTCAATTTCAATGGGAGACTCTGAGGATAATCTAGAGGGGTGAATGTGACCTTGTCTTTACAAGTAACTCCATGACTTCTCAATCTGCTCCTCCAAACTGGTCTGCTATCAGAATCCAAAACATGGAGGGAGACTGTTTAATTTTGCAACAGTGCAGTGTTGCCAGCAGCCTTCAGTGGCGCTGAACCTGAAAGTTACAGGTCTAGTGCCCCTGGTGGCTAAAAGTTACACAGCGCTGCTTTAAGAGTAACTTAAATGTCCAATGTGCAGCATATAGTGACATCTAGGGGCTCAAGCTGCAAACTGCAACCAAATAAATGTCCTCTACTAATATGCTGGTGAAGATTCTCAGTCATCCAGGTCATGGTCAATTGGTCAATAGAGGATTGACCAAGTCCTCTACTAAATTACGACAGCTATGATACAAGGTGTTATGCCCTTCTAGCCTGATGATGGTACGTCATACTAGAAAGAGAAGAAGTGAAACCTCCAGCGCTTTTTAACTTGGCAAATAGTTAAATATAACCACCGTAACCACATGTTTTTTACTATTAACACCAGTTACTCAGAGAGCCAGCTGTTGTTGCTGTCAGGAGTGTTCAGTGATCAGGGACACACTTTACTTTTCCATTACTGTTGTGGTTCCAGCCTATCCGGTCCACACAGCAGCAGTCAGAACAGGGCAGACACAGGCCTCAAACATCCCAGACCCTCTCCGTCCACAAATTCCTTCGGTTTAACTGCCTGCCTGGCACATAAAGGAGGCTCCTTTCACAACTGTACACTTCAAAGTTCATTTACATCCCTGAGCTTCACGCACGCTGATTGCCTCACCCCTACATTAAACTCAAGAGCAATACTAAAACAGGCTGTAAAATAAAATTTTCGCTGTAATGTTTAACACAGCTTCAGATGTTTGCTGTGCACCAGGAGACCTTCCATTTACCCATTTCATAACCAAGCCTTGTATCAACGCTACCCATAATAATCACTTTGCATTTACACTCTGCGGGTTTTTATGTCAAAATACGGCTTCCATGCTGAGAATCATGTGTTGCAACTTGCATGTGATTAAGTGCAGATGAAAAAAAGCAACATAAATCCACATCATAAGTTACAAATCAATATCACTGAGGTAAACGACCAAGTTAAAGGAGCCATGTAATGGTGTGAACGGTACCACAGTCTAATGGCACATACAGTTGTTACAGAAATTCATAAATTCCTTAAAAGTCAAATAAAATACCTATGAAGTGAGCGCGGCACTGGATGTTGGCAGCACAATGCTCCCGAAGGGATGGTTAAACGCAGAGACTAATTTCCCCTCTGCGGGACGGATAATATTTATTTATTTATTTAAAATGAGAAAACTTTGTTCATTTCATTTAAATATTGCATTTGTAGATGAGTTAGAACTAAAATTATGGAAATCACCAGAAAAGGGTATTGCCTTTTCAAAACAATATTATTAGCATAGAGTAATATCATATCGCTTGCAGTAGTTTTTCAAATTCTCACAAGCCATCTCAGCTGTGATAATGTTCCCAGATCCCACTTCCAAACCAAATCAGGCATAACAGCCACTGAATGGGAATCCATGTGCCTGTTTAGCTCCTTTCTTTGGATCAAACTGTTTCCTTCTCTAATGTTGGGACTTAGTTTAAGATGGACTGTATAATTTTTATTTATCAGACCCATGGTAGGCCTCACCAGTGAAAGGTTAATACAGACAAGTTCACTGACGTAGAGCATCTAAGACGAGTTGTTCAAGCACAAAGATCTTTACCTCTTCAGAAACTTCTCAAAAGAGAAGAGGAAAAAATTGAGCAATGCTGTTCTTACCTGAAGATGGACCTCAGCTGGATCTGCAAAACGACGCCTAACTCGGCTTAACCGTCTTCCCAGTTTGGATCCAGGATCCAGATATTTACATACACTCAATAATAAAGACGCCAAACCTTTTTTTCTTTGGATTGCTGTTAAATCAAACTATTTTCTCTGATTTAGGTCAGTTGGGAATAACATAATAATGTCTAAATGCTAGAATAATGACAGAGCTCTTAAAGGTGATTTCTTTTTTTCAAGTTTCTAATTCCCAAGATTTCAATTAAATACAAAACAAATGTGAAAGTATAAATGCACCCATTGATTAACACCGTTGTTTTAGTTCAGTTTCACCAGCAAAGCCTCAGCCTAATTACTGCCACATTCGTAAAATCTGAAAATTGCTTTAAAAAAGCTCTTTTGACAACAAGAAGTTGGCTAAAAGATCTTAGAAAGCAACACGTAATGCCTTGATCTAAACACATTTAAGAGCGGATGAGAAACAACGTGACGGACATCCATCAGTCAGGGAACTGGAGCAAGGAGCCATCATCCACACATGGAGAAAACATGAAGCATGTGAACCTTCCCAGGAGTGGCCGGAATACCAAAAGATTTCGAGACCCGGCTGATTACATATCCAGGAGGTCGCTAAAGAACCCAGAAAAATTACTCTAGCAGTGCAGGCCTTACTTGCATCATTTACGGTCAAACTGGACAAAAATGGCCTCCATGGGACAACTCCCAGGGAGAAGCCACTGCTGAGGAAAAACAACTAAGAAGCCCGTCTCACATTTGCCAAAAAATATCTTGACGTCTTGATCCTGCTCCAAATAATTTATGGGAAAATATTCTGTGGTCTGATGAGACAAAAGTGGAGTTTTTACAAAGGTGTGAGTCCCATCGTCTATGAAATGGCCTCAGCATTTCACAAAAAGAGCTTCGTGGTGAATGACCAACATGGCGGTATGATGGTCTGTGGCTGCTTCAGTGCTTCAGGTCCACAAACTTATTTAGCTCTGTATCAGGAATCCCTGAAGGAGAATAATCGGCCATTTTGGGGTTTAGACTCATTCTGAGAAAAGAAAAAAGAAAAACAGTTCTTCTGGAATGGCCTAGTCAAAGTCTGGACCACAGTTTAACTGGGATCAACCTTGAACAGAACTGCTGTTTGCATTTACTCTGGTTGAGTTTGTATCATATTTAAATTTGTTTCAGAAACATTTAAGTGAGAGGGGGGAAAAAGCAAAGATTGAAGAATGAAGAAACAGCTTTTCTGGGCATTGTAACCCGCAGGGAAAGACAAAACTAGATTTCAGACAATAACCTTAAGCCTTAAGTTACAAACCTTTTTTTGGAGCTGTAAATATACCTCATGCCAGCCTACTGGTAGAGCTAAAATTAATTTAAAAGTCGCCAAAGATCCTGTCAGCGCTCAGATGGTAGATAAAATAATATTTACATAATTTGGGTGTTTGATGTTGTCTCCACCGCTCTAAAACTTGCAAACCTGCTAAAAAGCCAAACGCAAAGGACTGTATTGAATTAGTATTTATTTCCAGAAGGATGACTGGTGCAACTGCAGCTACTTATTTGAACTATATGGTTCCTGTGGGGATGCTTAGAGTCAATTAATTTACTGAGCAATAAACGGCTTCGCACATGTTTCTGAAATACCTACGACATTCATTCATACACCCCTAAAACAACATGTTTCTTCTGTGTGAAAGCACAGTAAGAGACAGTTTTCAGCAGTGGTTACGGGACGAGGATTCCCTCTTCGCACCAAGACTCTATTACTTCACACCTTGTTGCGCCTTGAAGCGTGCTTGCGGCGGTTTTACAGGTTTTGGCTGCTGCTCTGTGTCCACGCTGACCAGTAAAAGAGCTCCGAGAGCACAGTGGAAAGTCAAGGTAGTTGGCCCATGTGTGCAATCAGACAAAGACAGTCAGGATGGGCGAGATACAGGGCCTCACAGTGCACACAATAATGTGACAGAGTGGAACAATGAATCCATGGAAAAGACACATAATCTTCATTACAAAGGGTTTGGCATCCTTCTTTATGACACATGTGACTGGTTGAGCAATTATGTATTCTCTAATGCCGTCCAGCAGCCGTCTTTCTGGGGGCTCAAGGTTTGCAGTGGTAGCAGGGTCCGCCCGAAAAACAAGGACATATCAGGTTCATCTCTCCTGCTTCCATTTCCATGTCTCGTCATGTTGCTGGATAATTTGGCAAAGGCACAGACCAGTAAGTCGGATATTCACCGTTGGTGAGCATGTAAATGTTTGAGAGCAGCTTTTGTGATTGCAATTTTCATTTTATTCTTTACTATTCCAGTTATCATTGGAAACAGTTGCCACCTCCTGTGCATTTCAGAAGAATTTATTTTACATCCCCAAACTTTAATGTACTTTTTAACATTTAAATTTCAAATAATAGGGCAGCACAAATCTGATGCAGGATGCTTTTTACAGACTGAAAGATGAAAAGGGGAGGAATACTTTTGTATTATACTCCTGTCCTTTGATAAACTTAAAGAAAATCTAATGCAACCGATGGCGTTTGGTCACCTAATTAGTAAAGAGAGGCACGCTGTGCCTAATATAACTGTAGCATAAACCCTGCTGTTCTACAAAGAACTTTGTAGGAGTTTTATTAGAGAACAAAGAGCATCATGAACCATAAAAACAGCAGACAGGTCAGAGAGAAAATTGTGGAGACGTTTAAAGCACCTGTTGGCTTTAAAACATAATATATCCCAAGTATCAAAAATCCCATATAGCCTCCATCATCTGAAGCATGAGAATGGAACGACTGCAAACCTACCAAGACATGACCAGCCACCTAAAAAGAAAGTCATTGCTGAAAAGAAGTCAAAAGAAGCACCGTTTGCAGTGCATGTAGGAGACAAAGCAAACATATGGACATAGACAGAACGCTGCACGGCACCTTGAACAAACCATTTCCACAGTGAGACATGATGGTGGCGGCAGACTGCTGTGGGCATGCTTTTCCTTGGTAGTAACACGACAGTGGGTTGGAGTTAATGGTGATATGGCTGGAGATAAATACAGGGAACAGATGGGGCAAAGGACCGCATCAGCTTTCTGCAGGAAAACTACCCCGAGTATACAGCCAGAGCTAAGATGAAAGGGTTTAGATCCAACCATGTTCGTGCATTGTCCTTGTAGGGCATGTCTGGAAAACCGCCAAAGGGAGGTCCCCGGGAGGTGTCCTGATCACATACTGAAGCATCTCCGCTGACTCCCTTTGGTGCAGATAAGGAGGAGAAGTGGCTTCTTCATTCTAACTCAAAGGCTGACTCCAGTCAGCCTCCGAATGACGTTCAGCTGAACTGTTTGTGCATGAACATTGACAGACTTTGCTTTTTGGCTCAGCTTCCATCCATCCATCCATCCATCATACCTTCACTCCTGAACAATAAACCAAGATACTTTAACTCCTCCACTTGAGGAAGAACCAGACAACCCTATTTCTAGATAGTTTCAAACTTATAGGAGCTGAATTTAATCCTGGTCACTTTGATACACTTGATACATTTGGCTTCATATCACAATAATGGTCATGTCCTGAAAACATCAACAGAAATACATCATCTGTAAACAGTAAAGAGACCATATGGTTCCCAAACCAGATATTCTCCTCTTTATAACTAAGTCTTGAGATCATATCCTTGAACACTACAGAATCAAAATAAGGGAACAGCCCTCGCAAGCTTTCTTGGTACCAGACACTCCTGCAGAATTCCCACAAAATACCACGAGGTTCACAGTTGAAAAGTATACAGATGTACGAAACAGATGCAAAATGCAAAAACAGTTTCCTATGATTTCTCCTTATTAATTATATGAGTATAAATATCTGGTCCACTGGTCCAAAACCAGGATGGAAGTCACTGTTCCTCCTAAGTCGGGGCTGTCTAACTCCAGTCCTTCAGGGCCAGAGTCCAGCAACTTTCACAGGCGTCCCTGGTCCAACATACCTGAGTCAAATAATCAGGTCATCAGCAGGACTCTCTTCCAATGCCTGTTTTTATTTTTTTGTTTAGACTTCATTCTGTCTGTCCTCCCAGGATCCCCAGAGTTAAACAACTCTTGAAGGCTTCCCTCCTCAGCTTCACCAATGCAAACCTTCAACCCACAGCTCCCAGAAGTGCTGTCTGCATTGCAGGCCCCTGAACATGGACCGTGCCGTTTCAATGGTCCTCACTTCCCACAGATTGCAACAGAAACTCACCTGGAGTTGTGAGCGGGCCAGATGTTAAGGTCAACATGCGTTCGGGTCAATCGGGTCTATCCAGCAGCCATTTCTGTCACCGTGTGGTAAAAGGTTGACAGCTATGGTCTATAACTTGAAATCTCAACAAAATAATACTAACGTTTTTAGTTGTATAGCAACAAACGAGAAAAACATTTTCGGGGTTTGAGCAGTCTTGCATGGCACTGTATGTAAAATAAGAGCACAGAGGCCTTGGGTGATGGGGTTCATTCGTTGACCCTGCATAGGGCTCCTCCAGCAGCTTGACAGTGTTGGCGACTCCTTTTCTGGGACCACTGGCTCTCTTATCCAAATTGCAGTCAAGCTTTAAAAATAAAGAGCCCCTGAGACTCATTTGCCTGAGCAGGCGAACCCTGCACCGACAGTGCGTCACAATGTCCACACCGACGCTTTCATGGGTGATTCTTTCTTCCCTTTGTTCCTTTCTCTTTTACATGTACTCTGTATTCACACTAAAAAAAATTGACCTTCAGAATATTTTTTTCTCACTATACTTTCCTGCTTCACTCCCTGTTTTCTTCAATGTTTTTTCCCCCTCTCCTCCCCGTCTGTTGTGTTGTTTTTGTGTTTTTCCTCCTTGATTGCTATGGTGACAGTGCACTTCCCAGGAATAAAGGAGGCCGGGGGATTAGGAGGCGTGAAGGCGGATGGATGGCTTTCTCATAAATAGGTAGGAAACTCCAGGAGCCGGGGTGTATGGGATCAGCAGATGTGCGACGTGAGCTCCGGCTCTAATTGGAGAGTTTTTCGATCACTTTGAGGTGCCAGGAGAACGTTTGTACGGGGGGGGGGGGGAAAGAGGCCGACACCTTCTTCATATTATCTCATAGAAACCGAGAGGCTGCTCTGAATCAAGCGCAAATGCAAAAACCCTTCACTTTCCCTCCTTCATGTAATGACATCATCACATGCCGATTGCAGGCTTCATCGCAGCGAGGCTCTACGCTTGACATGACCCCATTTGGTGCAGCTCCAAATGGCATGGGAACCCAGCGAGCGGCGAAAAGGCCTCAAGTCACAACACATCAAAACTCCCCAGCAGAACGGGGGGCCGAGCAGAAACAAGCTCGGCGTGTTTACAGTCTGATGTAGCTTGTTTGGAGCACGAGCGCTGGCCGCACACGGGTTCACAGCCATGTTTCGCTGTCATTCTAGCGCAGCGTAATGAGGGAGTTGAATTTCGACAAGTGTTTATGTCGAAGGAAATGCCATCCTCCGCGGTGCAGCACTCCTGGCCTTTAGAGAGTGAGAGATTAGTCCCTGGCTGTGTGTCTGTGTGAGTCCGGTGTGTGTGTGTGTGTGTGTGTTTCTCTGGGAGCTTAAAACATCCAGTGGCTGCGGTACTCCATACTTGCCTGACCACCGTAACCACAGGCAAACCACAGCTAAGCCTCCAAAGCCAATTAAAATGGCCTGTAGTGGAGTTTGCCTTATTTATTTATCCCACAGCCACAAAGTAACTGTAACCACAGAAAACTGTCAGCAGGTGTCAAGCCTGTTCTTTTTTCCTCCTACATGTGGGGAAAGCTAAAAGCGGTGGACCCTCTGGGATCAGGCGGGACGGACAAACCCATAAAGACCGAGCCAGTCAGAAGTTTACATTTAAATGTTTCGGATCCTCCGACAAATTCGAATATCAGACACGGATAACCTGAGCAAAACGCAGAAAGCAGTTTCCATAGGAGGATTTCATTTATTAAGGGAGAATGTTATCCAGACCAACTAAGCACAGTCACAGCTCAGTGACTGTAGCCACACCCCAGGTTTGATTGCTGCCTGCCCTAAGGAACCAATGAATAAGTCCAAATGGACCTGTCTGATAACATGAGGTGGGATAAGGGATCTTAATAAGCAACACATCATGCTTGATCTAAAGTAATTCAAGAATAGATGAGAAAGTCAGCCCTCTATCCGTCTGGGAAGGGTTGCAAAGACATTTAGAGTTTTTGGGATACCAAAAGCTCTCCAAGAGCAGATTGACTGCTCTTCCAGGAGGTCGTTAAATAAATCTAGGACATCTAAAGCTCTCCTCAGTTTAGTGTTGGTAATTCAGCAGCATAGAGACTAGACAAATGGGGCATCCAAGGGAGATTTCCAAGGTGAAAATCACTGCTGATCACAAAGAAGACAAAGGCCTGTCTCACATTTTCCAATGAATGTTTTGATGATACCCAAGACTTGTGGGAAAACACTATGTGGACATCACTGGAACTTCCTGCAAATCAGGAAAAAGGACATCACACTTTCCTGCTACTGGACCTTGGGCAACTTTCTGCAAATTGATGAAACATTGGAGGGTACGCTAAAGGAGAACGCCCAGCCATCAGATTATGGCTGAAAAGAGCTCAGGCACACTGGGTTGGTGCAGCTTTACAATGGTCTAAAGCAGGGGTCTTCAACCCTGACCCTCAGGACCCACTGCCCAGCATCTTTAATTTGTGTCTCAGGTTGAAGAATTTGGACACATTTGCCCATTTTCATTATTCCTCTGTCTTTGTGGAACGGGGCAGAACATCTAGCAGCAAAAAAGACCCTCAGCATGATGCTGCCACCACTATGCTTGACAACTGATTGAAAGCCTCGCCTGGATTCCTTCTGTAAAGTTCGTGTCATGGTTGTCAGATACCTCAATCCTTTGCTTGTCTGTTCATAAAACTTTACCCAGAAGACACACGGGCCTGTGTGTATGGGTAGCTGAATTTCTTTCAGCCAAGCTTGAAGATGCCATTTTTGGAGCAGACTGACTCCATGGTGATGCAAAACCTGCCTCCCTGTGTGGCGTTACAGTGGCGTTCCTGCATCTTCTAGTTTATGTCGGGTGGAGCCTTGGTTATGGTAAGGCTTGTTGATGGCTACAAGAAGTGTGTGGATTCCAAGCAACTTATTAAGGGGCATTCATCCAAATATTGGGGAGCTGTATTAACATATTTTAGTCTGTATGGATAGTTTTCACCCTGCATGAATCAGAGAAAATCCACAATTCAATGCGCCCATGCCCCCCACCGCAAATAAACCAGGCATCAACATAATCCCTAATGGAGTGTGATATTCATGCCACTGATTGCTTGGTATAAACCTCTGACCAGCGCTGTATTCACTGAGCCATCTGATGCTGATGATTTCATATGATTTAATCATCGCTGTTCACAAACATAAAATAAAAATTACATTTAGTGCAGTGCAAAAAGGGCAATAGTAACAAATGCAGTCAAATCAATGAGGATAGAAGATCAAAGGTGCAAACATATGAGTCTGGGGGTTGATAGCAAAAAGGAGAAGGTACCCAAGCTTCCAGACATCAGACAGGGCCAACAGGAAAGGCTTGGTCCCAGCTCTCTCTCTGCATACCGAACATATTGCACAGTGACGCAAACGGCGCTGACCACATGACCCCCACATCGTCAGAGCCTCTAAACACCTGCGCATGTGTGGATTATGCAGAAAGGGATCGCCTTCCTTCTAAAAACATCCTGCACGTCCAGCTGAACATACAGCAACCCCCCCCCCCAGCAGCTCCCAGCAAAACTCACTTCTTCAGGTCTCACATACAACCCCACCCTCACGCCCCAGCTTCCCCCAAAGGAGAACCGCGGCCGCACAGGCTGCGCTCATAGCGTGCGCCACAAGTGTTTAAGCCCTCAGACGCAGCAGAAACTCCACAAACACTGATGCAGACGTGAAGCAACTTGCTTGCTATCGCCTTGGTAACATGTTTATTTGTTTGCTGTTTTAGCCTTTTCCCTGACAAATTGCCTCTCGCCGGAGATCAACCCGTAAGTCCATATACAATACCAACACCCGGCGGATGACAAGCCTTCACCTAAACCAATACCCAAGTCCTGATGTCATCCACCTCTGTTTTTTTTTTTTACAGCACAAACATACCTCTGTAGCGTGTGTGAGCACAAGGTGTCTTGCAAAAGTATTCCCACCCCTTGAACTTCTTTACATCTTGTCGTGTTACCGTCACAAAACCTCTTTGTATTTTGCTAAGCGCAAAGCTGTGAAGAGGAAAAAAAATATTCACGTTTTGTTATAGATACAAATCTCAAAAATGTGGTGCGCATGTCATGTATATGAAGTCTCCACAAAGTCCAAGGTTTTTGTGATGTGAAAAAAGTGAGGCCAAGATAAATAATTCAGCAGCTTTTCCCACCTTCCGTGTGACCTATAACCTGCAAAACTACATAAAAAAAATAACATAACATTGCAAAAGTGTGCACAGCACACATTGTCCTTTGTTGGAGTACATTATGGTTTAATCGCAACACTTCTATCCGATAGTATGGCACGGCTAAACTTGACAAATTTGCCCGTTTCTTTTCAGAAACTCCCCAAATCTGGCAGATTGTGGCGGCATCTCTGTTGTACCACCAAGCTTCGGATCACTTCACAAAGTTTCAGTCAAAGTCAGTTCTGCTTTGTGTGTTTGGATGTTGTCTTTGCGTCGCCGTCGTACGGGAAGACGATGTTATTCTTCATCTTAAACTTTATAGCTGAAGCCTAAAGACTGTGCACGCATTGACTGGTGTTTAGAATCGGTAACAATCTCCTCCACTTTGACGTGCAGTCATTTTTGTGCAAAACATAACTGTGGGAAAGATGGCCAGAGACCATGACATCTTTTAGTTGCTGCTTCTGGGGGACTTCGAATGTGTTTTTGTCAAATTAAGGACAGATTTTCATATTTTTCTTTTTCTAATAAAGGCTATTATGCTGCCACCCTAACATAAGTGGGGGCCCAGACATGAAAAATATTGAAGATATATGTAAGACGTACATTGGAGAAATTCCTGCAGCCACTTTAATGTTCCTGTAGGCCTCTCGACAGTCTCCCTCACTGTTTTTTCTCTTGTCTTTTAGTCAGTTATGGAGGGACATCCGATACGTTTTTTAATTCATTTGCATAGTCTCTAATCGATATTTAGAAAAAAACATGGAAATGATTGTATTTTGGTATTATTTAATTTCAGTGGTGTGCAGACTTTTTATTCTCACTCTTTCTAAGCCACTATGAATCATTACTTTGTGGAACCAACGTTTCCTGCAGTTGCAGCTGTCCGTCTTTCAGGGTCTGTCTCTGTTAGCTTGGTGCATCTAGAGCCAGCTAAGGCTATCGCGTTGTACCTCTGGCTGTGTGTTTAACGTTGTTGTCTTGCAGAAAGCTGAACATTCACCCTGGTCTCAGGTGCCTTGCAGCCTCTAACAGATTTTCCTTGCAGAATGGCCTTCTTTTAGCTGAAGAGCCGCATCCCGGCGGCACGATGCTGACACCACCTTGTTTCACAGTGGGGACGAAACGTTCAGGGTGATGCCAGACGAACAAATTATACATGAGGTTAAATTAAAACACAGGTGGATTCTGTTTATTGTTTAGGCGACTTGTGAAGACAGCGGATTTTATGTAGTACCAGAGTAAAAAGGGCGAAAAATCAAATGCTGCTACACTTTTTAGACTTTTATTCTTATTTTTGTGAAACAAATTGAATGCCTTGTTAGATTTTCCATCCAGTTCATAATTATGCATTGCTTTATGTCGGTCTGTCATATATACCCAGTAGAGGATATGGAAGCTTGTGGTTGTACCGTGACAAGAAACAATGCAGCGGCCATGTAGTCAGTTAACACTTTTACTAATCCCAGAAGATTTTTTTTTGTGCTGTAACAATGTGGGGTTCAGCGTTTTCTACCAGGCAACGTTACCAGTGATTGTGTCCAGTGGCCGTCCTTCCAGGAAGCTCGGCTTCTTGATTGAGAAATGTTTTTTTTCTCGAACATCCTTCATTGTAGAGGTGAAAGAGTTTGCGAACGCCTGCAGGTTCAGCAGAGACAGCGTGTAAAGCAAACGTCTGGGGCAAAGCGTGATGTCATCTTTTGGCCATTGGACAAGCTAAAGTAACAATTAAGCAGAAGCATCATTTCTCCAAGGTTCAATCACAAATTTCCATTAGGGCAAATCACATTTTTTCCTCTGTTTACTCTCCTCAGTAAGAAAAACATGTAACATATCGAGATTATCGGCAAAGGATATTACAAAGCAACAGTAATCGCATGCTCGCTGAAAAGCCATCCTTCATCTTTTCAACCAGTCATCACACTGTGGATTTTGGCAGCCGCTAGAAAACTGCAGGTTGTTGTGATGGACATACTGTCAAGGTAAATAGCCAGCCGAGATTACTGATGAGGTTACACGAACGCCTCTTTTAGCCGAATGAAGGAATTCAGATCGCATGACCTCACAGAGACAGAAATCTGTGTTGAGCGATACGCTTTGTCTGCTGCTAGTTGAGGAAAGATGCTGTTAATGGGATTTTTGTGGGATGATGAATGCGGGAACACTTATCTTTCTTCAATCTCCAAGCACTGGGCAAGAGGTGTTCTCTAGATCTTTCACAACCCTTTGATGTTCAGACTTCCTCGCAGCGTTTTCACCAATGAATAGGATTGGAACATTTGAATTTGTCAACAAAGTATATCAAATAAGTTGTGTTTTTGATATTAAAGGGATGGTATATTAAGTAGAGACTGTTAATTTGAACAAACCCCATATAATAGATGTGAATTTTGGTATTGAGTATGCAAATTAGCTAAATTAGGCAAATTGCTTCCAATATGAGCCTTGGTGTGTGTTGAAAATCCATCAACGGGCATTCGTGGGATAAACACGCCAGTCTGGCTGCAATAAGAACCTGAAGTGGGTTGAGGCAAAACTGCAACAGAGCATGAAAAAAATCCATTAGGATTCCTGTGCTTTGCTGTTTTCAGAGGTGAAAACAGTGCGGATTAGTCGAATTCCCTGTTCTGGTTAAACAAAACCAAAAAGTGGAATCAGAGGAGACCACAGTCTTCCAGCTGATACTGCCGACTTTTGACAGCTTTCTGCTGCGTTATGTTTGTAGCTACACCAAAGGCGGAGATGTCAGATCTGTAGTGAACAAAAGGTTAGGTCGCAAAACCTTTTTCATTTTCAAAAGAAATAGCCTGAACGACCTCAAACCTAAGCTTTATGGACACAGTTCACCTCAACACATAACTCTCTCGGCGTCTTCCCTTAATTTAGATCCTGATATTATTGTTCAGGTCATACCCATGCGCAGGATGAAAAAAAACAACCTAATGTGTTTATAATCTGTCATTGTAAGCTAAACTTTGCATCCAAACTATGACCTGTTAAACATGTCTAAACAAAACACCCTCGTGAAGCAGAGGGAACGGTTTAGGTTTCTCCCCAGACTGCAGTGTCTGCGAACAAGACTGTGACTTAATTCAAAGCAACGCACGCATACACCGTCGTACGTCACGTGACCTCTCCATCTCCTTGGGTAAACGGAGAAACTTTCCTTTTTCTTCACTTGAGAAAAAACAAACAGGGGCATTCTTTCCAATCAAGCCCAGTGTATGTGCAGACACGTATTTGTTTTCCTTTTCCCCGCCATCCCAATCAGTTCCTGGTGAAATTACAGCATTATTCCATGGAAACTGCCAAACACGAGCAGGTGTTACAGGCTCTCCAGCTGACCGCCAGACGGAGCCGGCTGGCGTGCAGCTGACTCTTAGTGCTAACGTGAAGCGACGGGGTCTCTGAAGCTGCCGGGGGACAGGCAGGGTCGTTCTGTTTCGCAGAGCTATCAGGTTAAACACACACCTGAGAAACCGAGAAACCTCAACTGTTTTCGTCAAATATGTTAATCACTTTATATCGTGGCAAAGCTGAAATAGATCCGTTTAGTTGTGTGTGTGTTTTTTTTGGATAAGAGTAGTTTCTTATGGATATTAGAAGGCATAAATCAACGGTGGTTATTCTCCCTGCTTTGAATCATATTTATCTTTTTTTATTAATGTTAAACTAGCTCTTAATCCTAGCAAAAGCTATCTTTTATTATGCATACTTTCCCCTTTTTTTTCACTCTGGCTCGTCCTCGGCCTGAGCAATGAGAAGATCTATTTTGATATGACATCCCTTCGCAGCAGGTGTTTTCATTCCATAAATCCAATGAAAGACATGTTCACAGGCAAACAAAATGTCATCGGCCCCGCTCCAACCAACTACCAGGACTTCAATGGAAAATAGAAACCAGCGGGAATCTTGCTCACATCTGGTTCTTGTGATGCCGATGGACAAAAGTCATGAAATCACTCAGCATAGCGAGGCGGAGGAGAGAGAAAAAAAAAAAGAGGGAGGGAGAGAATCAAGCGTCAATGTGGTTCCAATAAGAGGGCTATAGATAAACCTTCATCTAACCGAGGCTTGGCCTTGGAGGGGGGGAAATCGTTACATTCACACCACCAGTGGAGGGCATCTTCTTTAATGCAGACAGATACCTCCATCAGACCTGGACACCGTCATCTGCTGGCTGATTTTAGCCAGAATCCAGCCATGCTGTCAGCATGTAGAGTAAGGCCTCGCCAAGGCCTCGGACCTGCGCTCCCCGGGCTCAACCTCTGACAGAATAACTGAACGACTGCCACGGTAGGATGGACAACAAGCAGAGGCAGGACCACATCTGGTTGACTCATGAGTGGACCGAGCCACATCGAGTCCAGGTTCCTTCTCAGCACTCCTCGCACTTCTTCCACACCTCATCCGCCCCTCTGTCCCATTCTGTCTGGCTCAAAGACAGCCAAAGTTTGAATTATTCTGCTTTACAACTGCTTTAATTGAGCCATTGCCAAATCGATTAAAACAGTTTCAGTGAATATTGATAACATATTGATATTATATATGAAACAAAATCCAGTTAGGGTTCATATCCAGTCATTGTATAGAGATATCAGATCAGAATCAGATCAGATATATTTTAATAATCCCAGAGGGAGATAGCAATAATTAAAGGGGCCATGACAAAAAATTTCATTTTTCTGAGGCTTTGGGGGTAAAATATGATCTGTTGTGTGAAAGTCAAAGGACCAGCCCAGCGGCAAAGAGCCTCACCCTCCCGCCCATTTGTCCATTTCCATTGGTCCAATGTAGAGACTTTAATACATGCTTTAATAAGTTGCATAATTTGTCTTCATTTTTCACATTTTGTGAAGCACTGTGTTGAATATGAAAAC
Organism: Fundulus diaphanus; assembly: GCA_037039145.1. Taxonomy (NCBI): domain Eukaryota; kingdom Metazoa; phylum Chordata; class Actinopteri; order Cyprinodontiformes; family Fundulidae; genus Fundulus; species Fundulus diaphanus. The sequence goes on along the minus strand of CM073125.1, from coordinate 31,299,846 downwards.
AGCTCTGTGAATAAAAACAGATTGACTGAACGGTTGTAAACAATCAGTTAAGCAGTCTGCTTAAAGAAGGCAGCACTGCTTGGTTTAACCTTTTGTCGGTGTTGTAATGCTGCGATGAAGAAGACATGTGAGCGAAGCCCAAGGAGCCAGGTGCATCCGCAAAAACGTCAGCGTCTGAACGCAGCGAGAGAAGAGACGGACACTGTGAGAAGAACGCTAAAGCCACATGTCTCAGCGTAGCGCCATGTGTCAGGGCCAAAGTGTAAAGCTTCGCGGCGCGGTGATCTCTGGATAAAACCTAAACAAGACTGAGAATTTGTAACATCGCCACGTTCCCCTTTCTCTGGAAAATGGCTCGTGTCTGAAGCTCTGGAATGTGTTTACGGACGGCTGTCCACCTGTCAAAACTATCACCAGATATATGAACTTCTGTTGCAGCTCACTTCAAAGGTCATGCTCGTTTCTTCCGAAGAAGCTGCCCCCGTGTCTTCTGTCTCCATCATCCTGGTAATAAAACTGACAGAAGCAAATTAACCTATTACTACAAGAAGGAGCCTTTTTTTTCAGCCAAACCTACAAAAACTTTGACCAACTCAGAAGAATCAGACACATCAACTGTGACACCTCCTCATGTACTTTACCACTGATCACACTGTGCCTGTGAATCCCATTGCACATCTGCATTGGTGGTATTAGTTTGTATTTATTCACACGTGTGAATTTCTTTGGTTGTTTCTGACATCAGGTGTGAATTTCATGTCAATAATCCCACTGGAATTATATTTGTGGAGGAAAACGTGTCCTCACATTAAGAAAATGCAATATTTAGAAGAAATTGCAGATGGGCTTAGGTCCAGCACTAACTTGTTACTGAAAAGTGCTATATAAATAAACTTACCTTACCATAGGTGAACATACCCTTCTTTGTTCCTTTCTTCTTATCCCACAACCGTTTGGGACATAATCGCAGCACCAGACAGGGGGTTCCTGCACCTACTCCTCATTGCCTTGAGATACAAAATGATCAAGGTCACAAATTACACAATTTTTTTCAGCTTTCGTCCCTGAAAAGATACCGCCCTGGGCATTTACCCATTTTGCTCAAAGGTCAACACCACGCCACTGACCAAGACTGTGACGGATCTGAAAACAGCAGAACGATCAGTTTTGCTTGCTTTAACAAAGTCCTAAATCCTAAACTGTGATTGCACTGCACCTGTACACTGTGATTTGTCTGAGAGGCTTTTCATCTCCATAAATCTCACAGATAAAAAATGAATGGTGCAAAACCGTAAACATTTCACATGAACGCTGTCCTTTTCTTAACACCGGCCGTTTGACATAGCAGCAGTTTTAGAGCTCCACATCTCTCTGATCCACTCAGGTCTATTTCTGTCCATCTCATTAACTACAAAGCTGCCTTCAAGTCATCTATTAAATGCAGCTGGTGCCTTTATAAGCACTTGGAGACCATGATAATTAATAACCTAATTTGTGCTTCTCACGCAATACACGGTACAAGCAAGTTTAGATTCAAAATACACCTAATGCCATGATAAATCTCTACAATTCTCATCTGTGAAGTTACTATTTGGTGCAAAAAGGCCAGCCAACTCATAGCTGAGGATGCTGTGGTCTATTCGGTGTAGTAAGCCTGCATCATCAAATCCAGTAACATCTCCTACGTTAGAAAGAGGAACTTTGTTAGAAATCAGAGCATAAGGTAGAAATAAAATAAACCACCACTTGATCTCAGTGACCTTTTATTTAAAGTTTAGGGGGCAAAAAGCTCAAGTTCTTTTTAACTGGTGTGAGCAGCTGTTCAAAGAGTCAGGCGTCCAACTCATTGAAAATGAACAACTTAGAAAGTCTGGCAAAATGCTAATTCTAGAATCTAGAATATAAAATATGGTACAAGTTATGAGCAATGTGAGGTTTCAAAGAAAGCAGCCTCACAAAAAGCAGGCCATCAGCAATTAATTACCTGATGTGTTTGCCTTCAATCATTTTAATTTTAACTGGCTATGATAGTTATGTAATATATACAAAGTATACTGAGGTTGTTTCCCCATTTTCCTGCTTATTTTATTTCTGTATAGCTAGTTATACAAATTTGACTAGATGTATCAATTTATCTTTGTATAGCTTGAGGATGTGTTTTATTATCATTATGTCTGGGTAACCACAGTTCCCGAGAAATAAAGGATAATGAAGGGCAAAAGCATATGTGGGTGACTGCGATTCAGCGGGAAGAGTAGTCACACTTACAATACAAAAGTTGTGGGTTTGAATCCAGCTATTATCTACCTCACGTTGACTTGCCCACGGGCACAAAGTCTTTAGTCTCCTACTAATCTGCATATTGGTGTATGAGTGTGTGTGACTGAGTGAATGTGGTCGTAGAGTGTTTGATATTGTTAGAAAAACAGTGTATTACTGCAATATATTTAACATATATTGTATTCACTTCCAGTCAGAAGATGAGCTGCTGCTTTATAATAAATAAGACAAAAGCATTGAACGCTTATACCAGTATTGCTTCTTGCACAGAGCAAGTCATCAAGAAACAAGACCTTGTGATGACTGATTATCCCCACAGTTTCTGTCAAAACAGCTTTTGAGCAGGCTATGGTGGTAGTCAAATCACAGTCACGGCATCTTGTCTGTATAATTGACTGTCATCAGCATATCAGTGAAGTCAGAACATGCCAATTCACTCTTTTTCTCATGTCTAATCTTGGTCTGCATGCCCCAAGACCTTTGTAAGGATGAACAAGGCATAAGTCTCATTTTACGTGTTTTGATAGCCAATGCTTTAAAGTAATCTACTATAGTTTATGTGAAAATAGGGTTTTACGTTTCTAATAAGTAACATGTCATATTTAACCACGAAATTAATAGAGAGTAAAATAAATTATTCAAAAGTACATATAAATAAAATTATATTAGATCATATGTCATATTTGATTATTTTTCTTTAAAATGTTTAAAAAAGTTTTTTGTTGCAAATAGATGGAAACAAAATGCCATGTACATAGGCAAGAAACTTCAGTAGGATTGGCCAGAATATCAAGAATCAGATAATCTTTATTGTCTTTATGTCGCCGTAATGAAATTTTGGTAAGACACCCGCTCAGAATTCACAGATTCCCCATAACTAACAGACACCAAACAAGACATCATATTAATAGTTGAATGCACCAACACTTCCTGAGATGACAAAAGCATCTGATACGATTTAATGTTTGAGTCAAAAAACACAGATAGCAGTCAGTTTACAGTGCAATGTAAATTATTGCACACTCGCATTAATGTATCCGACAAAACACTCACTGAGAAGCTAAAAAGTGGCCAGAATTAGCAAAAATTCAAATGTTCAAGCTAATTGATGCTCAAGTCAAAAAGACAGGTAGCAATCAGTTTAAAGGATGATGTAAAATACTTTGCAATTGCATGAATGTATTAGACAAACATTCCCCGAGAAGTTAAAAGTGTGCAAATAGACATTAGCATGTGAGAGATTCTCATCGGATCAAGAACCTATGGAACCAGTAGTAACATGAAGCATACCTCTCAACTTTTGACGACAGTTGAGAGTGAGATTGTGGTCCGACGGGGGGGGGGGGGGGGGGGGGGGGGGGGGGGGGGGGGGGGGCTGTTGGTCGATTCAAGACGGTCACTATTTTAAATGGACTATCTTACTCTCTTACTTCACATCATTCGATAAAGAATGATGACAGTTAGGCAATTTGGATTATTTCAAACTAATAAAACATGACGACTTATCATTTAATTCGCACGCAACACGGACCGTAGAAGTGTTTCACTTTGGATGAGGGAAACTTGTTTGCGCGGCGGCGGTCCTTGCAGCTGTGTTCCCTCTACTACTGGACGTGCGGAAACCATTGTACCGCAAATTGGTTCCGCCATGACGCGAAGCGTCCGTACGCGTGCGTTTCAAGAGTGAGATTTTGATTGTAAGATTGACATTTTCAAAGTAATGCGTGTGAGCGTGTGCAATTGATGAAATGCGTGTGTCACACGGTCAATGCGTGAGAGTTGAGAGCTATGATGAAGTAAGCTTTAAAAAGTCTCAAAAACGTAACACATTATGGCCTGATCTAAAGAAATTCAAGAACAAGTTAGAAACAAAAGCCCCTTTCACACTTAAGGTGCATTCCTTTTGCCTCGGAGGTCGGAACTAGCGAGTCGCAAATTTCTCCACGTTTTTGTATTCCAGTTTCCCTCTTGTCAGACAGTAGGGAAAAACATGGACACTTGCACTGTTGTTAAAACAATAGCAATTACAATAAAGCTGTTTTAGGCCGTATTTAGTGAAACATTATGACCGATGAAAAGTGAAAGGTAGCATCTGTACGACTAACTAAATGTTACATAAATAATAGAGAGTTGCTTCAAACAGTCAAAATATGACGTTTTACTCAATATTGCTGCAACTAGCAGCCATCATGAATGCCAAAGTTGGGAACCATCCTGTTGCACAGACTTCAGGACCCATTCCAGATAAATATTCTGACCCGCAGGTCAAAATTTCTGACTACCGAGGACAAATTACAACCACTATTGTACTATTACAACCATACCCAGTTATTTACTGGTAATTTACCACGTCAGGGTTATTTGAGAACATAGCCAGACCTGATTTACCAGGTAAAACTGACCCGGCAATTTACCAGGTCAACACCTAGTATCATACCCTTTAATTTACTGCAACTGCTCTAGTGTGAATAAAGCCGTTAACTTCCTGGGCATTTGCGTGATTACATCAAGCGTTCGTAGTCTTCGTTTAGCTCTTCCCCTGATGTCTGCTTCTCTGACTGAGAATTGTACTGAAATTATATTTCTTCCGTAGTTTTCATAAAGCTACCAACCACTGTAAGAACCAATCCTGAAGCCATTGCTTGTTGTGGCTTCTCAGCTGTTTGATAGATGACATTTTCTGCTGAAATTCTTCTTTAGTGGATGGCCTGATCAGTTAAAGCTACATCCCTTGCATTACTGCCATCTGCAGGTGATATTATGGACATCCATTCAACCATTGCCGGGAACTGGTAATACTGGGACTTATTTGCATATGTGAAAGGCGCTAAGTCTTGTTTGACCAGGGAATGTGGAACCCAGTAAATTACTGGGACTTATGTGTGAAAGGGGTTAAAGTCATTAGCCATGTTTCCATCATGCGCATTTTAACTTTTAAAATGCCGAAAAAAAGAAAATGGTCTATCCACTGATTTGGAGCAAACTTACCAGCCTACACAACATGTAATGTCATCAGATTTACGTTACGCATGGCCGTAGTAAACAGGAAGCAGAGATTGCAAACTAGCATGGACCACACATCAAAAAAAAAAAAAGTATCGGGCTAGTTTTAATTGTTCTGTTGTGACGACTAGTATCAGCAATGTTACTTGCAGTCCGG